>CM060951.1:133661160-133708660 GCA_030765055.1 Mantis religiosa
AAAGGATGAAAGGAAGAAAAAAAGAAAGAAAGAAAGAAAGAAAGAAAGAAAGAAAAAATGAAAAAAGAAAGGAAGGAATAAAGAAAGAAGGAAGGAAGAGGAATAAAGAAAGAAGGAAGGAAGGAGGAAAGAAAGAAAGAATAGAAAGAAAGACAGAGAGAAAGAAAGAAAGAAAGAAAGAAAGGAAGAAAAGGAAGAAGGAAAGAAAAAAGGCAAGAAAGAAAGAGAGAGAAAGACAGAGAGAAAGAAAGAAAGAAAGACAGAGAGAAAGAAAGAAAGACAGAAGAAGAGAAAGAAAGGAAGATAGAGAGAAAGAAAGAAAGAAAGAAAGGAAGGAAGAAAGAAAGAAAGAAAGAACGAAAGAAAGAGAGTAACAGAGAAACAGAGAAAGAGAGAAAGAAAGAAAGGAAGGAAGAAAGAAAGAAAGGAGTGAAGAAAGGAAGAAATAAAGAATGAAAGAAAGGAGAAAGAATGTAAGAAAGAAAGCAAGAAAGTAAGAAAGAAGAGAGAAAGAAAGGAAGAAAGAAAGATAGATAGAAAGGAAGAAAGATAGATAGAAAGACAGAGAGAAAGAAAGACAGAGAGAGAAAGAAAGACAGAGAGAAAGAAAGAAAGAAAGAAAGAAAGAAAGAAAGAAAGAGAGCAACAGAGAAACAGAGAAAGAGAGAAAGAAGGAAAGGAAGGAAGGAAGGAAGGAAGGAGAAAGAAAGGAAGGAAGTAAGGAAGAAAAAATGAAGAAGAAAGCAAGAAAGTAAGAAAGAAGAGAGAAAGAAAGGAAGAAAGAAAGATAGAAAGAAAGACAGAGAGAGAAAGAAAGACAGAGAGAAAGAAAGAAATAAAGAAGGAAAGGAAAGAAAGAAAGAAAGAAAGAAAGAGAGAAAGAAAGAGGGAAAGAAAGAAAGAATGAAAGAAAGAAAGAAAGAAAGGAAGAAAGAAAGAAAGAAAGAAAGAAAGAAGGAAAGAAAGAAAGAAGAAAGAAAGAAAGAAAGAAAGGAAGAAAGAAAGGAAGAAAGAAAGAAAGAAAGAAAGAAAGAAAGAAAGAAAGAAAGAAAGAAAGAAAGAAGAAAGAAGAAGAAGAAAGAAAGAGAAAGAAAGAAAGAAAGAAAGAAGAAAGAAAGAAAGAAAGAAAGAAAGAAAGAAAGAAAGAAAGAAAGAAAGAAAGAAAGAAAGAAGAAAGAAAGAAAGAAAGAAAGAAAGAAAGAAAGAAAGAAAGAAAGAAAGAAGAAAGAAAGAAAGAAAGAAAGAAAGAAAGAAAGAAAGAAAGAAAGAAAGAAAGAAGAAGAAAAGAAAGAAAGAAAGAAAGAAGAAGAAAGAAAGAAAGAAAGAAAGACACACGCAGTAACTTCCATTAAAGCTAAACAAGACACTGGGCAATCTTATATACACCAAAACATTGTAACAACTTAACAGTAAAATCCCACTCATGAAATGGACTTGCGCACTCTACACTGGTACTTAATAAAACATCGTTATATCGGTTTATGGTGATACTTTTTAGATAGTTGGAGATCTAGTGAGTTTTTTTTGTTGTGGGTGGTTTTGATTCCCTAACGTTCAAAGCAATGCAGCATAAACGTAACATAGAGTACTTACTCTTCGAATATCCAAAAAATAAAACTGAAGGAATAATTAGGAATAAACAGCACGTTCTCCTTATAGAGCTGCATCATAACGTATTATCTAAGGATGTGGTCCAAGCTTATCAGAATAACCTGGAGTTTTATTTTCCTTATAGCAACATCATACTTAAACTGTTCGTTCCTAATACATTAATACTCCTATTCTAGCCGCTCCGGTATGAATTATTCTTCAACAACTTATTTTTCTACGTATTTCATGTTAACTGACATAAATGTTTATACATGGCGTTATAGTGACAGTAATGACTATAGATATAGTAAACTATTTAAATGGCATATCTATAAAAAATAATTAATAACGAAGGGCACTTCATCGATTATTCACACACACACATACACAAGCACACTTACCCGATATTCGAATGTCAGGATAAGCGAAAACCCCGGAAAAGAACTTACCCAGTTAACTCACCCTAACCGAGATTCGAACTCGGGACCTGTTGAACTTGAGGCAGACAAGCTACCATCTACGTTACCGAGGCGGGCACACACACTGTTCAAGACATATATCATCTTTCATTCAAATATCTTACGTATTTTCTATCAATATGTTAGAGTGATTTTTGAGAAACAAGTAACAATTAGAGCTTTTCGTTGTAATCAATAGGGGGAATTGCTTGAGAATCCTGTGTCACTTCTTTGGAAAATGAGATATCCTTACGAGTTACGCTGTTCACACATGTAAACACGGATCGTTATTATGAAAAATACCTCTTATGTAAAGTGCCACAAAATATGACATATTTTGATAGAATATAATAATTTGCCTTAGCCACTACATTTAGGTGATAGATAAAGAATGTACATGTAGTTATTATTACATACCGCTATTCCGGAAGAGTATTTTCTCGCATTTTCCTGGTACGAGTCAGATGGAGAATTTAGTGTCATGCTCACTTATTGCCATGACAGCTCATTTACTTTTCCGTACAGATAGTTATTTCAAAACCATTTGGTTAAATTGTAAATTTAAGTTTACTTTCACTATATTAGAAGTAAGTGATATGAAAATTCCCTATTTTGTATAGGTATATCCCCACTCAACCTTCCGTTTACTTCAGTGGCGTGGCCTGGGTGATTTATTAGGTTGCACATTGCTGCAGGCTTAAACTGAGAAGTAGAAATCTTGAATTCTGAGAGCCTTCAGGAAAATATACCTAGAGGTTTTATGTAATTGTACAACATAAAACAAACAAAAATATATGCAAGTATAAATAAAAAATAAAGCGCAAATCTTATTTAAAATGCATTTACAATTTCTGCAATTCACAGTGTTTATTTGTATTTCAGTTCAATGCGCCAATTTTTCAAACAAAAATGATAACAGCTTTCAAATGTTTTTTGCTACTGCTTTTTAGGTTTATTAAGCAACCACTTTTCCACTGATAACAAAAACGGATGAATGTCTATTTTGAGTATGAGTGTATTGTGACTTTGTGGGGTCGTGAAATTAAAAGTCCAATTGCACCACTCAAAAATGTTCTTAATTTCCACCGAATTACAATCGGAACATTTGCCATTACACAGAAATACGTAATGCACACAATCACAATTCACCAGTTCGTCTGTCACAGGTCCAGTGCACGCAGTTACGTACACTACTCCGATGCACGTACACAGACCGTTCCCTCACTGGGCGCTTCTCACCGCTGCTCAACAAGAACTGACTGAACTGCCAACTGCAGCCCCTTTTATAAGGATATTGCTGTTTTTCGAAGTCTCTCGTTTCAGTGAATCACCGCGAAGGTTCCAGACAGCAGGGAGAGAAGGAAGAGGTGGCCAGCGACCAGTGATACATCCCTAATCATCCCCTCAGCTAGTGACCGAGAAAAATGGGTGGGCGTGGCCCGAATACCTCTGGTCCCCTACTCAGCTGTCAGTTGGTCGTGCTTTCCGATAATTGGGTGACACTGCTCCCTCCTCAAAGTTCGTCGTCCCGAACAGCACCATCGTAGCGGGCTAGGCGATCCAGGTGTACCACCAACATTTTTCCTCGGGGCACCTCCTGGATGCGGTATACCACGTCGTTAATCCTCTTCACTACCCGGTACGGCACTTGCCATGGTTGCTGAAGTTTTGGGCAGCGTCCCTTGGTCCGCGTAGGACGGTACAACCAGACCAGGTCACCTTGCTGGAACCCTTGGCTGTTGGTTTCTTTCGTACCGGGTCTTCGTGCGGTCGCTCGCCTTCTGGATGTTCTGGCGAGCCATCTCGTGCATGTCATGGAGATGGTCCACCAGGTTCTCCACATACTCGGTCGCTGGCTGTTTCACCCCCGGAGGGCTACTAAAGGCCAGCCCACAGGGGAGGCGCAAATCTCGGCCGAAAATTAAGCCGGCTGGCGTCATCCCCTTGGTGTCGTGTGTTGATGAGCGGTGGGCCAGTAAGAACAGTGGCACCTTGAAGTCCCAGTTTCACTGATGGCTGGACATGACCTTCCTCACATGTTCCTCTAAGGTCTTGATGTACATTTCGACCATGCCATCCGACTGGGGATGTAGAGGTGCTGTACGGTTCTTGTTAACCCCAAGTCTTTCTAGCACCTCCTTCATCAGTTTGGACTCAAAATTGGTACCCTGGTTGCTGTGGAGCTCCAACGGCACCCCAAATCGGCAGAACACTTGCTCCACCAGGCAGTCTGTGATTGTCTTTGCCTCTTGGTTCGGGATGGCATACACTTTCGGCCACTTAGTGAAGTAGTCCACGACCACCATCAGGTACTTGTTGCCTCGGTCGGATATTGGGAATGGTCCAGCTATGTCGACGGCTATCCGTTAGAATGGCGCTCCGAAATATACTGCTGCATGCGACCCCGGCTCCTAGTCTGGGGTCCGCGACTCGCTGCGGACACGTCACATTGACGGAACCATCTCTCAGCGTCTGCTCGGAGCCTCATCCAGTAATAGCGCTGCCGTAGTTTGTCAATCGTTCGGTTCGCTCCCAGGTGTCCTCCTGAAGTACCGGCGTGCAGTTCCTCCAAGGCTTTCGGGACCTTACTTCGGGGAAGTACCAACTGCTCTCTCTGCGTCTTCCCATCGGGCGAATTCCGATACCTGTAAAAGCATGCCCTCTTTGGTCTTCAACGAGTCCCATTGGGCCCAGTATAATTTGCAGGTGGTGTTCCTCGGTGCGATGTCCTCCCAGGTTGGTCTCGTCCCTGCCTCCACTTCCCTCAAGAGTGGCCGCAAGTCTGCGTCCGCCAGCTTCTCCCTCCTCAGGCCTACGCTATCCCAGCCATCCGCAGGCACTGCCGTGACTACTCGAACTGCTGCGGCACGCTCCTTCTCCACTCTTGAGTACTGGCCGCACACTTCTGGACAGGGTCTTCGGGACATAGCGTCTGCATTACCGTGGCTCTTCCCTCTGCGGTGATCCGAGGTGAAATCGTACTCCTGCAGCCTCTGAACCCACCGTGCTCTCTGGTCTTCCAGGTTCTTAAAGCTCAATAGCCAGGTTAGTGTTGAATGGTCAGTCCTCAGGTGGAATGGCTGACCGTACAGGTACTTGTCGAAGTCTCCAATGTCTTTAGTACCGCCAGTAATTCTTGCCGGGTGACGCAGTAGTTCTTCTCTGCCTTGGATGGCGTATTGCTGTAGTAGGCTATCACCCGCTCATGGTCGTCCTGGATCTGCGATAGGACACCTCCAATGCAATGTTCGCTGGTGCCGGTGTCCAGAATGAAGGTGCCACCAGGTTGTGGAAAACCCAAAATTGGAGCACTGCACAGGGTCTTCTTCAGGTGCTGGAAAGCGTTTTCGGCGTCCTTCGTCCACACATAAGGACGGTGTTCCTCTGTCAGGCGGTTGAGGGGTTTGCGATGTTGGAGAACCCCTTTATGAAGCGGTGGTAATAACTTCACAGCCCCAGGAAACTGCGCAACTCTTTCTTATCCTTTGGGCGAGGCCAATCTCTCACAGCCTGTGTCTTCTCCGGGTCTGTGGCTACTCCGTTTGCTGAGACTATGTGGCCCAAGTAGTTCACTTCCTTGCGGAAGAGCTGGCACTTCTTCGCGTTCAGCTTCAAGTTGGTCGCCTGCAGTCTCTGTGGCACCTTACTCAGATTCTCGAGGTGATCTTCAAAAGTCTTACCAACGCTGATGATGTCGTCCAGGTATAGCAGGCGGGCGTCGTTAGTCAGCCCTCTCATCACTGACTCCATGAGGCGTTGGAAGGTAGCTGGTGCGTTGCAGAGGCCAAAGGGCATAACTGTGAACTGCCAGAGCCCTTGGCCTGTCGAAAATGCGGTCTTCTCCTTGTCTCTTGGGTCTAGAGCTACCGGTCAATAGCCCGACTTCAGGTCTAGGGTCGAGAACCACTGTGCACCAGCTAGCGTGTCCAGGGTGTCGTCAATCCGGGGTAAGGGAAAACAGTCCTTCCGGGTGACAGCGTTCAACTTTCTGTAGTCTACGCAGAAGCGCAGCTCGCCGATCTTCTTTGTCACCCACACTACAGGGGAACCCCAATGGCTCTCCGACTCTACAATCACTCCCCTGGATCTCATGTCCTCCAGCATGTCTCGTACCGCCCCTTGCTTCGCCAGCGGAAAGGTCTGGGTGGTTGTCGAGTAGGCCGGGCGTCCCCGGTGTCGATGCGGTGAAGAACTTTGTCCGTGCGGCCGTAGGCACTACCACCTTG
The DNA here is from genome assembly GCA_030765055.1 of Mantis religiosa. NCBI lineage: Eukaryota > Metazoa > Arthropoda > Insecta > Mantodea > Mantidae > Mantis > Mantis religiosa. The sequence goes on from CM060951.1 coordinate 133,667,435, forward strand.
GCTGAAGACGCGCTGGTATCGTCTTAGCAGTTGTCGAACTTTATCCAGCTGCTCTGCCGTCAGGTGGTCGGCCGCTCTCTCCAGTAGGCCTTCTAGCGGGACCTCAGGTGTTGCGTCGGCACCGGCTCCTGTGCCTCGTCGATCGGTTTTACGCTTACCACGGGCTCGCACGTTCCCAACTCCATCCCGGCCTGGACGTCGTGATCGGTGTCCGTTGGATTTAGCAGAGTGACTGGCACCTCCTTTCGGCAAGGCAGTAATGCTCTGACTACACAAAGTCCGTGTACATGCGTCTTCTGGTCCAGCATCATGTTCCTGGTTCTCTGGCCTTCCAGTCGCGCCGTGACTACCACCTCGCTCCTCGCGGGGACAGCCACGTCTTCGTTCAAGACGACCCTGCAAATTCCAAGGCGCTCTTCTGGTTGACAGAGTATAACCTCTTCTCCGTTGAGCCGCAGGGCCTTCTTACCAACGTCGACCATTGCCTCGTGTCTCCTGAGGGCATCCAATCCCAGTATTACCTCCTCAGCCACTTTCGCGACGAACACCCACAGACGTACGGTGCTCCTTCCCAAGGTCCACTTTAGCAGGGCCTCCTTCTCCACAGGCAAGGTGTCGCCCATTGCTGTCACAAGCTGGTATGGTCGGCTCGGCTGCCTCGTCGGCAAACCCTTCGCCACGTCAGGTCTGATGATGGTCACGGCTGCCCCGGTGTCTACCAGCACGCGGCACGGCTTTCCTCTAACCCAGCCGTCCGCGATGAGGCTGTCGTCCATCCGCCGGCTGACGGCGCGCAGTGTCACTCGAGGTGATGGTGTGGATGGCGCCGACGTGCTCCTCGCCACGCCGGGCCTTGCTTGTTCTTCCGGCTGCTCTTCCTGGTTTCGGCAGTCTCTCTCCAGGTGTCCGGGCTGTCCACAACGCCAACACAGACCACTAGGTCTTCGCCGGCGTCCCTCGGCTGGTCTTCAGTCTCCGGCGCAGTGGACACTCCTCGTTCTCGACGTCGGGATAGCTGTTACCTTGGCCGCCTCTATCCTTAATGCTGCCTTTAGCGCCTCGTGGATGGTTTTATAATCGCCGAGTATTAGGCACTGACAAATCTCCATGCCTCGTACTCCGTCAACGAATGTATACGCAGCTTCCCGGAATACGAACTCTGGTGAGAGGTCGACTAGGGTCTTGCTAGCCAGTTGTTCGACTGCCAGGGCGAACTCCTGCAGCGTCGCCCCTGGCTGCTGTGACCTTGCCTTTAGTGGCTGCGGTACGCTGCGGCTAAGCGGTGGTTTCCAAACGATTCTACAGGGCCTGCCAGATGTCCTTGGGTGCCGCCGTTGTCTGTGCCGCGTTCAGGACTTCCGTGGCCCGTCCCTGGAGGCTGGCTATTAACTGTGTGGCCTCCTCTTCTGGTGACCATTTGTTGTGCCTGGCCACTGTGTCGAACTTGTGGCGGAAGACTTCAAACGTTGACGCTCCGTCATACTTGGGAGTTTTGACGCTTGCAGATATTGTGTCGCATCCCGGCGCGTCGGCCTTTAAATCCTCCAGCCTCCTGCAGACGACGTCCTCCACCATGGCGTTTAGGGACTTGACGCTGCTGTTGGCCTTTCCCTCCAGGTTGTTTAGGCGGTTCGCAAGGTCTTCGACGTCTTCAACCATGGCGGTCAGGGACTTGGCGTTATTGTCGGCATTTTCCTTTTAATCATTAAGGCGCTCGTCTACTTGACCCATGCGCTTGCCCAGCTTCGCGACGTCATTCCTCACGCCGGCCAACTGTTCCTCAAATTTGGCGGCGAGGTCCTCTTTCACCACCTTCATTTCCGCGGCCAGACTGTCGTTCGCTGCCCTCATTTCTGTGGTCAATTCGGTCTTTATTTCTTCCATTTTGTCGGTGATGTTGTCGTTGGCGGTCTTCATTTTTTTTAACTCTGCGGCCATGTTGCTATTTACCGCTTTCGTCTTTGTTGTTAATTCGGCCTTCATTTCTTCCATCTTCTCCAAAAATTTTCCAATACCGCGTCCATGGTTGTAATGTTCGGTGGTGTTGTCATCCCGCTTCCTGACACCAGTGTAACTTTGTGGGTTCGTGAAATTAAAAGTCCAATTGCACCACTCAATTTTTTTTTATTTCCACCGAATTACAATCGGAACACTTGCCGATTACACAGAATTACGTAATCTACACAATCACAATTCACCAGTTCGTCTGTCACAGGTCCACTGCACGCAGTTACGTACACTCCTCCGATGCACGTACACAGACCGTTCGCTCACTGGACGCTCCTCACCGCTGCTCGACAAGAGCTGACTGAACTGCCATCTGCAGCCCCCTTTTATAAATATATTTCTGTTTCTCGAAGTCTCTCGTTTCAGTGAATCACCGCGAAGGTTGCGGACGGCAGGGGGAGGAGAAAGAGGTGGCCAGCGACCAGTGACACTTCCCTAATCATCCCTTCAGTTAGTGACCGAGATAAATGGGTGGGCGTAAACCGAATGCTTCTGGTCGCATACTCAGCTGTCAGTTGGACGTGCTTTCCGATAATTGGGTGACATTATGTTAGATAAGTGTGTATTCTGCAGAAAGATCGTTCTGCTGATGCATTGGTGGAAATTGGTCAAAATTATTTCATGAAGGCAAAGCTTCTGCATGTCCCATGACATACAATTCTCGGTGAACTTCGTAGATTGCTTTGTTTAGAAATTCAAATAACGGAGTTCGCTTTTTAATCGCACTATGTTGAAGTACTGTTCATACTTAAAAAGAAAGGTCTTAAACGCACTCTGAGCATGACTTGTCATACTCCGTGTGGAAAGCACAATAATGATAGGAATTGTAGTTAGTCTATATCTGAGAATCTGGTGGTTATTTGGCCAAATATCGTATCTATTGTAATTTCGTCCATGATTACTGCTGTAAAACTAGTTTCACTCCTTAATTTTTTTTATTAATGAGAGCACAGGAAATATATTCAATGGTATCATTCTGAACGTCATTTGACGTTCCAGAAGACACGGTCGCAGTTCAAAGATGTTCATCCAACTTATCATCTGTTTGAGCAATTAGGTGTAAGAGTTATCTCTGTTATCTGAATTTTCGGACTCGTCACTACACCTAAATGGGAGTTCTTGCTGAGCTAAATGAATTATGAATCAACCAATTTCTTTTCACACCTTCATTATTCCTTTCAACTAAATTCTTAAACGCGTCACTCAGAGAAGTGTAAATTCATGTTTTTTCAAATTTTACTAACATTAGAATGGAAGCAATTTGAGTTTGTGAATTTTCATGACGAACCCCCAAGTTGCGAAAACTTTCCATGCTACTTAAGCTGATCTATCGTCCAGGCATCCTTTTCATTAGGAAAAAAAAAAGACATGGCCAAAAGATAGTTTCAATAATTATTTGTCACAACCACACAGCCAAGGAAACTCTTTATACCAAAAACTGCTAAAATACATTTTGAAAACCCTATGTGATTTGGTTTTTAAATGTTTAAGATCCGGAGTTGGCCTTCCTGTTTAAATTAAGTGACAGTTTTCACCAAAAGAATGCAAACTCAAAGGACTGATTTAAAAGGTTTTCGCACAATCACGGCCACTTTTACCCGCAAATGTTGACATATTTCTCTTATTGTACTTTTAACATTAAATCATTCACCATATTACTATTATACGTGAAGAATTATCTCTAAAAATGGATCCTTGCCTTTTCACTGCACCGGTTAACAATCGTGGTATACAGAGGTAACTAAGCCTCGCTGGGTTACTAGCATCCCATACGAGCATGTAAGCTCCGAGTTTGCCGGTGAGCGCCACTGGTAAAATAACGAGCTATTTAGAACTGCAGGTTGCTAGACGACCAGTCTCGGCGGATCGGTGACAAATGAATGCAATTGACGCAATTGAAATGTGAAAGAGAAATCACTTGGAATTTCCATTATTTTTTTTAACAAAAAGTAATGTAAAATTTGGATACACATTCTTCAATGTATCAGCTGTTGCTGGTGGTAACCTAGACAACGTTAACGCCACGCCATTGGTCATTTTTATTTCCCCAAAAATCTGTAACTGGGTTCATTAGAATGCTGTATCATGTTGTTACATATGGCTTTATTTGGAGCTTAATCCATTACATTTGCTAACTCATTTAACACAAATAACAATACAACATGTGATTATGGGAAAACAAATAAACAAATAAGCAAATACACAAATAAGCAATAAACATATTTAATTTACACTGTCAGCTTTAAAATGTCTCTGGCCTTCCAGTATAGATTACACGCATCACCCTGTTTCTGGGGATCTTCATTTAAACCTGGGCACACCTGAAGTTGAGCAGAATTCATGACACCAGCTCTGCAGATGGGGCATTTACTAACTGGTATTTAGGTGCTCATTTAAGCAGTCATGTCCGGTTGCTAACTTAAATTTGGCTACTGCTTCTTTCCTTGGTTTGTTATTGTAAACTTTCCAGATGACTTGAATGTTTTCCCAGTTGCTTTTTGTTTGGAGTTGTCCTTCCATATTTTAGTTATTTTTCTTTGCACTACTTTCTTAAGTGTATTTTTTGGTGGGAGTGGTATTTGTCCAGACTGTAGCTTTGTTCCTTTTTTGGCAAGATAATCTGCTGTTTCATTGCCAATAATACCTCCTTGAGATGGTATCCATTGAAAAACTGTCAATTTGTTCTTTGTCATTAGAGATTTTATTATTTGTTTCATTTTAGATATAATTTCTGTTTCATGTGGGTGATTTGGTTGTGATAGCTTGGGTAGCTGCTCCAGAGTCAACTAAACTAACTGCCTTGGTAAATAGATGCCGTATCATTAATAGGTATATTTGCATTGTAAACAATCTTGTGAGTTACTCTTCATTCTGAATGCTTTATCTATAATGTATATCGGTTGTAAATAATAAGAGACAGGCAAAACGTACTATGGCATAAAATAGGTATTGTTAAAATGCACAAAACATCATTAGTTAACCTTCTGAGGCATAAACCATTTCCAAGATATTCGTTATAATTGTTTCCTTTTTCTTATAGTGTATTTGTTAGAAATATTCTTGCAGTTCTTTCTCAAGAACTTCTCAGGCCCAAACTATCCGTCATTTGAAATATCTTTGACCTACTAGGTCAAGGGTTAACATACTAACCCGCGGTTCTCCAACTGCAGACTCAAACCCAGAGAAGTTCCAAGATTTTTGGAGCATAAAAATTCGTTGCATGGCTCCCTTCTGAAGTGAAGTTAAGCCGGTGGTGCCAAAATTATATAATTAAGCTCCATAAAGAACTCCAATATGGACAGGAAAGCATTCAAGCAAAATTAATCTCGGTCTGCATCCGGTTGCTCGAACCATTGAGCTACCATTCCAGCAGTTGAAGAATGCTAGTCAGTTAAGTAATTTAATGTCATGCTAGTATGTTGCCATGGTAGTTCAGTGTTAAAGTATCCGTAGTACAGAAGATACGTGATTCAAATCCCGGCTATGACATTGAATTTTTAAGTCTGACTCCACCCAACCAAACCTTATCCGAAATACGGTTAGTGTGAAAGAACTTTTTTTTTCCATTAGTTGATCTAATAGCGGTCTAAACTATCAAGCCGGGGACTTAAAGTACCTACACGTTATAAGTGGCCATTAAGGTAGCACTGCTTCGTGGGTATATGAAAACGCCTACTGGTTCACCTGAAAAATCGTGAGTCACTTGGAAAATTTGATGTCATGCAGGAATGTTGCCATAGCAGCTCAATGGTTAGAGCAGACGAAAAGACATCGGGACATCCGAGGTTCACATCTTGACGATGGCGTTTTTTTTTTCAGTCTGATTCCAGCTATCCAAAGCTATCCCCCAGAGGAGGAGCAAGGCGGAGGTGTTTTGTTCTGCTCTGCTTTAAAGCAAGTTTTATGATTGAATAATAAGTTTATTTGTACAGTGTTATATATATAAAGGAAGAGTAAGATCATAGTAATCTGTGAGTATCTTTACTATGCTTAAGTAGTAAGTAGTTTAAAAGATAGAAGTAGTTCCCCCCCCCCAGGGGCCTACTTCGGTAGGTACGGGTTTGGCGCACCCGGGGTCCCGAGCCAACAGTCCCCTCGTGTGGGCTCCTCTTCGTGGTTGAGGGAGACGGTCAACCCTTGGTGCAATGGTTAGTTTTTTAAAGGGCGCTGATGACCGCTGAAGTTGAGTGCCCTTATATATATATATATATATATATATATATATATATATATATCAAATAATAAGAGAAGTAGTTTAATAACTACATATATAGCATAGAGCTTCAGTGTATTTGCACTGGCGGCCTGCCAGCTGGCTGGCGGCGTGAGCTTCACAACACGTGGAGACAGCAGGAAGTTAGCTGTACACGCGCGGCGTGCAGTAAAGCGCGCTTGAAAATTATTAATAGTTAGAGTAATAGCTGTTATTAATGGATGGAAGGATTTAAAGAAAGAAGTAGTTTACAAAAGAGTTCTCCAAGAAGGGATGAAAGAAATGTCAGGGTAGGTGAGAGAGAAGAAAGAAGTAAAAGAAAAGGATAAGAAGAAAGAAGAGAAGGAAAAAAAGAAGGAAGAGAAAAAGAATAAAGATCTAGGACTTGTTGATTTAAGTAGAGACGAGAAGAAGAAAGAGGATAAGAAGAATGAGGAAGAATCTACTGAAGAAATAAAGAAGAAAAGAAAATGGAAGAAGGAAGGTAACAAAATACGGAAGAAGTTATGCTGGTTTTTGATGATTATTTTCAGGAAGCAATTTCAATTCTTACGAATGAGTCCAGAATGGGAAGCATGTTAAAAAAGAGAATGTTGTCTTCAATTGAACAGATGCGAAGAGATTTGTTTAAAATAAACTTAGAGAAAGAGAAAGCATTAATGGAAGAAAAAATATGGAGGGAAGCGAAATCCTCAAATTTTGAGATGCCGAGGACTTCTGCGCAAGTAACAGCAATGACAGTGCAAAATAACAAACAACAGATCAAGAGAGCGATATCAAATAAAAACATACTGTTTTTATTTCAGCGAAGAAAAATATGGATGTCAAGGATCTGCTAGCTACTGTGACCAAAAATTTAAATCCAGCTAAAAATACAATAAAAATATGTAATATGAGACCAATTGGAAAAAATGCCATAATAGAAACGGAAACAAAAGAGGATGCACAGAAAGTAATTAATTGTAAAGAATTGATAGAATACGAACTAAAAATGGAGGAATCAAGGAAGAGAAACCCACAAATAATCATATATAATGTATTAATTGGAGTTTCTGATAAAGAATTGAAGGATAATGTCTATCATCAGAACTTTGAGGAAATGATGTCCAAAGAAGAATTCGAGAAACAATTTAATTTGAAATTCAAAACTGGTCCAAGGAATAGAGCAACAGTATACCATGTTGCTGAAGTGTCTCCAAATTTGTGGAGAAAAGTTGTAGAAATGGATCGTATATACCTATGTTGGATTCCAATCTGTGGGCGTGAAAAGTTATGTATCTATTCCAAAATTTTTAAAATGTTATAATTTCGGGCATGTTGCGAAGTTTTGTAGAGAAGAAAAGTTAATATGCGGGAATTGTGGTGAATATGATCATCAACGTAAGGAGTGTCAGAAAATTGGCCAAAATATTTGTATTCCATGCAATAGAAAATTGTGGAGGGAAAGGTAATTGTCCGACGTATAATATGATGCTGGAGAGAACTATTTCTCGCATCGATTATGGAGAGTAAGCCAGTAGTTAATTATAAATCAATAATTAAGAATAAAGAAAGAAACGCCCCGTTTAGGATCAGAAGAAATATAAAGCGGGCGATAGAGTACAGAAAGAAAATAATAAATAATAAATTTAATATAAATGAAAGGTGTAGAGAAGATAATGAAGTTAATATTATTCAGGTAGAAGCATTTATTCATGAACAACCAAAGGAAGTAATATAAGATAAAGGAGTGTTTGAAAAGGATAATTTAAGTATGATGTCAAGACAAAAGGAAAGAGTTGTGAATAATAAAAAATTATTAATAGATTTTGAAGAAATAAAATACGAATCAGAGGTTATAGAAATTAAAAAACCGGTAGAAGAAGACATAATTCAATAATGTAAAGAAGAAGAAATAAGAGAAGAGGGCGATCTAAATATAAAAGAAATTTATGATGCTTTTGAAATTATGTTAAAGTTGAGTAGATTGGATGAACCGGAAACTTTACTGGCGGCACTTCGATTTATAATTAGAAAAGTACATGAAAATGGAGATAAAATCATGTTTCAAATTCCCAATGCAGTAGACAGAATGGAACTGAGAACAAAAAATTTGCCAACGAATGAGAGAGAACTTTTGGAATTATTAAATAAGGCATTTGAAAGAAGAGGTGAAGTATTAGATTTAGAAGAATTATATAATAATTTTGTTCTGTGTTATGGACGTGTCGTTTTTGATCCTTCTGCAAATTGGCCGTATTGTTACGTATAAACAAGGCATCCAGATATAACTAAATAGATAAACAAGCCTAAAGAAATTATAAAAGAAGTACAAATTAATACAATAAATACTAATACATTACTTAAACAAAAATCAAGTTACTCTTAAACCAATACAGTAAAAATGAGAACTAAATATAATAAATCAGATAATGTTATTGGAAGCTATATATCTATCTTAAATGTAAGCAGTAGTAAAAGTCCAGAAGTACAAGTTAGTGAAAAAAAGTAGAAAAAATAAAAAGTCATCTAATCATAATATGTCAAACGAAGTTAATGAAAACAAACAAAATATGGATAGATTAAGAAGAAATATTTTTGGTGGATTAAGTTTAGGGAGTATTAAATGGAACAAAATTTAAGAATTGCGCAAATTAATGGGCAACGTAGCAAAGCAGTGATGGGGGAGATAAGAAAATTAGCAGAAGAGTTAAATTTAGATATAATCTGTATACAGGAACCATATGTTGTAAATTCATGTATTCCATATATGCCTTTAAGGTCTAGGCAAATATTATATCACGAAAATGCAATGGCTGCAATCGTAGTATTTAATGAAAATTTACACGTAGTAAATATAGCACAATTTTTGGATATCCATACAAATTGCATTGAAGTAATATACAAAAATGGCACATTTATATTACTAAATTCCTATTTTCAATACAGCTTGGAAATAGAACCATTCTTAATTAAATTACAAAATATATATAACATATTAACAAATGAAGAATTAAGATATACATGTGATTATAATGCCAAATCAACGTGGTGGTTCAGTAAAAGGTTGGACGAACGAGGAAAAAGTCTCGAAGAGCTGATAGTTGAATTAAACTTATATATTATGAATCAAAAGCATAATCCACCAACGTTTCATAATGGAGCAGGAGCAGAAGAGAATATCGATATCACATTGGCATCAAGTAGGGCTGAAAAGAATATTGTAAATTGGAGGGTGACAGAGGGACAAACGACAAGTGATCATAATTTAATTTATTTTGATTATTTGCTAAGTAATGAAAATTTTGAACAAGAAATGGATATAAGGTATAATTTTAAAAAGGCACATTGGGAAATAATGAGGGATGAATTTAGAAAATTAAAGTTACACTATACGGGACTATCAGTAAATATGGATACAAGAAATTTAACGGAAGCAATTAAAATAGTTATAGATAGAAGCGTTCCAAAAGTAAAATTCAATAGAAATAGAGATAAAATCTGGACAAGTAAATTACAAAAGGCAAGATCTTTAGCAAGAAAATTAAGAAGGGTATATCAGAACTCTATCATATACACTTTAAGAGAAGAAAATTTGAATAAATATAGAGAAGCCAAAAATAAATATAAAGTTCTATTGGAAGAAACAAGAAGACAATATTGGGAAAAATTTGTAGATGAAAATCTACAACAAGATATTTGGGGACAACCATATAAAATTATTATAGATAAAATTAGAAAACCAAAATTAATAACAACATTGGATAAAGGAAATGGTGAAATGACCGAAAATTGGAAGCATTCTATGAATTTCCTTTTGAATAACTTATTACCAGATGATGAGCTGGATAGTGATAACAACAATCATGTACAGAGCAGGATTCAAATGTCGACGGAATATAGAGGAAATGTAATTTATCCTTTTGATATAACCGAAATAAGTCTGGTAATTAATATATTAAAAAAGAAAAAGGCACCGGGTCCGGATGGAATAATAAATGAAGTTATATATAACTTAAAAGATGAAATTATATGGTTTCTATATTTTCTATTTAATGATTGTTTAATTAGAGGCAGATTTCCAGATATATGGAAGGAAGCCAAAGTTATTATCTTAAGCAAAGGAAAAGATAAAGATAAAACAAAAGTAAACTCTTTTAGACCAGTTTGTTTGTTAAATTCTTTAGGAAAAGCTTTTGAACAATTAATTTTTAAAAGAATCACAGAATTTAGACATATGATTGGATTAAATACTAAACAATATGGATTCAGAAAGGGTTTTCCTGCAGAAGATGCAATTTTAAAAGTACAAGAAACAGTATCAAATTGGAACAGGAAATATGTAATTGAAATATCCATTGATATTTCGAGAGCTTTCGATAATTTATGGTGGCCATATTTCTTCGGCATATTACGCGATAGAAAATATCCCATTACCATCTATAACCTGTTAAAGGATTACTGTTCGAATAGGGAAGTTGTTATTAAAGGAATAAATGAAGAGATTAGAAGGAAACTTACAAAGGGTTGTCCCCAGGGTTCTATTTTGGGGCCGCTCTTCTGGGATATTCTATCAGAAACGTTGTTGGAGAAATTTGAAAATGATAATAATATATTAAATATAATTGCATATGCCGATAATATAATATTAATGCTGGAAGGCCAAAGTAGAGATGAATTGGAAAGAAAGGCAAAAGAAATTACCATAATTTTGTCAGATTGGTGTCAACATAGTAAATTGAAAATTGCTCCGGATAAATCCAATTATTTAACTTTCAAAGGAAGTTTAAAACGAAACCCTGTTATAAAAATAAATAATCAAAGTATACAATGGAAGCAACAAATAAAATATCTGGGTTTAATGTTGGATGAGAAATTTAATTTTAGAAAACATGTAGATTATACTAGAGAAAAATCGGAAAAGATAATGTTAAAATTGGCAAGATTAACTAATCTAAACTTTTTAATCCCATTAAAAGTAATCCAAATTTATCATAAGACCATCTTTGCCTCTATCATTACCTATGCAGCAGCTGCTTGGGCGGAAAGGATGGATGACGTGGCAATCAGGAGATTATCGAGGAGAACACAGCGTAAAATTATTTTACAGCTCACTGGTGCAGTCAGCACGACACCTACCATGGCTCTCCTGGTAACAACAGCAATATGGCCCATTGATTTGTTAATTGGGCTAAGGGGGGCAAAGTATTGGATACGAAATGGAAATTTGTATCAAGTACATAAAATTTGTGGAATAAGAACCGATAAAGTATGGGAGGTAAAAAATCCTCTTATAAAAAGGTGGCAAAGGGAGTGGAATGAAATTCCAGAAGGAAGAAGAACTTTTAATTTGTTTCCAAGTATAAAAGAAAGATTAAGATTAACTTTCATCCAACCAACTAAAGGTTTCATTCATTATATAACTGGTCATGGACCATATAACACATACTGGAAAAAAATTAATAAAACTGAAAATGATTTATGTAATTTATGTAATAAAGTGGTGATCCTGAGCATGTCATTTTTGAATGCGAAAAATATGGAATTTCGCAGTTAGAGGAAAGATATGCTTTAGGAGGATTTTATATTCATGACATATTAAGGGATTCTGAATTAGTAAAAAAGTTACAATTTCTAAGCAATTATGTAAGTAAAAAAGCTTGGGATTCAGAAATTATATAAGTAAGAAGACCTGAAAGATTATCAATTGAAGGACAAGAATTAAAAAGATCAGACAGAATAAAAGAAATACCTATAAGAAAAAATGTTAATGCAAAGGAATCCTCAAATATAATAATAGAAGAAGAAGAAGAAGAAGAAGAAGAAGAAGAAGAAGAAGAAGAAGAAGAAGAAGAAGAAGAAGAAGAAGAAGAAGAAGAAGAAGAAGAAGAAGAAGAAGAAGAAGAAGAAGAAGAAGAAGAAGAAGAAGAAGAAGAAGTCGAACAAATTGGACAAGATATAGAAGAGGAAGAGAATTTATTAGATGAGGAACGAGAGTAGTTAAATAGAAAATATTATGTGGTTTCGACCGGCAGATAAGAATGGGCAAGAGAGAAGAAGAAGACAAAAGAAACAATTAGGGAAATTTTATATTATTTATATGGACTTAGTGAATATTTGTAAAAATAAATATGAATTATTGAGTTTAGTTTCAGAACATGGTAAAAAGTATCTTAATAGTTAATATTAAAAGAATGTGTTGTTGTTTAAATTATATTTAATCATAATCTAAATTAGAGATGTAATATATAAATTTCTTTTTGAATTATATGCTTAATTAAGAAGATTAAAATAAGAAAAGAAAAGAACAAATAAATTTACTTATCTTGTGTTTAATTTAAAAGTAGGTGCTGGTTACCAGTACTTGTAAATATACGTTATAAATTTAGCTGAGATTTTTCTCAGTTTAAATTAGAATTGCTGGCTTCCAGCAATTATCAGTAGTTTTTTGTAGTTTTGTATAGTTTTTGTTATTTAAATTTATCTGCAATGTTTGGTTAAGTATTTAAAAGAATATTAGTATTATGTTCAGTAGAGATTTGCTGGTTACCAGTAAATTTTGTTGCATTATAAGTAGTAGTAGTTTTTGTTTTTGTTTTGTGTTTTACTAATTTTGTTTTTGTAGTTTTTGTAGTCGTAGAAATCTGAAACAATTATGTACTATTAATAATGTAATTTCTATTAAGAAATAATAAATGTACAATTTGAATATTTCAAGGAGCCGGTGTATGATATTCAGATTTTATTTTATATTATTTAATTTTATTTTTTATCCACTCCTTGTCCTATACAAGGTTAGCGTGAAAACAGCATTGAATTTCCAATTGTATGTAGGTTTTCATATGTCCATATATATTGATTATGGACATTTGTAATGCCATCTAATGAGAACTATGCTTCCTCTATAAATAATAATGAGGGATGAAAGTTCGGATTTGCAACACATTGCTGCATGAACCACTCGCAGTACATAAAGCGAGCAGGTCAATCTGCTGGTAATAGGGCTTTATACATTACATAAAACCTTGATCGTCCCTGTCTTCTTAGATGTAAAATTTGCATGAGGACCAGACGGCGATGGGCACTGTAAAGTGCATTTGATCTGCAACCGTTGTTGGTACCTTTCTTCGTACAAACGAGGAGTCACCACATCATTGCGGCCCCACATTATCTGTACGACCTCCTGATTTGAATAAGTATCACTCATTCGAACACCAAACAAAATACGAAATGTATCCTTCACCTCGGAATGAAGTGACAGCATCCAATTAATCTTTTGTCACGCAAACCAGCTCCGAAAAGAACATAGTTCCGATGAATGTCATTGTTTTGTTAGCCATTATTCAGAAGCAACGTATTTTGGACACACGGTGCTATGGAAGCTTTTATTGTATATGTTGTATACATATGGGAATGTGGACCAGAATATGTTCTCTGTTTTTCTAACAACTTGTACAATAAAGGAGTTTCTGGATTAACATGAATTAAGCAGAAAATATATGTTCCGTATCAGTTACTTGTAGAAGCTGCATAAATATAATAAAAATATTTAGGTGAATGTTACACAGAAGATTTTTATCGTCACTTGTGGTTAAAGGCTAAGCAAAACATACACTTTCGGTCCAGTGCTAAAATAGACATTCATCTTTTTCCTTTTACAGTGAAATTAAGGATATCCTGTGTTTCTGATTTTACAGTAACCGGATGTACTTTATCACATATAAGAGTAACGTACAAGTTTTCTGGCTCTATTTGTTGGTGCTGTTAAATCAGGTAAGTTTAAGACTTTATTTAATAGCCATTGATTTAGTCTCTCTACTAGAACGCTTGTATTGTTAAAATAATCCTTTATCAGTGACGCATTTTAGAAACTACGTTGCTGAAAACCGAAGCCATATTCATTATTTTTTTTCGAATCTATAGCAACACATCTCATTTGCCTTCGTTTTGAATGATGAGCTGTCTAAAAATATTTATAAAGTAAACTTTACATTTTCCAAAATATTTCTTCCTTACCCACATCATGGCATAAAGACATTTTTAACACATACAAATTAAATATATGTGTTTTCGAACAGGTTCTGTCTAACCGAAGGCCAAAATTCTAGCAGATGTAATGTTTTAATTTTCATGCTTAGAAAATATTTTTGCGAAGTTATGTCATGTCATAGAACCATATCAATAATATTTTCGGGCAATTTTATTGATTGAGAAATATTTGATACAAAATACTTTGTACCATCCATGGAATTCAACAATCTCAATTTTGAAACTTATGTTTGTGGGTCTGTACATGGGTTACCTTATTACACAAGAATGGATGTACTGGAGGTTTAACATACATTTATTGAATTGGGTAGTGGTATCTTAAGGTCATTCGGTAGGAAAATTCTGACACAAATAAAAAAAAATTATGGGAAGTTCTTATCATCCACTTCAACATCAAAATGATCAAATTTTGCATATCACACTTATCTCCCATCAATTTCATCTCAGTGTTGTGATTAAACTAATGGTTTTAGCTCTTAACTATATGCTTCATTTCCAGAATAGAGTCGTGGTCTTAAAAGCTATTATATGATCGTAAATGGTCCTCTTTTAAGAGCTCAGAGCTATTATCACTTGAATCAGTCAGGTTATTGTATTACAGCTTCTGAAGGTAATATGATTTAATCTACAATCAAGTCAGGAGAGGAAAGTCTATTGGTGGGGTGCTACGTTAATTTTTCAGCCTAGATGTTAAGCACTAATTTTCCAAAAGTAGTCTAACAATATGAGCCCAGGCGAAAACATTTATTGACTGAATTAAAAAAAAAGTTTCACAGAAAAGTAAACCCTAATAGATCACTAGGCTTATCACTTAGAAGGATGATTATGAAATTTTCATGATTTTCTAAGGGAACGATATCCCAGAAGGAAAATCAGGGAAGTGTGGTCCAAATTTCAGTATACATAACGGCGTGCTAAATATAAAACGTCATATTTCCATTAAGTTTTATGAAATTGTTGAGTAACAAATTTTTATAAACATTACAGGTCTAAATATTTTTATAGTTTGCAAAGTGTTGAAAATCAGAATATCTAACAAGTTATAACAATGTTTCGTTAATATTATTTTGTAATAAAGCAGTCACCAAAAGAAACAGTATGCTTCCAATCTGATAACAAGCATGCACAAGAGGGACAAATTTCTTTACGTTGATCAATTTCCAAGAAAGATAGTGTCACATAAAAATCAGGATGGCGAGGCACGTGTTGTGTACATTAACCTGTTTGGCACTATTCAAAGTGAGTTTTCATTTATGGACGCTCTTTTAACTACTGTGGTTCTCAGTGTGCCATTCTATAAGAGTGCTTAATTTTGCTCAGAGGTTTCTTTATCAGACCTGAAGTTTTCTTATATGCCGTAATTCTACAACACAGAACTACCATGATCCTTCCGCAGGAAAGTATACCAGGGATTTGTACGCCCGAAAAAATCCATCACCCGCCACCGGGTTTGAACCCACCATCTCGAGAACCAGAGTCTAGCTTGTTATTTCTAGACCACGGAGGACTTGAACCCACCATCTCGAGAACCAGAGTCTAGCTCGTTATTTCTAGACCATGGAGAACTTGAACCTACCATCTCGAGAACCAGAGTCTAGCCTGTTATTTCTAGACCACGGAGGACTTGAACCTACCATCCCGAGAACCACAGTCTAGCTTGTTATTTCTAGACGACGGAGGACTTGAACCTACCATCTCGAGAACCAGGGACTAGCTTGTTATTTCTAGACCACGGAGAACTTGAACCTACCATCTCGAGAACCAGAGTCTAGCTCGTTATTTCTAGACCATGGAGAACTAGAACCTACCATCTCGAGAACCAGAGTCTAGCTTGTTATTTCTAGACCACGGAGGACTTGAACCTACCATCCCGAGAACCACAGTCTAGCTTGTTATTTCTAGACGACGGAGGACTTGAACCTACCATCTCGAGAACCAGGGACTAGCTTGTTATTTCTAGACCACGGAGAACTTGAACCTACCATCCCGAGAACCACAGTCTAGCTTGTTATTTCTAGACGACGGAGGACTTGAACCTACCATCTCGAGAACCAGAGTCTAGCTTGTTATTTCTAGACCACGGAGGACTTGAACCTACCATCCCGAGAACCAGAGTCTAGCTTGCTATTTCTAGACCACGGAGGACTTGAACCTACCATCTCGAAAACCAGAGACTAGCTTGTTATTTCAGAGTCTAGCCTGTTATTTCTAGACCACGGAGGACTTGAACCTACCATCCCGAGAACCACAGTCTAGCTTGTTATTTCTAGACGACGGAGGACTTGAACCTACCATCTCGAGAACCAGGGACTAGCTTGTTATTTCTAGACCACGGAGGACTTGAACCTACCATCTCGAGAACCAGAGTCTAGCTTGTTATTTCTAGACCACGGAGAACTTGAACCTACCATCTCGAAAACCAGAGTCTAGCTTCTTATTTCTAGACCACGGAGGACTTGAACCTACCATCTCGAGAACCAGAGTCTAGCTTGTTATTTCTAGACCACGGAGGACTTGAACCTACCATCTCGAGAACCAGAGTCTAGCTTGTTATTTCTAGACCACGGAGGACTTGAACCTACCATCTCGAGAACCAGAGTCTAGCTTGTTAATTCTAGACCACGGAGGACTTGAACCTACCATCTCGAGAACCAGAGTCTAGCTTGTTATTTCTAGACCACGGAGGACTTGAACCTACCATCTCGTGAACCAGAATCTAGCTTGTAATTTCTAGACCACGGAGGACTATAAGAAACACTCAGAAACAAATATTTGTTTATATACCAAAAACTGTAAGTAAGTTCCCATAGCTCCAACCACATGTACAAGTTCTTACATCACGTTAAAATTGGGTGATTGGAATTTTATTATTTCCTTAAAATTACTTTTATTTCTGGTTTTTGGAATATCACATTACACATACATTACAAATACAGAGAAAGTCTCGGAGGGGTGAGTGCGAAAATTAAGATTGTATGAAAAAGAACACGAGAGAGAAGAAAAAGACAAAAGGGAGAGAGGCGTGGAGGGAAAGAACAGATAGAGGGACGGAGAGAGAGGAGGAGGAGGAAGGAAGGGACAGAGGAAGGAGAGGACAAAGAGGATGTGAGAGATAAAGCCGAATCAGAAGTATTCAATAACACAATTACAGAATACTTTTTTTTTTTTTTTTTTTTTTTTTTTTTTTGCAGGTGACAAAGATGGCTACAGGAGACAATATTAGCTTAGACACGTGGAACACGACAACGGATTATCTCGCTACACCGACAGCCCTAGGATCCAGGTTCAGTAGTCTGCTCATTTTGTTACAAATATTGTTCCGGACTAAGAAATTACACCAACAACCAGAGCAGAAAATAGGTGAGTTATATAATTGATACACAACCCACACTCTCTCTCTCTCTCTCTCTCTCTCTCTCTCTCTCTCTCTTTCTCTTTCTCACGAACACCTGCACACATAATATCAGTAATATCAGACACCTTTACGGTTGGCATTCTGAATGTCCTGAGCACCAATCGGTAACGAGCCAATACGGGTAAGATAAGGTTTTCATGCCGCTGCATCGAAAAGTACTGGTTAGTTTATTTAAATTTTTCCTTACTTCATTTAGTTAACCGCCAAAACATTTTAGCCATGTTTGCCCTTTAAAGCTTTTTAGAACAGTTTGGCTTCGGAGGTGATATTGACAGTAATGCTTTCTGTAGTAGTTTACACCTTTACTAAAATGGAAAGGGTAGATGCTACTTCCTACAAGTGCTTATGAGGTGGTACCAGCTAGTGTATTACTTGACAGAGCGTTGAGGCGTATTGGCCATCAGGTGAAAAGCGCTTTGATCGTCTCTTATCAGTTCTTATCTGGCTGATTAGAAGAGTGAAATAGTAGTAAGTTGATGAACAGTAAGTTACGAAACACAAATAGAGTGACTGGAAGCGCCTGCCAAAGTATGACACATTGCTGTCCAGGAGACATGATTACGTCTGTAAATACACTGGACTCGCCGTGTATGTGCGATACGCTGAAGTAAACATCTCTGTGTTGCGAATTTTTTCCAATAGCTTTCTCGCTTTGCCATGTAGTAATCGTTACATGATCTCCTAAGAGATCAGCACATATTAAACTGTCGTATTGCTAGCAGCAAGGTGAGACTTGTTCTCGCAGTTTACTCGCTACGTCACCTCTCAGAGAAGGCCAGACCTCACTTGTATACGTCGCGCAATAGTTCTTGAACACTGAAATATTTAAAGGAAAGCTTTGATGCGAGTCTCTTATCTGTTATCCCTGGCCTTTATGGCAGCGATTTCTCATTACGATGATTCACCCTCTCAAGTATCAATGGATTATTTATTTCAGTCGTCGCCATTCAGGGAAGTCAGGGAAGAGATTGAAGTACAGTATCCAACGAATTAAATACACTAGTTCCAGAAACGTTTCTAATTTACACCAGTAACTTAGCACGGAGTTAAATAATTTTGTCTTTACTCATATTTTAATTCTTCGACGCCTGACATTTCTTCTTGTTCTTGCTGCTGTCGTCGTTCTTCTTCTTCTTCTTTCGAGTCATTATCACTGTCATCCTCGTCACATCTTTGCATCCCATTGTCTTTAATAACAATTATTTAAATTATCTTTCTTTAGTGCATCTTTTTTCCAGTACTCCTGTTCTATTACATCCACATGATAGCTTATCTTTTCCCTTTGCATTTTACCAATTTACTCAACTCATTGCCGGAACATTTCAACGTCTTATGTTTTAAAGGTTACATTTCTTCAAGCAACCCAGTGTGTGACTTCTGCCCATTTCATTCTACAGGATTCAGATATGAATGTTATGGAGGAATCTGAAGGTTGCATGATTGTATTTTGACAATACATGGTCAGTAGAAAAAGAAGCTCTCCTTAGTCGACTAATTAGCTAGAATTAAATCATACAATTTAGTATGGTGCTTCTTTCATCAAAGGGAATAATGCAATTTTGTAAACAAGAAATTATAGTTTAAGTTTAAGGTATTGTGGTAAGAATCATTATTTATTACCAGCAGCGAGTTAGTGGGTAAATTTTTATTTTACATTGTGCGTAGCTATTTAATTAATTTTTAATGTTCATTTCTTCATGAAAGTGTTGTTTTCTGTTGTCATTTATAACTCTTTCTTGCACTTTCTTAATCTCTCTGAAATGCTCAGAGAGTAGCGATCCTTATGCATTTTCTGTTCCTTAAGATATTCATATACATTAGCAAGCATCTCACAAGTTTGGGTATAAAAAGTCTTTCCGTTTAACTTTGAAACTATAGGAGGCATTATCACAACACTCGTATATACGTTTGACAGCGTCACTATACTTTAGTCAAGTGTACTCGGGGACAGACGTTCACATGCCATATTGGATAAACTAACAACAGAAGTAGCAAGGAGACAGAAGAAAAAGAAGACTAGATATGGGTTCGCTGACTGTTACATGGCTATTGGTCACTGTTTCAGAACGACTGCGCGAGTTATATAAACGGTAGCAATGCCCTCCGTCTTCCAATTTACTCTTTACTTCACACTAGGAGTCGGTAACACAAGCTACGCTTTCCATTTTAGTAAAGGGTGTGAACTACTACATAAAGCATTGCTGTCAAAACCACCTCCCAAGTCAAACCCTTCTACAAAGACAAAGCTTTAAAGGGTAAACATGGGTAAAGTGTTTTGGGGGTTAGCTAAATGAAATAAGGGAACATTTACATAAACTAACCAGTATTTTTCGATGCATAGCAAATGTAATCCCATTTGCGATGTGACATGAGTACACTGCATTTGTATTTTCGTTATATTTTTCTTGTTGACAGAGTATAATCTTCATTAATAACTTACTGGACCTTATTGTCATATAGAATAAATAAGGTGCAAATTAAAATTCCCATGTCTAAGGTTTATTTTGGGTAGGTAGCGTATGTGTTTTTTAATAAACAAAATCTAGAAATATAATAATATTGTAATAGAAGACAACGAATCTGTCACTTGTATAACAAGAATATACTAGATTTAAATGCTGGTTGAGTTGGATAATATTAATTTAGTGGTACTTCTGTCTTACTCAGGGACAGGATCTGGCTAAAACATTTGGCCAAGTATTACAACGAACCTCAACAACTCTTCTGGAGCAAGAACGAACGATACAGAGTGCTTCTCTTCTTTTTTAATCACGTTCAGAAGACAGCAGGAATTACTTTTATATGCATTCTCATTTCTATGATGATCTGTCATTAAGAGCAACTCATGGATGTTCTAAATGAACATCAGGGGCTAGTTTAATCATCCACACTTCTCTTCTCAGCTCCAATTAATTGTCGTTTGTTATGTATCAACGGCTTCATCACAGCGTTTATATTTAAGATAATAATGTTAATTTTTGAGAGAAATGATTGTTTAATTTTGTTATCCTAAATTTGCGTATTTTGAATAAAATGGCACACTTTTGTTGCCATTATAAATCCTTTATACTCACGAGGGCTTAACAGATCCTAACGGTCAAAGAGGATATTAGAAACCAATAAGTACACAAATCAGTAGATCATAGCATAATATGTGATACTCTAGTCAAGCTGTAAGTGCTATTTATTGAATTAATAACCTTCTTAGAACAGCACTTTTATATTCTGTGTTAAGTTAACCTAATGTTGTGTATTTCTTACACAGATTTATTACCAAACATCACTACATATGGACAAGTAAATGTAAACGAATCCAAGACCACATATATGGAAAACGCCGATATGAGCAAAACAATCAGAAAGAGAGAAATACGCAAATCTGTGACAGCTGATGAGAATATCTTGCGCAGTAAGCGACAAATAGGAAAACACGACAAGGTGAGGAAATTGGCACACATTTTCTTTTCCTTCACAAAATGTTACAGTCGAGTTTTATAGAGAGCTCTTGGAGATTAAAGAAGGTATGGTAAAAGAAGGTGCTAAAATTTAATGAAAATTCCGTTTGTTTAATTTAAACTTAGTTTAAATTTTGGGTCTCCTTCAGTAAATATTGTTTCCTCCATACATACATACATACACACACACACACACACACACACACACACACACACACACATATATATATATATATATATATATATATATATATATATATCAGGTGCGTCCCTGACCCTATTTATTTTTGAAGTTATGCAACGTGCTAAGCAATTTATGTGACTTACGCCCTTTTTGAATACCTTCTAATCAATGATTTGCAGAAAAGTTAATAAAGGAGAAGTAGATGTCAGTGCATAAGTGTTGTATGGGACAGAAAGCAATCACTGTGTATGACGATTCCAAGAACATCATACCCAGATCAGAGGATGCAGTAGTGATTTTATTCGAGTTTAAAAACTTTTATTCATTATGGTACATCCCCACACATCTTGAAACACGCCCCTGAAGGAACAACCTATCACATGTATCAGTTAACAACAACATTGGAGTACAAAATGGCAGATCTACATAGTGGGTCTAATTGGATATAATTCTTCAAACAACACGTGTTTTCCTTGTACAGCCATGAAAAAAAAATGCTAAGAATTAGGTACATTGTTTTAGCTTCTATCACGGCAGTTTTTAGCTCGTGCAGAAAATGTAATGGCGGTTGCAGTTTTTTTTATTTCTGTTAATACTACCGAAATGAGCTTAAAACACTATATCAGGCTGTAAAACGCTTTTAAAGATTTGAGATGGAAGTCGGAGGTCTGCCATTAGTTATCGGTATATAAGTAATTATATATTACATAATTAAAATATAAAATATAAAATAAAATATAATTAAAAGTATGTATATATACTTTTCCTCTCAAGGGAGCGCTGGCTAAATGGTATTATACAGGTCACGTAACCACTCTGACAGTTTAAGTTGGGTTCAAATCCTGCGTGATTAATTCAAAAATTTCTTTACCCTTTGTTTTAATTCTTGTGGCCTATAATTTAATATATCTACAAATAAACTTTTTTATAACACTATAGGTGTTTACAATAATAGCCTGTTTTCCACTGGCAGATAGTTGTAAATGTATACTTCGTAGTAGATATTTATTATTATTATTATTATTATTATTATTATTATTATTATTATTATTATTATTATTATTATTATTATTATTATTATTATTATTATTTGTAATTTACGTCCTCCAACTTTAAGTCATATCGGACGGTGAATGAATTGAATGAAATGATGCTCAAATGAGTCCAGGGTCCATGAAGCTTAGACTTAACCGGCATTCGTCTTTAAGGATAAGGGAAAACACCGTAAAAAACCTTATCCACCCTGACCGAGATTCGAACTTGGGACCTCTTGACCATGTGGCAGACACGCTACCATCTACGCTACCGAGGCGTGAATTTTTTTTATGGTCTGTACTGTGCCTGACCCATTCCACTAAGTTTCAAATACTTCACAAATGCAAAGTGAAAGACAAGATTTAAGCATGAAACAAGAACTACTAGGTTTTATGTCGTCGACATGCTCCTAAAAACGAAAACCAACTACGTAACATGGTTTACAACACCATATACGGTACAGATTATAAGAGTCACAAACTTAAACATGATCCCTAATAAAAGATAAGGTTAGGCCGTAGTTACCCTTTAAAGGGCAAGGGCCTCTACCTACCGATAGGGAGAGCTCATTCAAACTTATACTCGTATGGTGAGCTAGTCTCTGTAGATCCCTTATTATCGGATTGTAATTCTTGTGTTTTTGGCTCACAGGAGAACCAATAGCAGCAATAAATAAATTATTAGCTAAAATGCAGACAATAAAGAGTTGGTGAAACAACAAAAATTACAAGACTATGTGACATCGTGTTGAAGCCAGTCTTTACATCATCACAAGTCAGCGGTTAACCAACCCATTCGACCAGTTGTGAAGTCTTCTATGTCGCTCTTTGGGAAAGTATACGTTTACCACCTTCTAGTCAAGCTTTTAATGCATGAAAAGACGTCATTTATTTAACTTTTTCGTAGCTTCTTTGTCCTCATTCAGGGCTGTAAGTATTAATGCTCGGTGCATATGGTACCGAAAAGAAGGACAGAGCTGCAATAATGACTATTGTGCTAAAAGGGTCCATGTTTTCACATTATAGTATAAACGGCGGGTTGCATAGATAGGAATAAACAGGGACAACTGGCTCACCTGGTATATATGCAATTTGTGCTATCAAGTGTGTAGATACTAGAGGACATTTCCGGAACTGAACATATCAGGCGGGAAACATCCCATAGAGCTTTCTGTAGGCACTAAAACTTGCAAGCATAACTAGTACTTACAGCATAAACGTTAAGTTAGCCACTGTATTGTTTTGTTGAAAATGATTGTAAATTACATAACAAGTTTCTTGCTTAAGTATAAAATACAAAAAGACCGCTTATTGTTCTTCAAAATATAGAGGAATAAATCTAAATACTAATAAAATGTTCTTGCTAAGGTAGTGAAGAAAAATAAAATAAGTAAATAAATAAATGAACTGAAAATGTAATCTTACAGAACCTAATGCTTAGATAATTGGAAACGCTAAACATATAATTAATACCTACAAATTTTTTTATTTTAATGCGTTTATTTATTTTACAGAGTATGCTTTGTCTAAACTTTAAGGTTTCCTACTTATACAAACATATATAAAATTAAAGCCAAAGAAGAGAACTTCAAAGAGTATTTGTAAATACACTTTTTCCTGCATCGCAGTAGATGAAACAAGTCATAACAATTAAAATAATTAAAGTTATTTTGGGAAAATAACCTAAGCCTTTTCTATACAAGGGTTAGTTTTGTGGTAGGGAAATTACTTTAAAGGCCTAGAGTTATATCCTCGGAAAGTATTTGCTTAATTACAAAGTTTGGTGTTGTTCAGAATATTCTTTTGAATTATGCAGGCTGGCGCATAGCAAGCTCACTAGTTTGAAATCTATGTCTTGAAAATATATTGTAACGGGGAGCGTTGAAACACCCTGTGAGCAGCTGGCAACGGAAGACAGGGGAGGCTCGGTTAGCCACGCCTTTCCCTCGTTTGTCTTATAGTGGTGACAGCCAGCGGTCGGAAAGAAACATAACTGTGCGTCTGTTTTTCTGTCCACCTGGTTCCAGAAATTACGTAATCTGGAACATTCTCCTGGTCACTAGAAACCGGCGATATTCCTATATAAAGAATGTGACAGACAGACGGAGTTAGTTAGTGAGTTGAGTTGGTTTTGGTTTAGTCAGTCAGTGAGTTGGAGACAGTCGCAGTTCTTGGTGTAAGAGTTAGTCAGTGACGTGTTAATGAACGAAAGGGTTGTGCAACGGAAGACTGTACGTAACTTTGAATGTGTACCGGAGCTTACGTAACCGCGAGTACAGTGAAATTGTAACGGACGGACTGGTGAATTGTAACTGTGTGCAGCAAGTAATTCTGTGTAATTGGCAAGTGTTAAACTGTAAGTCGGTGGAAATAAAGAACATTGTTGAGTGGTGTAATTGGACTTTTTATTCCACGAACCCACAAAGTCCCACTGGTGTCAAGAAGTGGGATAGAAGACATGCTAGATGCAGTCAACATGAACAAATCAATGCCATGGTCGGGCAGAATTACAGAATTTAGTGCCATGACGGCAAGTTGGCCATGGTAGCTCAACGGGTAAGAGCGACTGGACGGAAACCTAGAGATCCGTGATTCACATCCCGGCCATGGCATTGTATTGTTCATGTTGACTTTGTCTATCAAAATCCTTAGCCTATATACGGCTAGTGTGAACAAATTATTAATTTCCATCAATTAACTAAAATGAAGACATGCTGTTGGTAGTACATATAAATGAACAATGGGAACGAAGCATTCATGTACAGCTTTATATGGTAGCTATGGAATGTTGGTCAGTAGCACATCTTGTACCAGTTGTGCCTTTCAGAGTTGCGACAATTTCACTATTCTATTTCACTGTTGCGACAGTACGTTCATTTCAATATGCCAAAGCACGGTCCAATTCCTTGCAATGGCTGAATAAGTTGGTAAGATATAGTAGAGTACTAGGCATTAAACATGGTCCACCTAAACCGTGATGACACCACAAAATACTGCTCGAGTGAGACAAGCTATGGAAGGCAACCACGACGTTCAGATCGTAGATAATCAAGAGCATCGTGCATTTCTCGAAAATTCTCAGAACGCACATTACGTGAACTCCAGCTTTGGCCTTACAAAATGCAAGTGAGTAAAAAGGTCCTTCTACGGGTCCTTCTGTATTATTATATGGCCTGCCCGCTCACCCGAACTTACAGTTCTTAATTTCTTCTTGTGGGGATGTTTGAAACCAAAGGTCTTTACTGGATATCTTGCAACGCTACAAGCGCTGAAAGAGCTATTACTGAAGAAATTACGGCCATAGATGGACTTCTGCTGCATAGCGTGTTTTCCAGTTTCATTACACGTTTGCAGGAATGCCTGGAGTGCAATGAAGGCAATTTTCAAGACATAATTCTGTGGCATGAGGCCAATAAATGGCACCTCCTGGTATACTTTTAATTGGTATATATGTCCCTCTCCTGTCAGGGTAATTAATAGAGGGCGAATTTATATGCACTATCAAATAGGAATATATGCATGCACCTAGTAAATAAGTTATAGAAACTTAAAATATGCATTTATATAAAAATATTATATCCTCATTACTTTAACTTAATGTTGATGAATTAATGAAAATTGTAAGTTAGTTATTAAATTCCGACATTAACAAAGCTAATATCTTTCACCTATATTAGCATTAGTAGTTTTTATTGCAATTAACATATTTTTACACTGTTTTCTGGAACAAACGATTTTCTTCTGACACTTTAAAATGTTTTTATATGAACTGAAAGATACCTCTGCTTCAGAAAAACCTCAGAACGTATAGGAAAGAAGAGCCTTTCTCACTTACAGACTATTCATCGTGTAGCACATTATCCATAACCATAGAAAAAAACGTTAAACCTGAACTTCTTGCTTCAGTTTTCAGAAGGCACTTTCCTATTCTCCTGGTATGTGATTGGCTCCAGGTACGAACAAGTATCATGTATCATATCAGTAAATAATTTCGCTCTTGATGATGTCTTTCCTCTTTTCACAGAGGAAATTAAGGGATTTTCTTCCGGAAAACGCGTTTGGATTTCCTCTACCAACAAGCGGAGAACGTATACTAAACAAGTCCTATGAACTGCCTTATAATAAAATGGTGTAAATCGTTAAATAGACTTAAGCATGTATGGTGCTGTAACTGTAACATCCACCGGTTTCTCGTTCCATTCTTTCTCAATTTCGCTGATATCGTCTCTTTTTGCTTGTATTACCTGAACATTTTTTTACTGAAAATTAGTAACAATCAAGGGGCTGATTTGGGTTCTCATCTTTGATCGGAAACAAGTGCAAAATAATTTGCTCATAAGCTAAACAAATCAAACTCCATGGCGTTACAGACCATTTATATTTTTACTTTAATTTGAAAATATTTTTGCATAATATATTTTGAAGTTATAAATAATTGACAAGGTTTTATAAAACTCAAAACACCTTCTGGAGGTTGGGGTATTGATAAACAAGCTAATTTCATTAAATGACCTCTTCATAAACTTTGTTAAGGCAATTCTTCCTATTCTTAATTCAGGAAGCTTCGTTCAGAATATTTCTTCACGAAATTTTGAAATGCTATATGCTGAAACTAATGATTTGCAAATATCTTTCAAAAAATTACGATTACCTCTATTTCTGCTTCTGCTTACAATAAGTGCTGCTGGTAAGGTTGTTTAGATCTTGGAAATTTGCAGTTCCATGAAAGCTGTTGCATAATCTGTTTCTTTGTCGCAGGGCACCAATAGCAATAGTATAAAAATAATATGGCTTTATTTTAGTTTAATAAAACCAACAATAGCTAACTCAAAAATCACATTGATTACTAAAATATTTTGAAAATATAAAAATAAAGCTTTTTTACACATAGTTGGTACGCTGCTATACTTATAGTTCCATCCGTTGTTAAGAGTAGGATAGACTATCGAAGCAAATAAAGTTTGCTGCTCGTCTCCTTCAGCATTATATTTCCATTCCTACTGCTCACCCTTCAAAAATTACTATTAGCAGCACATTGGTACAAGCTAAAAAGTTAAGTGCAAACGAAGATTCTTAATTTTTGGAGATGTCGTTGCTGCAGACGACTTCGTTTGCAATAGTAACACAAACCATATCGAACTTTATGATGTAACGGTTGCACCGAACTTAAAGATTTATCGCCTGAATGTTGAACGCTATTTAGTTTAAGTTGAGCGACATATGCATTTATATGCACTATAACACTTTCGTAATAAATTCCTTACAATGTGGAACAGATTTATTACTTACTTGCATACATTTATCTATCAAGGAATAAAATATGCAAATATGCAGAAATCTGAGCTCTAGTAATTAATTATAAGCCTCCAAAACTAGGGATCATGCTGTGCGCCACCCGATATATTCTGTTCATATACATACTCATTTGCACACACAAACACACACTTCTAATAAAAGTCCTGAATTCATATTACACTCTCTGTCCACTGCTGCAGGCATTCGCATCTCTTCTACAAGCAATTTCCTAAAAGTCTGTTAGATTTTCTACCAAATAAACATAGCAAGTATCAAATAATGCATTCCAATGGTGATGACTAATAGGCAGTAGTAAAGCACGTAGCGGCCAGGAGGTAGTGCACGTCAGAAAATACCTGTTGAATAGTGAGTGGAGAGAGTAACACTTAAGTTACTCCAAGAAAATATACAGCATAAACTTTGTATAAGAAATATACATATTTTAATATTTATTGTAATCTCCCAGCTACTGAATTTGACGCTGTGGAAGTCAGGCGTAGCAGCCCTGATATATTTTATTTTTAATAGGTATAAATAACTTCATTTAATCTGTGTTGTGCATTAGAAGACATTTATGTTTCATATAAGTATTATATGAGTATGTGAATATGAATAGTTTAGAAGATTATTACTAAGCTTACATTGGAAATATTACGTGCACTGCTCTCGTACAACGTAAGTGTTAGCCAATGTGTTGACGCTGTTGACCTGCACGAGCAGCTGAGCAGAATTCCTGTACACTCGCGGCTTGTGAAATTATTTTCTGCTTCTTTTTACCTTTACTGGTAATTATTATTTTAAATTAGATTACATTTATGCATGGAAAATTGTTTCAAACCTTGTTTTTTTGGCTCAGAGGAGCTAAATTGTTCAACGAGTGAACGCGAAACAGGAAAGAAGAAGGGAGAGGTGGAGGAGAGCAGCATTTTTGCTCCGAGAAGATATTTGGCCCGTTCACCTGTTACACAAGAGCTCTACAGCTGATATACAAATGGCAGAAGAAAAGGTGGAAAGAGCTGAAGGCATGGAATAGCCATATGACGTTCTATCTGGAATTAGTTAAATGCCATTATTGGAAATGTTACCAAGATATTATTAGGAAATCAGCAAAAATTATATACAACTCTCGATAGGTTATAAAAATCAATGGGGGATCTGAAATTAGAAAATTTGACATTAGGGACAAAAAATGAAGTATTAAAGGAATTTGATTCAAGATACAGAAATTGACCTTTGCAGAAATAGAACAGAAACCGGAAGTCGATCCAAATATATAAAAGTACAAATAACAATACAGAAACAAGGACACATGATCCTTTTATCGTCAGTAAAAGGGAAAACGAAAGAACTACAAACTGAATGCCTTAAACCAGCACAGGAGAAGATCCGGATTAGCTACATGAGAACGACTGAAAGAAATGCTATATTGAGACAGAGTCACAGGAAGATATGACGAAAGTCTTAAAAAGAAATGCTAAGTTGATAAGGAACTTACAATAAAAAACAGAGGAAGAGGAATCCCCTAGTAAACATGTACGATATAATAGCAAGAGAAAAAGAACATAATCTTAAAAGGAATTTATAGGAACAAAGCTTTGACTACATGACTTGGGAAGAATTTGAAGGTAAAGTGAATTTTATATTTAGGACCAACCATAGAAATACGGCAGTGGCACATCGTGTGCTAAAGTTTGAATCCCAAATAAGATCCGAAGTGGTAAATAAAGGAAGAAAGTATTTAGGTTTTCAATCAGTAAGAGATTTTATTTATTGTAGTGGCGAGATGTATGAAATGTCAGGATCTAGGACATATAGCTAATTTTTTTTCATTTATACCCCGCCTTTAACGCAATGGTTATATCGGCAGCCATTCTCCTTTGGAGCATATCGAAGGTGTTAACGCGTATTTGTTGGGTTTTAATCATTAGGTCACGCACACATCCGCACTCTCATACATGCTTTGAGACTCTGTGGAAGATGAGGAATTATCATGAGATGAGAAAAATCCCCACCCCCACCGCCGGGAATCACCCGGTACTCCTAGTTAAATTATGTAAAAAAAAAAGAAGATAGGGTATATTATCACTGCCGAGAAACAGCACACAGCAGGAATGATTGTAAAAATATAGACCTATCTAAAGGTTCTATTCCTTAAAATTCAAGGAAATAGACATGTGCAGGAGGTAAAGAATGTGGGACGTACAAGTTATTTTGGGATAGATTAACAAGCCGAACCAACTATAGATAGCTACATTTAAAATAACGAAGGAAGAAAAGAAGGTGAAATGTCCAAGCAGAATTAAAACCGATAGAGTAAGAGCTCAAAACTATATTAGAACCTGAAGGTAAATAAGGAATTTGCTACATAGAAGTAGATTAAATGCTGCAGTCTCAGGACTAAGAATTATAATTAATGCACAAATACACAATAAACCTAATAAGAACTTGTTACCGTTAGATAAGATAGAGAAAGATTGTAGGAATATTAATGAATAGAGGTTAATTTTGATGAAATATTAACTGATTAAAGTGTAACCGAGGAAAAGGAGGAGTTGAAAAATAACGAAAATAATAGCTTTAAGGAATTCTTAATTTGGAAAGTACAACTGCCTGAAGACATGATGAAGAATACAATTGCAATAAAAAAAGAAAAGGATAACGCAATGAGAATTTTAAAACTAAGCAGATTAGAATAACGAAAATATTTAATGGCGGCGCTAGAACACGTTACTAGGATAATGCATCCTCAGGGAGATACCTAACATTGCCAGTCTCCGACGCCACAGACCGTATGGAACTTGGAGTGGTAAATCTACCGATAACGATGGACCAGCTACAGAATGTATTAAAGTTGCCTTTTTAAGCAGAAACGATGCTTTTGATGAAGAAGAAATTACCATCATTTTGAAAAATACTATGGAAGAGTGGTGTATGATTTTTAACAAAGTTGGCCTAATTGTTATGTACCTACATGTTAGGATAAACTCAGAAGACTTAATAAACATGTATATTCCCAACCCAAAACAATAGCATTAAACAGTGCGAGCATTTAAGGTTTTGTCATCGAGATCAGTCCAGAAAAGAAAATAAATTGTTACCCAAATGTACATCTATACCTAGAACACCCAAAGAAATAAGGAAATGTGTATGTAGGCAGGAGACTAAAAAGGCAACAGTCAACCAAGACAATTGATATTAAGACAAAAGAGGAGTATAAAGAAAGAATGAGAAGGGAGACAGATAGGGATCGTGTAAGAGAGTACTATTTTATGCAAAGAGCGGAGGAACCTGAAAATATTTCGTATGATAACTTACAAGATACAGGAAAATAGCTGTATTAGATTTGCGCAAATAAACGCCCAAAATAGTAACATAGTTATGACGAAAATCCAAAGTCTTATAGAGGAATTAAAATTAAACGTATTTTGCATACAGGAACCCTATAAATTTAAAGGTGCATGCCGATAAATGTAAAAGTAATCTCTGAAGGGCAACACCCAAAAACAGCTATTATAATAGCTAACAAAGGACTCCTAGTTGTCAAAATTTCTCAACTATGTGGATAACACATGATATGCATAGAAATGACATACTAGATACGTAAACAAATGGAAAAGTAATTTTCACCATGGATGTCAACGGAAAATCAACCTTATGGAGAAGCAAAATAGGAACACAAATGGAGGAATTAATGTACATATACAACTTAATAGTTACAAATGAAGACAATAAAGTATACACCTTTAAAACTCGCGCTGGAGCAGAAGAAAGTATAGACATAACCTTAACTAAGGGAAATATATCAAAACAAATTTTTAATTGCAGTGTTACAGAAAATCAAATGGTAAGCGACCATAATCTAATATAATTAATTATTTTCGATTATGTGGTAATACCTAAATCGGATTATGAATGTGTAAGGAAAGAGATAAGATGTAACTTTAAAATGGCGGATTGAAATAAATTGCGGGAAGAACTGAACTACCAATTTTCCATAATGTGACTGACAGATACAAAGAAAAAGTTATAATTAAAAATTATAACTGATGGAATTCAAGAAGTAATTAAGAAAGTTATACCTAAAAGGAAATGATAACAAAGTAAACGGACCATGGAATTATAAATTATATAAATTACCGAGGAAGATGAAGACAGCAGGAAGAATTCACCAAAAATTATCAGTATATTCAGAAATGGACAGGAATTTAAAAACTTATAGGAAAATAAAATAAAACTACAAAATTGAGTTGGAAAATTTGAGGAAGAATTCATGGGACATTTATGCAGCGCAAACCCTGACTGATAAAATATGGGGTATTGCGTATAAGATCATAATGGAGAAATTATGATGACCCGAATTTATTTCAACCCTGGAAAATGAATATGGAGAAGAAACGAAAACATGGAAATAATCAATTAATCTTTTCTTAGAAAGTTACTACCACGAGATAAAATCGAAGATGAGCAACGGGAACACGAATATAAAAGACGCTGCTATGAAGAAGAATACTTAGGAGAAAACCTAGTATACCCATATGCTATTACTGAAGTGAAAATTGCCATTATGCAAGGAAACAAAACTGAATTTCCAGGACCAATCGAATAGTATCAAAGGTAATTCAAAATCTGTCAAATTAACTTTCAAAAACATTAGCTGAACTACTAAATTAGTGAGTATTTTTAGGAGATGTCCCTATCATTGGAATGAAGCTGAAGTAGTTATTCTTAAGACCTTTCATAGGTAAAATCGTATAGGCCAATTTGCTTGCTTAATACTCCTGGAAAAGAACAGGAACAACTTTTATATAAACGCATCCTGGAATAAAGAGTTATGATAGGTATGAATGATAAGCAATTTTGCTTTATAAAGGCAAAATGCACGGAAGATGCAATAAATTATACACTAACAAGAATAAATGAAAGTGAACAGAAATATTTGATAGAAGTTTTCTTTGATATTCATGGAGCTTTCGATAATTTATGGTGCCCAGAACTTTTTAATACTATAAGAAATAAGAATTATCGAAGGTGTCCATATAAGAGCATAAAAGGTAAAATGGTCAATAAAATATATATGTTTAAAATGAATAGGATAGAAGAACTCAAACTTATGTGAGCAATTTAATTGTTTAGATACACCTAAGCATTTTATTTTCAAGTACAATAAATGTGGTGAACTAGTGGAAAAGGTCGAAGTAAAGTTCAAAGAAAATGCTTGTGGGACATCTTAAGGGAAGCAGAACATTATGCACATTTAGAAAATATGTCTCAAATAATATTCGCTAAGTTGTTTGAGGAATATATGACTCGTGGCAAAAAGAGTTCAAGAAATAAGTATAACAACATTTCACCCTATGAGTAAAGGATGTTATTTAAGAGTTCGTCGGAGGGAAATATTACAACCAAGAAAAACTGAAGAGACAGATCACCAGATTTAAGAAGACCTATTATTTCATTTAATTGATGGAAATTAATCATTTCTCCACACCAGCCGTATATAGGCTAAGGTTTTTGATACATAGAGTCAACATGAAAAATTCAATGCCATGGCCGGGATTTGAACCAAGGATCTCCTGGTTTCCGTCCAGTCGCTCTTAACCTTAGAGCTACCATGGCCAACGTGCCGTCTTGACATTAAATTCTCCATTGACTCGTATATTTCCCCGGTAGACCACTAGGGGCTCTGGCATCCGAGATACACCGTTCTCTGACTCAGTCGGTCGGTCGGTCGGTCGGTTCGGTCAGTTAAGGTAGAAAGTACATTATGTCTGAAAAATTTATAAACCATTTCATCTAATTTGATTTAAAGTGGATAAAGACACAAGTAAAGTGGTATATATTACAGAAACCGGACAATTAGATATGCAGGTTTTATTAATTGTTGTTAATCTCTCTAGCTTTCATAGACAAAGGCGTGTGTCTGTGTGTGTGCTTTTGTGAGAGAGGGAAGGAGAGGGAGAGGAAGAAAAGGAATAACTGATATACGAAATTGGAATGCCAAGTCCAGTATCATTCAGGACCGAAGGTTTTCAACAAAACCCTTCTACTCCAATGAACTTTTTTAGGATAAGCCTTCCATAACTTCTGATTTTCCAACATTTTTTATTAAAATAACATGTGTAAAATATTTCCATAACAAAGAGAGCATCTGTCCTAACTTTGTTGCCAAGCAGTTTTATAATTTGATATAACTTCTAAAGCACAAGAAATATACAAGTGTGAATATACAAACATACTGCAGGTCGCCTTAAGTGATACTCCCTCCGTCCCATAATAATTGTCCGGCCCACCGAAACAGCTTTGCAGAAATTACTGACAATGGAATGTTTCGGATTTACATACGTGCAGAGTTGCGCAGTAGTTCAGTGAACACGACTGTGAAGTGTACTCAGGTGATCTTATCACGATGATCAACAAACACTGTCAAGACAGTTACTAACAAAGGGCGTTGATTTTCGTAACACCGGTGTGGCACTGTATGCAGTGCGGTGAAGCAAAGCACGCTGAAAATCGTTAATCGAGCACAGCCCTTTAGTGAGTAAATCTGTAAATACGAGTAACAGTAATGACAAGATGAATAACGTCTTTATCACTTTGCAGTCCTGGCATATTCATATAATGAAAGTGCATGGTGAGAACGATTACAAGATTGCCCATATGCTGCGTGTTTTGATCGCCACAACGTACTGATATCTCGCTCGTACTGTCCTCGAAACATTTACGAGGCTTCAGCAGCACCGCAGCAGTAGATCTGTCGGGGCAAGACAAAATGTTGGGTTGGCAAACTTCTCAAACACAGTTTGTATCTACAGTATGATAGGAGTGGAGTGCTCCATTTTGTTTGTTGTTTTAGATTTGTTGTTAGTTTTCTCTGATCCTGGAACAATAAATCTAAACTATGAAATAGTATTTTCAGTTTCTACTGATTCTGGAGCAATAAAACTGTGTGAACCATTCGCTTGTTTCATTTGCATCCTACATATTACTAACCACCATCATCACAGTATGCCGATGAGACAAGAACAGTGAAATGGAAATTCAAAGCCAGATATGCGTGACCTGGTTTTTAAATATATTACAGTTTCTTCGTTCTTGTGGTTCCACCTAGGACTAACAATGAAATTCGTAGCTACACCATTTCAGTAAACGTTTATTTACATTAACATCAAATAGAAAACTAAAGATTTTTAAGAACACTTTGTAGAAGTGGGGGAAGAGAGAATCATGAAAATGTAGCACATCACATAGTTCTAAATCTGGTGTTCTGGTACCTTATTTACCAAGCTGCATAAGAACTGTTGGCCTATTCTTAAGCAAGGAGTGCGTGCGAATGCAGAGCGCTCAAGCGTACACACGCGCACACACTTACACATACACAGACACCCACACATACACTCATACTCTCTCTCACACACACACACACACACACACACACACACACACACACACACACACACACACACACACACACAAACAAACATAAACGCACTCACACAACTTCACACGCTCAAAGCTTGATGATATAACTGGTACGATTCATTTACTTAATTAACTTACTATAGAGCACGTTTCTTACAGTTATCATGAATATTAATTCTATTGTTGTTGCTGTGTTTGGCATAACTTTTAAGTTTTGGTAACGTGTTTGGTACGTAATATATTACAACTTTTACCTACGCATAGCACCAAACTAAATAAGCTATCAATGCGTTTCTCTAAACTAGTACTTATTTTTGAAAGTTCACTTTTAAATGAACATTTGCAGGGCATCCTGGAGGAAATGGCAAAGTTACGTCTAGAAATTGACAAAAGATATCAAACAATACTAAGCCTGATAAAAGAGCTGGAGACATGCAGAAATGATACTAAACAGGTAAGGGTGTAAAGAGGTGATTTTATAATATATTTCTACTAATATTATGAAGCAAGAAAATTAATGTATTGTACTTCAGACAATTCTCGGTACTATAATGATATGATACAATATGATTTTTAGGTAGTAAAACACCCCTGAGCTGTGCCTTGTGCCTTTTAATAGGACAACCCTTCTATATATTTGCATACTTGATATGCATTTGCCCCATTAAGTAGTAATTGATTTCCATTTTCATGTCTATCATGCATTAGCTTCTGTGTTTGACGAAATTTTGTCTATCCATGTTAATTATTACTACTTGCTACAACTTCTTATTACAATTGTTTCACTGTGTCTGGATTTACTTAACCTTTAATTTTCAATATTTTGCACTTCTTTTTTTTCGCACGGCCCCTATTACAAATTATATTACCCAGCATTTAATACTTTTTTCTTGTGGCAAGGTATGTGACGTGATCTTACATAATTTTGGGTCACTGAACACGAATCCGTTATTCGTTTCTACGTATCCTGTCAGGTTCTCCTGCAACAGCTATTCTAAAATAAGAGATAAAGGAATTAAAATTACTTAACAAACTAAGATACGTTTGGAAATATTATAGAGAAAATATAGTTATATTTTGTAAACAGTCCACGACATATCTATTCCACTAATTTTTGCGAGACGAAGTCAAATAAACACAATATCATCTGTATAAGTGCCAATACTAGGGTCGCAACAGAATATCTTGGTTCATATGTTTTGAAACGCACAAGTTAGTGATTTTTGTGCTCTAGCAATTAAATGTGACCAAAGAGTTCACGAAGCAGTCAATGTATACTGAAACACCGTCAGAAAATGTTATGAGAGGGAAAAATTGTTGTCATCTTTAGTGCGAGCAGTCCGAGATGTCCCCTTTGAATGATGACTCGGCAGCCCAGCGTCTGGCTGCTGCATGTTTGCCATCTCTTACCGTTGGTACATCCCACCTCCCTTGGTACCTTTCTTCTCCGTCCTTGATGTCTTACTCAAAACTCTATCCCATCTCTTCACTAATAGCTGCAAGTTTATCAGGAATATGATCGAGATGAGAATGAAATGCAGTTTCAGGTTCATTCTAATCCTTGTGTCATCAAACATCGCTTTCACTACTGTTTCGTACTGTTCGCTCTTTACATTTCCTAGGCACTTCGTTATGAAATCTAATTGAATTCCATGCAATGGGTTTCTCAGCATTCATCGTCTTTTCAAAGTTTGGGTCTTTCAGCAGTTTTCAAATTTGTGGCCCATTAAAAATGCCTTCTTTGACCTTTTGCATTTCATAAACGTGGAAACTTGCTTGCAATATACTGAAAGCAGGGACTGCTTCATGATTTCCGATTTGGTGTACAGCGTTAAAACAACTTGTTTTTGGTCAACTAAGGTGGCATTTTTACCGCCGGTGTGGACACTTGTCCCTTGGGCCAGGTATATACAGACCAGTGCTTGTCCCTAGCTCTGCTACCTTATTCACATAAATGACAAGTGAATTTAGTGTATCCTGCTTGTAGTCCTAATAGAATACTACATGCCTTCAAGTCACTAGACATCTCACTGGTGCTCATGATATTTAACTTTGTCCAAAGTAGTTTGCATTGTGAGATAAGTTTCCTTCAGTGAAATGGAATGTCCCACAGGTATCCAAGCTAGAATGTTTCGATTGTGAAGTAGTTCAGCTTCCAAGCTCTTTTTAGAGGAATCCACAAACAGTCTCCAATCGTCCGATTGGTAATCACTCCACAGCTGATATATCAGTTCTGGAATGTCACATCAGTAGATTAGGTCATCTTCCTTCTTAAAATACTGCTGGCTAATTCATCTTCTTCTATTCCTGACAAACTCGCCATTCTCACAGCAGAACAAAATATAAACAGGTCTGACGTTCACCACACTCGCGATGTAACTGTCATAGGACTAGGTAGCATTAAAAGTTTTGCCACTACCGCGAACTACAAAATTACAACTTTGCATTTCAACAGTGGATTTCATCGGTAACCGTTATAAAGATAGATTGATACTGGAGAGTTCAATGGAATAGTGTTGGATTTAAGCACGCAAAAGAATAAGAACGCAAAATCCAGCTACACTAATAACAGCCGATTCCCTGTTACTGCAATCCAGTAAAGAGCAACAGTGGCGCATTTTAAGGCAGTAAATCACGATTAGCTTGAAAACTTAAGTGATGCAGGA
This sequence comes from Mantis religiosa, assembly GCA_030765055.1. Lineage (NCBI taxonomy): Eukaryota > Metazoa > Arthropoda > Insecta > Mantodea > Mantidae > Mantis > Mantis religiosa. Next base: position 133,705,151 of record CM060951.1, read on the forward strand.
AAACTAATGGCACATCTGTAATCAGGAGAGCTTATTTAGTCACGATCACTTATCAGATGCTTTGCCGCAAAAATCATGGTTAGTGAATTATGAAACTAGCCGCTTTTTCAATCCTTCTTCCAGTCCATACATTATTTCGTAATACTTTCTCAAATAGTTTCCCTATTTCTCACAGTATTACTCCAATTTATCTTCCCTTTCTGCAATTTGTCCAGCCATATTAATTTTCAGCTATTTTCAAAATTTATAACTTTCCCTGGTATTATTTATCTCTCATTTTATCCTCTTATTACTGCCACTTCATTCAGCCTGGATTAATTTAAATACACATTTTATGATGATCTCATACTCTCCCCTTTTCTCTGGCGTCCTCTTTTGCTATTGCAGTAATTACGCTTCACTTAATTATTGTTTTATCATATTTCCTTTTATTTCTCTTCACCTCCCACGATCCCATTTTATTCTTTGCTTTCTGCAATATATCCATAATAACCAAACCTTTTCATTGCGGATATGCCCTATATTTCATCTCTAATGCCCAATTAGTGCTCCTTTTCTTTTCTTTTGTCCCCGCACTTGTTTCACAATGCTTTATCCTGGTACCTGTTTTCACAAACTTGTTTCACTCTGTTCTGGCCATAATGTAGAAAAGCCCTCTTTTCCTAATAAGAAATTAGGTATATAACTTTTCTGACTTAAATACATAGAAAATATAAAAAGGATCTCCAATGCCCAAATATTACAATACAAAAATGATGGAGCCAAAATCCAACATACGTACCGCTATAATTTTTTTATGTATGTTAATATTGTATAACGAATATGAGTAAAAACCATACATGCAAGCAAAAACAATTACAGCCTACTTACAACAGTATAAAAATTCATTCCAATTTATATGTTAGAAATCTTGTGGAAATGCATGACGAAGCAGCATTAAAACCAAAAGTAAACTATATCCTAATACTCGTACTACGAGGACCGTCCAGAAAGTAGCATACGTTTTGGCCTATCGTGGCGATGGTTGGGGCTAGAGCCACCATCTTGTTGTCAGAACGTTCCCACATTCAGCAAACATTCAGCTGTTGTAGCGTGAGAACTGTGCGTTCCTTACTTTGCTCTCTGTGAGTCGTCAAAATAGAAAATCCCACCACTTGTGAAATGTGGTCTGTGATTCCTTTTTTCTTGGCTCAAAACAACAGACCACTTTAAATTTATCATCAGCTTTGTGGTGTTTACGGGCAAGGGGATACTGAGTGAACGTTGAGTGACGAAATGGCGTTCTTTTTTTAATTTACGTCCTCCAACGTTGTCATCGGACGGCGAATGAGTTGGGTGAAATGATGCTCAAATGAGTCCAGGGTCCATGGAGCTTAGAGTTACCCGACATTCGTCTTGAAGGATAAGGGAAAACCGTGGGAAAGCCTTATCCAGGTAACTCACCCTGACAGACATTCGAACTCAGGACCTCTTGAACGTGAGGCAGACATCCAAACATCTACGCTACCGAGGCGGGTAGCAATGGCGTGATTTTAAAAATGGCCGTACCAGTGTTCACGACGAGGACCACGGGGGTAGGCCTAGCCTTGTAACCGATGACCTGGCAATGTAAATCTATGACAAAATTAGTGAACCGTCGTTTCACGATTACAGAACTGTCGGAACATTTCCCCCAAATTTCGTGGAGTTTGATGCATGAAATTGTGATGGAGAAGCTTGGTTACCACAAATTTTGTGATCATTGGCTTCCAAAAATCCTAACGGAAGTCCATAAGAAACAGAGACTGGCTGCAGCACTCCAATAATATAGCACAAATAGTAATGCAGTTCTTGATCGTATCGTAACCGGGGACGAGACTTGGATATAGCATGTCAACTGTGAAACAAAACACCAGTCGATGGAATGACTCACACATATTCTCCAAAGAAATTACGAAAGTGTTTGCAAACACTGGCAGCAAGAAAGGTCATATCTGCTGTATTTAGTGACTTCAAGGGAGTGCATCTCGTTGATTTTCTCGAACGTGGAAAAACAATAAACTCAGCAAGGTATTGTGAAACATTAAGAACGTTACGCGCAGCATATAAAATATGGTCGGTGAAAATTTAGCACGAAGGTGTTGTTTTTTCATGACAACGCACGTCCACCCACGGCCAATCGTATCCGGGCACTCCTGAATGGTTTTGCATAGGAGGTATTTGACCATCCACCATACAGCCCGGATTTGACGCCGAGCGTTTACTATCTCTTCCCGTCGATGAAAAATTGGCTCATTAAACATTTTGATATCGATGCCGAACTGCATGCTGGTGGCAAATTTCTACAGAGAGGGTATTGAAAAACTTGCGCCACGGCATGATAAATGTTTTAATTTGAATGGCGATTATGTAGAAAAATAGCTTAAGAGTGTACCTTTCAAATTTACATAAACTTTGATTTTTTCAGTTTGTGAATTGTTTATTTCAAAACGCCTGTTACTTTCTAGACAGCCCTCGTATGAAACTATGTATTGTAGGTTCCCGATACTAAGAATTGTGATACAAGTTATGCATATAACAAATTATGTTGTATTTCTTTTTTGTATCGTAATTAACTCAATTACCAATGAAAACTGAATCCAACATTTTAGAAAGATGTGACCATCGTAATACTGGTGATTACTCAAATAAATTACTAAATGTTGAGGGAATCTGAAAATTTCATATCAGTTTTCTGTTTATTTCGTTGAATACTTAATTTAAGACGACCTTAAAAATAAACTGATAGGTGAAAATCAAAAATATAGAAACCGTGAGCACTTCAGCACCATTTCAGAGACAAGTAAGCTGTCTTTTATTTATTTTAATAAATACCATGATGCTTTAAATGCCGGCTCTTGTAACGCATAAAAGGCAAGAAATGTTACTAAATACATAAGTTATAGTTTCAATGATTGCCTTTATTGCATTATGACCTTAAGGTCTGGGAATCTGAGGCAGAGGCGCTATCGTTTATTTGTTTACTTATTCATTTTTAATTTACGTTCTCCAGCATTAAATCATATCGGACGATGAATGAAAAGGGTGAAATAGTACTCAAATGAGCCCAGGGTCCATGGAGCTTAGAGCTATCTGACATTACTTTTTTTAGGATAAGGGAAAACCCAGGAAAAACCTTATTCAGGTGAATCATCCTGCCCGAGATTCGAACCCGGGACCTCTTGAACGTGAGGCAGACACGCTAACATATATGCTACCTATGCTACCACCGGAGTCACCTTTGTTTAGCATTCATTATTACCTACCCTAGAATTACGAATTAGAGAGTGAGTGGGAATTCATTTCTAATAAGAATTAATAAAATGGAAATTACTCATTAATGCAAGACGGTATATCTTCCTTATTATTTAAACCATGTACTTAAAATACTGAAAGAAGGAAAGTTTAAAAAATGAAAGGACACTTAATATAAGCTTAAAGAGATCTGACAATTAGCTCAAGAGGGACCCGTCTTCCATTTTAAGACACTCA
>CM060951.1:133711160-133763660 GCA_030765055.1 Mantis religiosa
ATAATAATAATAATAAATACAACATGGTTACAATTAAGTTAATCCATTTAAAGCTATCTGATAAACAATTCTCTTGTCTTTTTTATAGTTCGTGAATATATAAAAATAATATGGATGGTTTTCCGAAGCGCTAACACGAGATGCATAATGAGAGAAACAGGGAATTCCAAGTTGATTCCTAAAACTTCCAACGACTGCCCTTGCGATTTATTTATAATTGTCGCTAAGGCCAAACACGCCGGAAATTGCAGCCGCTCAAAATCAAATCATCGGAATCCGCGGGATGATTGTTGCCACCATGGCGTTATTCGTTAGCTTTTCCACAGTTTGTCTCGTGCCATTGGTTAGTCGTGGTTGCTTAGGTTACTCAGCATGATCACAACTGATCCAAATTTTACATTTAAATTGTTAGGTGGGAGTTCAGGCAGTTCTAATTAATTTAAAAACTCTGTGGCATAGTTGACTTCGTCATCCTGGCTAATAACTGTGCCAACTGATATGAACGAAAACAACTCCCTCGGAAGAAAATTATGTATGATCGCATTGAGATCATCGACATTGCGCCCGCCTTGGTGGCATGTCTGCCTTATCCTGAAAGACGAATGTCGGGCAATTCTAAGCTTCGTGGACCCCGGACGCATTCAGTATCATTTCACCCATTTCATTCATCGTCCGATATGACTAAATGTTGGGGGACGTAAATTACATCATCGACATCTGTAATTTTTGTCATCATATTGCTCCTTCACGCAGCCAATTATGATTAAACAAATTATGGACTGTTGCTTTATGTGCTGAAAAACAAGCTGAATCAAGCTCATCTTTCGAATTTGTGAAGTGACAGAAAACTGTGGATAAAGTAATTAATCCGATCGAAGTGTCAATGACGACTTTATCATTTCCAACCGCTTAAAAATTCATTTCTAGTTTGATCTAGTTGAAAAGGCACTCGCATATTAGTTGTCAATTGGAGGGTTTTACGTGCCTGTACAAATTTGAGGATTTTAGACATGTGCTTTAGTGCGTCGGCAACACTTGATCTGAGAATCACTGGAAGAGTCTGGCGAAAATCACTTGACAACAGAATCATGGAAAAATGTTTCTTGTGTCACGAATAACTTTCAAGGTTTGTCCAGTGGTTCCAGTGACCTCTTATGGCCCACCACGTGTTCGTCCCAAATGATAAATTTGCATACCTGTAAAATCTTTGCCATTACGCTCTTTTTGGCAATGTTGCAAACTGATTAGCACGTTTAATGGTAATTTCAAGGCAGTATGTGCAGTTCGTCCACCTTCTAATAAATTCGCTGGGCTTTTTCATTTTGTGATTTGATCCTTGCCAATAGCAATGAAATTAACGTCAATTCGTTTGTATGATTATATATATATAATGCAGGTGGCGTGGGCTTCCAATGTAAGTGGCCGGCAAAATTATCATTCTTCCTGCGTTGTTTGGTCTACCACATGCATTAATAGCATCGTGGAGATGGACTTATTCTTCAGATCGAAGCTATTTTACCTGTTACTTATTTAACTTTTTCGATATTGAAATACCATCTGTCTTCTCCTTGTGAGACAATTAATGGATATTCTAAGGCGTCGTAACTGCTATACGTTTTGGTCACATGTTTCAATTTATTGTTCCGACGATGAAGCACGATATCTCTAGATTGCAAATTTTCTTCGAGGATGTCGGGAATTAGTGGAATATCTTTGTGGACCAGGAATGGAATGTTTTTGTAATTTATCAAGCTTTTGTTTGTTGAGAATAATGGAAGGTGTGTGTGTCAAGTAAAATTTTGTGTGCATACTTTTATATTTAGTTAATAATTGGTCCATTATCACCTAATACCAAAATTAGGCAAATCGGTTCAGACGTTCTCGAGGTTTTGCTAGACTAAGAAACGTCAATTCATTTTATATACACATATAAAGAAACACTATCATTAAAATGCAATGTTTTGTGAAGAGAATAATTAATTAGTTTTTTAAGAAATCATGCTATATTATGTATATAAATCTTTTTTTTCTAGAAATTGTTTTCTTTTGAGCTGAAGTCAAGGACGTGCATGTAGGTGGCTGTTCAAATTCCAGAAACAAAGATGGTTCATGAAACATACGTCATAACTTTCAATTTTTTTGTAATGATTTAGTATGCGGCGATCTGACCACTGGCATAAATGTCATTTAATTTTAAGAATAAGTAACAAGATAATTATTATTTATGGAATATTTGACTTTTCGTTCATGGAATTGTCTTATTACTGAATAGAACGTTGAGGCGTATTGACCTTTAGGTGACCAGCGCTGTGATCGTCCCTTATTTGGTCTTATCTGGTCGATTAGAAGAGTGAAATATTAGTAAGTTGATGTACAGTAAGTCACGAAAAACATGGACCGATTGGAAGCTGCGTGTGTCTCTATGATATGTTTTCTCGCGCTTGCCGATGTATGACATTCCTGTCCACAAGACATGATTATATCTCAACAGGCTAAAACATACACTGGACCCACCGTGTATGTGCGATAAGCTGAGGTAAACATCTCTGTTTTGCGAATTTTTCCCGATACGCTTTCTCACTTTGCCATGCAGTAACAAATCCCATTCGAAGTTACGCGTTACAAAAACAAATATTTATGGCTCCTAATATATAGCAACATCTGAATTTTGTATTTAAAATCCTAGACGTTTGGAGCGAGTTTACCGAATTTAAAATACTTTTTCAGGATCGACAGTCCGAAATTAACGCTTTACAGGCAGAGATTAAGAAACAAGAGACAGATATAAGAAACCTTAAGGAAGAGAATTCACGTTGTGAAACCAATGCTCAGGTAAGTGTAATAAATTAGATAAATTAGATAAATTAGATTTACATTTACTTTGTCTGATACCTGTCTTTTTCCAAAGTGTTCATATTATATATCGTCTTACTCGTATAAGTATCTTAATGATATGATACAATGTTGTTATTTTCAAGAAAATGACAATGGGAGTGTGAGGATTCGTTTTACATCTCTAAAGCACGTTCAGTGAGCTTTTCATAAAAATTTATCCTGTATTTTCTATAATATCTTCATATGTTATTCTGTATGAACTTCAGTGCTTTCCCTAACAAAGTTTTAGAACATATAATACATAACTAGAAATAGCTATTGTAAAGTTAAGTGTAATAGGTAAATTCGTCTCTGACACAGAGGATTTCGCAAACTGGTCGTTTTGCATATTTCATGAAATAACTACTGGAACTTAGAAACAATTTCTGAGGTATATGGCAGTATGTTCAGGTATGTATGTTGCAGACTACGATTTCCGAGTACCTACCGTATGGTATATGGCGCCAGAGCTTTCTGTGACCCTTTCGAAGAAAATGGAAACTGACATACGTACTTTTGGCACTTTTAATGTAACTTTATAAATTTAGCAGCATTTTAAGTAGTACAGGAGTTATCGGTGTTTTTCAGTGGCAGTTATTTACATTTTCGGATTGTTCAGATACCTTCATGGACTTTTGGTCTACTGGTAGAACGTAATCCGAGCACTTTGAAGGTACTTTGGACACTTTCATGGATATTTTTACCACTGGTGCAAGTATTGTAGGATATTGTGGCTTTGTGGTTCATGAAATTAAACGTCCAGGCTACAAACACAAAAAATTGCACTTTATTTCTTAGAAACACACTTCGTACACAGCAGTCCAGAATTACGTCACATACACAATACAACTTTCAAGGTCAACGACCACAACACAGCTGTTCACGCACGCGAGTTCAATTAAAAACTCACTCTTTGGCGGCCGGGCTCCCTTTTTATAGATTACTCACATTCTGGAATTATCTCCAACAATCGAGACGGCTAGAACAAAGCACTACAACTCTCGAGAAATCCGTCTCCCCGCACCGTTTCGACGAGCTTTTATCTACACACTCACGCCTTCTCTCTTTGAACTAGTCGCCCACGCCGTCTCGATCAACATGGTCGCCAGTCATTGTTTTGCTGCTGCTGGCCAGCGCGTATGCGAACGCCGAGAGAGACAGAGAGAAGCGGGGAGAGAAAGAGACAGAGTGGTGTCTGGATAAGTCTTTTCCTTCCCTTAGCGTCGTGAAAGGCTGTGAAACTTCGGTAGCCTCCGAGAAACAATGGTTCGGGTATAAATAAGCTAAAAGGTGTGCTGCGAGGCAGTTTTGCTGGGTCCCCTGAATGGCTTGCGGGCATCCGAAGTAACCAGCAGCCAAAGCTGAGCTCCTATATAATCCAACCAAGCGTTGTTTGGACTCAACATTTTCCTAACTAAATTTAAATTTTATCCACTTCATCGTCAGGGTGCATTAAGCATAGCATCCTGTTTTCCTTCAGAGGAGTAATCTACTACCTCACGTTTTTGTTCCATCCCAAAACCTTACAAGTTCCATCTATAACCCATCCTAATAAAAGAAAGTCCTTCCTGCAGTAAAACCCAAAACCTGGGTGGGCAAAGAGCAAAAATCTTCGGGCTGAACACAGCCTGTCGCACCTTGTGTGTGTATGTGTGTGTATGTGTGTGTATGTGTGTGTGTATTTGTGTGTATGTGTGTGTGTGTGTGTGTGTGTGTGTGTGTGTGTGTGTGTGTGTGTGTGTGTGTGTGTGTGTGTGTGATTGGGCGGGCGCCATCAGTTCTTAATTGAGTGTGCAGCTGTGTGGACGTCCTTGAAGGTTGTGTTTGTGTATGTTACGTCATTTTAGAGCCTGTAAGGGGTGCACAAAGTGTATTTTTACTGAAATAAAGAGCATTGTGAATTGCTGCAAACTAGACTTTAAATTTTACGAAGCCACATAGTCACAATATATAAGCGTACACTTGGAATATGCACATTGAAGCTGTTATTTCTTTCTTTCTTTAAACAATCACTTACCTCTCTTACATGGGGTGTTCCTTAATGATACTACATTTTATAAATTTCATCGTTTTAGGCAAAACAAAACGGTGCATGGTTTTTATGTTGCTTTCCCAGCACTTTTTTGTGTGCTGTGTCATATAAAGGTTTTTAGGGTAAGCAGTTCTATATAGAGCTGCAATTATGGTTAATTTGTCCTGGTATACACCTTGTGCAGTTACTCAACAGATTCAGGAGCAAGTAATCATAAGGCTCAGATTTTCAATGCATAACAGAGAAGCTACACATCAAAGTAGTTAAGGGTACCCGTCTGTGAAAATCCTAAAATCTGCAATTTTGCTTGGATTGACTTAAAACTTTTAACACAATTATTGTGTATTAACAATAGTTCACAGGCCAATTTCATATCTTTGTCCAAAATAGTTCTTGTGATATTAATATATTTATAGTGTTTTATTGTCATTTGATTAAACTGTTCCACATAATGCAATTTTAGTTTCAGAAAAATAATACTTCATGGTTATACTCATAAATGCATTATTAGTGACTTTATGAGATGATATTCTAATCTGACCCTTGGTTTAGAACAAAAAACATATTCAATTCTCCTTTTATTAATAATTAATATTCACTTGTTAAATACGTGCTTTGATATTTAGTTTCACAAACACTAGTGACATTATGAAAAATCATCTCATCAACAATTTTCTTTGGAATTGGTTTTATCCGAGCACAAAAATTTTCAAGCTTCTAGTTTGAAAGCTGCATCGTGTGGAGCAATTTATATTCTGAAAAGCGCTGAAAATTAAAAACACGAGATCACCAAAATAGGTGATGTAAAGCACTGCGCCCACTTAGATATTCATATTTCACTATTTCTAAAGGGTTGCATGACATTAAAAGAATATGAAACTGAAGTACACGGATTACTCTATTTAATTAGACAAAAATTGTTTTGTCATTTTCTGCACTTTTTGAACAATTTTCACAGATGTGGTATCCTTAAGGCACATTAAAGTTTTGAAAATATCCTGGACCCTCATGACAATGAGTATTGGTGTACCGAAGATTTTTTTGTGCAACCTCATGTATGATAATCGGGCTATGTATTTGATATATAAGTGTAGGTTATGCTATGAGATTTGCCTGGTATTCTGCCAAATGTTGTATATCGCTACGATTATGAATATTTTGTATGGCTATTCTGCATACAGCGTTTTTTCAGATCTTCTGAAAACACTTTTTAAATAATTCGATTACTGTGTTATACACTTTCATATAAGCTTTCAACAAGCACAAGAGAAGAAATCATAATGCACAGTAGTTATTTATTAGTCATAGCCTATAACTAGTATATATTAATGTCACATAATGAATCGCATACTTACTAATTTCCCAAAGATGGAATTAGCATTAAGTTTGAAGAAGACACCTTAGGTCTCATGCAATCGGCAGCGAAACGTTTTGTAGTTCATGCAACTCTGTCACATTCAAAGGATCACTATCTCTCAACGATCTATATCTTCAGCATAAGCACAACAAATCCTCCACAAGTAAAGAATAACAATGAAACAGAGCCCAGCGAATTAGTTTTAGCATGTTTCTATGTAGTATACTGCAATGGTTTATCATAAACCAGCTATTCTATGTAGAAGTGGTTAGGCTTAGCATACCTTGAGAAACCTCGCATGATCATCCTCTTGCACCAAGTTCCAGTATGACCACCTGAATATATTTCATTAGCAAATCTATAACTTTGCATGAAAGTTCAGAAGAGGAAAACTAGTATGCCATAACTGTATCTATATGTTTGCAAGGAATGATTTCTAAATGTTCCGAAAACATCACTAAGAAGAAATTAGATAAAAATCGTTGTGCTCACCGAGGTTTCTGATATTGAACGGGCCCCATATATCTTCAGCATTATTGGCGATAACTTCTCCAGTTTGATACTGTGACTCTGTGGGTTCGTGAAATTAAAAGGACAATTACACAAATCAAAATGCTCTTTATTTCCACCGAATTACAGTTGGAACACTTGCCGATTACACAGAATTACGTAGCGCACACACTTACAATTTGCCAGTTCGTCTGTCACAGGTCCACTCTACACTCACAATTACGCACAACTCCTCTGATACACGTACACAGTCTTCCGGTCCGTTCACTCACTTGGCGCTCCTCACGGCTGCTCGCCAAGAACTCAACTGACTCGCCAACTGCAGGCCTTATATAGGGATATCACTGTTTCTGGAAGTCTCGCGGTTGAGAAAATAATCCCGAATGTTCCAGACGCCAGGGGGAGAGGAAAGAGGCGGCCAGCGACCAGTGACACTTCCCTATTCATCCCCTCAGTTAGTGACCGAGATAAATGGGTAGGCGTGTCCTGAATACCTCCGGTCCCCTACTCAGCTGTCAGTTGGTCGTGCTTTCCGATAATTGGGTGACAATACCCACTTAATTGGCTGTGAACTTATCCTTCGAAGACAGACAGAAATCGACACTTAGGTCCCATCAAGGCAGACTTCTCTTCTCCAAGGTTCTTAAATGTATCTAAATATATGTTAGAGTTTTGCTGTTTATTTAGCTGTGATTCAGGAAATTGTAGATATCCACAAACTTGAGTTTGGTATCTCCAGCACCCTTAGATAATGAGATATCGTTTTGTTTATCCTAACTCCTTACGATGAAATATGGGTCACATTTGCTCAGATTATGCATTACGGGAATGTGCATATGTATTATTTTATCTTGACAAAAATCATGCGCGGTAGGGATGAGTAGCAATTGTGGTGGGCATAGTGCACTTATCGCCACAATGCGTCACACGCGTAAGATTACGAGAGGGGATTACGCTGTACAAGCTGTCTAAAAATAAATTTCACTCTCGAAGCCAGCATTGCAGCTGGTATACATTAAGTTTTAATTCTTACTATCATGGTAATCCATGCTTTTGTTGAATCTTAAACAGTACATAAGCGTTTGGAACAAAACCCCGTTCTCCTCCAGCAGGCATGATAACCAATTGTTCGTCTTTCGACATCGCTGCAGAGATCCTGTAACGAGTTTCATTCCAGGCATGTGCTCCAGTATGTGCTGCATTGATATGTTTCATTGCGATATCTGTGAATATTTTGTTGATACTTAAGCCTTTTTGCCCGTATGGTACGATGTCCCATTAAAATTTGTCTATCGCACTTGGTTTTTCCCCATATATACTAGCTTCAAAAGAACTCTTCTTAGTATTCAGACACTGCCTTGGAAGCCAGTAGAATTTTGAAACTCCATAAGCACTTTCTTCAGAGTTTGTTTCTGCTTCTCTGTGTCTATAAAAATTATTCATAGTTCACCTAACTACCTTTGAATTAAAACTTCCCAAATTAGACTTTTGTGCATGTTCATTATCTTTGTTTACTGGACATAGAAAAAGACGCTATTGCACGAGAACCAATGGATTTTCTTTTCTTAACGCTCCTAAATTGCCTTCAGACACAACTGTTGCCCCAGATACCCTTTCCCAAGTTTTCATAGCAAACCCAGACCATTGTACCTTTTTCATAAATCTATAGCCACTGGTTATAACTTCTCTTTTTTAAATGTAGCACCTTATTTCATTATGTGCTGCTAGGAGGTACCATTTCTAAATGCTCTCTTGGAACCAGGAGACACGCACATTTTAAAAGAAGCTGTGGCATTACTCAGTAGCTCTGCTTTGCTCATTTACTCTCAGCTGATACTCAACTGAACTGCCTCCCCACCAGCTGCAACCGTTCTTTAGCGGACTCGTCCAGATACTACTGCGCATCACTATTTATCAAGATATAAAAATGCCGTGGTCTTGCTTTTAACAGTTCCCTTGTATATGCTTACCTACAAAGTAGTACTCTGTAGAAAATTCGAAATGATTTCCTTTTTTATTTTTATATGTAAATTTCAGGAGCTTAAGTTATTTGTGATCACTTTTAATGCACTTTGCGAGTGAAGCACAGAAATTAAAAGATCTATGAGTGACGTCCTATCGCATATATATATATATATATATATATATATATATATATATATATATAATATGAGGGAAGTATTACTTCGATAGTGTTTAGTATTGTTCACTGATTTCCGAAACTGAAGTGCAAGTATGAATTGGACTAAGAATACCCCCAAGTAGGCTTAAATCGAATACCGCAGGTTCCAATCCCCTCCAAATTTTATAATTGCGCAATGGATTTCTCCCTATTAGGCGTAAACATCAGGTTTATGAACAACTCATACACTGACTGAGAGGTAGTACATTGTGTCACTAACTGACATATCTTGAAAGATTAAATGTGTATTTTCAGCAGGATTATGCGACCCCGCATACACCTGGCGCATCCATGACAGGGATCCGCCGAATTATTGGCAATAAAATTATAAGCAACAGACCATGGCCGGCCGATTCCCCTGATCTGAATCCATTAGATTTTCATTTCTGTGGAACAGTAAAAGATAAAGGGTATTCAAATATCCGCATACCTTAGATGAACTTAAAGTAAACATTCTTAGGTAAAAGTTACGATTGGTGCAGTGGAATTGATGAAAGAAACGCAAGTTTTTACGACCGTGTGACTTATGTATAGCACAAAATAAACACCACTTCCAGCAGCAATTGTGACTAGAGGGAGTACCGACTTCTGTCATTAATATAGCACTGTAAGTTACATAGAATTTGGTTCCGCGAGTTAAAGCTCCAGAGTAAAAGAGAGTAATAGGGTGACCACCCAGGCACAGCTGTCGCGGGCGCCCGAACTTAATCTAGGAGCACTGTAGTTTAGACAATAATTGAAACAATTTAACGAAAGTTCGACTATAAGCGAAAAGATGCGAGAAAAGATGTTGGCGACAGATGGTGGCTTTATAATTTACGTCCTCCAACGCAACTCATATCGGACGGTGAATGAAATGGGTTAAATGATGCTCAAATGAACCCAGGGTCCATAGAGCTTAGAGTTACCTGACAGTCGTCTTTGAGGTTAAGGGAAAACCCCGGATAAAACCTTATCCAGGTAACTCACCCTGACCGAGATTCGAACAGAGAAAAGAGGAATGGAAGAAGGGCAATGGCAGGGTAGAAGAACTTGGAGGAATTTAACAGGAACTAAAGGCGAACACTGAAACTTGGAAAGCCTAATAAAAGAAAAAAATTCTACAACACATCGATGAAGTCAGCAGAAAACAATAAGAGCTGACGTAATCAAAATTGAAATTTGTGAAGCTAGACGAATTATGTCAATTTACAGATGACAGGTGCAATGACTTTGTACTAATTATATCAAATCAGACTTCCAGCCCAGCAACTTCTTCCCATCCACGGCATGCTACTGACATCAAATACTCAAACCAGAAACAGAGGTTTATGTATCTACCAGCAACAAGCGTTTATACGGCAATAGTTGTCAACTTCTCTACAAATGTAGATGCTTAGGCTTTCACGGCCGGCGTTAATCCAATAGAATGTATTTCCCGGGCTTGTGGGCCGTAATCCAGATTATTCCAGCAAGCACCTAGCTAGAATCCTCTGAAGATGCCCGTCGGAGATATGAGCGAAATGTCAGGAGAATTTTCATTCTCTGGACCACGGCCCGCAAGCTCGGGAAATACATTCTATTCTCTCTATATTCATGGTCTTCTAGTAGCAGTGTCCAACAAAGAATGGATTTAGTCCAAAAATATAAATTGTGTTCCAATGGCCTTAGGTCTGGACACATTTTTAGTAACCTTCAGGTTCTTGCTATTCACGTGGTTTGCAGCATCACACCATAATCCATCGAAACAATCAATCAGTCACGCGAAGGCAGACTGAACCCATGCCTAGAAGACACAGCAGCGTTGATGTCAACCAGCAAGAAACTGTTGCAGCCTCGTATTGCTGACTAAGGATAAAATCTTAAACCCAAACACTACTCTCAACTGCCTTGGTCGAAGAACGCGATGGATATGGCACACTGCTAACTTGAAGAGCGCTCCTAGACTCTTGTAGCCAGGCAAACTTCATTATGAGTGCCTGCTCAGAACGACTCAACCTAAGGAAAGTTCGAAACCGGTACCAATACAAGACTTAAGTAGCACTGCTACGGAAACTCAACACAGTTAACGTTCACTCCATTCACAGCGAATACCAAGTAGAAATTAACTGTGCTGTGCTGCCAAGAACTTCTAATGATATCCTAGGATCGTACGTTAACTTCACTCACTTGGAAATTCCGGAAGAGCTCCCTCTAGCCGACTCAACGTACAAGAAACCTGGGCGAATTGTCCTGCTGATTGGTGCAGAGGTATTCTGCCAGCTTCTTCGACCGGAAAGACAAACAAGACCATGTTGTTCTTAGTTCCTGCTCAAACAAGACAAACTATTCTGTTCTACAGAATTACTGCAGGATTCCTGTGCATTCCTGCAGCGTGATTTCAGTTACGCAGTACGGATGAAGTACTTTTTCAGACCATACAGTCCTTTATCTTCACGAATGACAATGCACTTGACCATCTAGTTCAACAATTCTAGCAATTAGAAGATATAAATCATCCGAGCAGATCGAAGGAAGAACTGGACTGTGAGAAACATTTTATGGCAACATCAGGAGAGGTGCTGAGGGAAGATTCGCTGTAGTACTTACACTTCGAGAGGACGCAGCAGAACTTGGTGACTCGGTCACTATGGCCATGTCACGGCTGCATTGTCTTCAGAGACATCTGGCAAGAAATACCCAAATCAAGAAGACTACGTTCACTTCCTAGTAGAATACGAAGCTCTAGGACACATGGAGATCATCGACTCAACGCAACCTAACCAGAACCATAGCTACTATATGCCCCATTACCCAGTTCCTAAAGAAGCGACTTCTACTACAAAGAGGAGAGTGGTGTTTGATGCTTCTGCCACCACAACGAGCGGACAATCGCTGAATAAAATCCCATGAATTGGGTGATCATTCAGCAAGATTTCTGGTCCATCATTACAAGTTTCCGCACTCAACATGTGTGCTTTACACTGACATTCGCCAGATGTATCCACAAGTAGAGGTTTATAATCACCACTGCAACCTTCGGAGAATAGCGCAGCGCCGATCGCCGGAAGAAGCTACAAAACATTACCAGCTAAACACCGCTACGTACAGTTCAGCTTCAGCACCCTTCCTCGCTACTAGGTGCCTCTAGCAGCTCACTATTGAGGAGTGTCTGAGTCTACCCAACCAGCAAACATTCTCTAGCGAGATTTCTGTGTGGATGACTACATGTCTGGGACGGAAACCCTCCACGATGCTTTACAAATTCAAGAAGAACTTATGGATCTTCTTCAGAGGAGTGGTTTCCAACTTCGAAAATGATGCTCCAATCATCCACGAATACTCGAAGCTTTAAGACAGAGAGGTCCAGCTGTCCCTTCCACTTGATAATTGCAATAACCTTAAAACTTTATGTGACATAACGGGGCATCCTGCTAACGATCAGATGCAGATTGTGAATGGTAGTGGGATCACTAATGGATCAGTTACAGAAATAAAGGTACTTGAAGTTATAGCATCAGTATACGATCCTTTGGGACTGATGGGTCTATTCATCAGCTCCTGCAAACACTTCCTGCAGGAACTGTGGCAACTCGCTTAGGTTTGGATGAAAAACTACGAACAGATTTATTCCAACGCTGGGAACATCTACAACAGCAGTTTCTCCTTGTTAGCCGAATTTGAATCGATAGACTTGTGCTAGTGTCACCAACATTCAACTGCATGGGTTTTCAGATGTGTCTAAAAAGTCCTACGGATGCTGCATTTATATTAGATTGGAAAACCAACATTGTGAGCACACCACAGGGCTATTGTGTGCTAAATGAAACGTTACGCCACTGAAAAGGTTCTTACTTCCTCGTCTTGAGTCGTGTGGAGCACTGTTTATAGGTCATTTTCTCAAGAAGGTGACTTCTTTCATAAATTTGACCACCAGAAACATCCATCTCTGGACAGATTATACAATAGTTTTGTCATGCATAGCAGTATCTTCGATGTGGTCTAAAATCTTCATTGCCAACAGAGTTGTGGAGATTCATGACAACACGTCAATTGCAGACTGGAACCACGTTGCATCGTGAGATAATCTGCCGGGTCTGATTTCAGAGGGACTTATCCCAGACGCCCTTACCATTAATTCACTTTGGTGGAATGGGTCACCTTGGCTTGCAGAAGATACTCTGTCATGGCCTTACTGAACCTCTTCTGCGGAGATTGGGGATATACCAGAGCAGCGAAAGGTTGTGGTTAGCCTCGTGGCACTCCAACCGGAAGATGAGTTCATGAAGCGATTCTCTAAGTTTACCCGACTTCAGAGAGTGTCATAATACTACCTCAGATTTGCAGCCAAAGCCAAACTTCTCTTCACGGAAGAATGACGGGTGAATTAGAGCTCCAGGTGTTGCGTTCTGGACTTAATATATGTGTATCAAGTGCATCCAGGTATCAGCATTTGGTGTCGAGATTCACACCCTTCGGACAGAAAAACATTAGTTAGTAAAGGAATCTCATATCCATGAATCCATTATGAAGCGAACAAGATCTAATTCGGGTTGGTGACAGATTACAACAATTGAAGCTCCCTTTCAGCTAAAAACATCAATCTTATCGCCAAAGCACCATCTAACTAAATTGATCATCATTGAGAAGGAACATCGACGAATACTACATGTTGGGTCCCAATTGCTACTTTCTTCCCTTCATCAGCAATATTGGATAACATTGGAAGAGATGTCATTCGTCAAATCATATACCATTCTCTCATCTGCCATAAGCTCAAGGAAAAGAATGCCCTGCAACTAATGAGGCATTTGCCAAACTGCAGAGTATCATCTACAAATCCACTTTTACACTGCGGAATTGATTACGCAGGCCCACTATACATAAAATCAGTCTGTCGTAAAAACAGTCTAAAGTTGAAATGTTATGGATCCACTTTCGTATGTTTGGCTACTATGGCTATTTACCTGGAAATTATTAGTAGCATGACTACTCAGGCCTTTGTTGCTGCTCTCAAGGGCTTCATTTCGGGTTGAGGGAGAATTGCGCACATATGTTCGGACAATGGCGGAAGCTTCGTAGGATCTGATAGGAAATGTCGGCAACTTCTTCAACGAAACAACAGCGTCAACGAGATATCTCAAACTTCACTAGCACTGAAGGTATTGCGTGGAACTTTATTCCGCCTCAGACACCGCACTTTGGAGGAATTTGGGAGGTTGGCGTTAAACCCCTCAAGCATCATCCAGTGATGGGCATTCCATATCTTACCTTTTAAGAACTGTCAACACTTACTACGCAAATGGAAACTTGTCTTAAATCTAGGTCTCTAGTTCCCCTGTCCGATTATTCCGACGAAATAGCTCTTAACACCCCAGGTCATTTTTAATTGAATGATTTATGACTATTATCCGGAAGCAGATCTGAGTAATGTACATCTCAATACACTTTCAGATGGCAGCAACTGCAGAGGCAGCTCCAAGGATTCTGGAAAGAATGATAATCGGACTACTTCTTCAACCTGCAGCATAGGAGTAAATAGACACAAGCAAACAATAATGCGCAACCAGGCACATTAGTGATCGTCAAGGAAGACAACGTTCCCCCACTGTGTTCGAAACCCACAGTAATTGATCAGGTCCATCCTCGTATTGCTGGACTAGTACGCGTTGCCGCTATCCATACTCTAATTGAAGTATTTAAAAGGCCCATTACAAAAGTGTAATTGAGTACATATAATTTTGTTAAGAATTCCACAGTGATCCAGTGATATGAATCATCTACCTACTTCGTGCCTATTTCTTTCCTCGCGCTATTCTAAGTATGTCGTGTATACATTCCATAACCCAGTACAACCACTTCAACAGCAAAACTATGTACTTTAGGGATATGATATACATCTTAAACAAAAGAGTGCTCACATGCTTTCGTTGTTTAGAGTTCTAATTTTTAAAAAAACTCAGAGAATGATGCTTTATGTACAACATCTTAATGATAGATAATGGATAAACTTAAAATCGTTTTTCAGGAGTACAAGAAGCAAGCTGCCGACTTAGACATTAAAAATAAACAACTAGTTAATGAAATTATGGATCTTAGAAAGGAACTTGAAGAAATGAGGGATGAGGTAAGTAAAATACATTATTATGCGTAGTACATACATGCTTAAACTAACAGCAGCAGGAACTTTTTAATGGCTACAGTTCTCAAAATCAGAGGTAATTTCGTTTCAACAGTAACTAAGAAGCATTTTTTTTTTCAAAACTCGATAGATGCAAAAGTTTACGAAACTGAGTTATATATAGTATTTGCATAATTTCACCTTCTCCATGGTTCTGTGAAATCAGATTTTTGTAAAATTCGATTCCTCTCCTGTGTATTAGCAGTTTCTTCAAAACACGGTAGATGAACTTGCTCAGGTAAAGCGAAAGTCAATAGATGCAATTTTATGATTTTATGATCCAGCGTGCAGCAAGCTCAATTCGTAAACCACACACTGACAGATGCTCAACCTGCAAAATGTCACAGATGAAGTTTAAGACAGGCAGATGTGCAGAAGAAAAACGAACTAAGAACCATGAACAGACTACACAAACTGCGTTCAAAGAATTTATCAGCTACTGAAAGAGGAAAATGCCCAGGCAATCGCTATTCGTTTTAATATGCAGCAGAATGAACCACTGCCTAGACTTTCTGTTAGCGAGGTGTTCTATGTAAGACAGGTGTGGCTGTATTATCTATACATAAAAATGCCATCTAGAACCCAGAACAAAGAGGACATTTCCTTGTTGGAAACTGAATCTGCTAAAGGCTACAACCACGTTGCCTCAGCTGTGCACCCCTTCTTGTTGGAACTGGAAAAGAGAATGTCCAGAAACGCCCCTTCTACCATTCGTTTATTTTCATACTCGCACTAGTCAGAACAAGAACGTTCATGCTTATTGCTCTCCTGGAGAAAAGTAAAAAATTTTCCAAATTTCACATATCTACCCCATACGTGGGCACAGTTATATGCCTTTTGACAGAGCTTTTGGCAGAATCGAAACAGAGTTAAGAAGAAAAGGAGAATATCCGGAGGCCTGATGAGTACCATCAGATATTACAAAATCACGACTCTGTGACAGTGTTGTTCAAAGACTGTAAAATTAAGGACTTCAAACAAAGTGCAAAACAAACACCGAAGTCAAAGGTTCCTTTCAAAATGAATACCCAGCGAATCGTAACATATTCCAAGCAATCAAAGAAAGACCATAAGGTATGTGTAGAAGTTCCAAATACATATTCCGCTTTGCCTGTGGATGTGGATGTGGATGTGCTGAAACACCACAGTAAGTCCTGCAGCGAATTTCTGCTTCGAACTCAAAGTTTTCCCCAAAATTAATAGAGTGAGCAAAGAAAAGATAAAGTATGTTCAAAATCTAGCTAAACTTTTTGAAATTCCAGAAACTGCAAAAGAATTTTATAAAGATGCCTAGAAGATAATAACAAAGGTTAAAGCTTATTTATTCATATTGTTTGACATTTCTTTGAATGTATTGAATACGTTTGTTATATAAATAAAACAAAGTATTATATTGGAAATGAATTGAACTAATAGTGGTTAACTATAAAGCCCGGGCCTTAAAGTACTTACATGTTGTAAGTCGCCTTTAAGGTAGTTGTCTCATGTGTTTATGAGAACTCCTAAGTGGTTTACCTGGAAAAATACGAGTCAGTTGGAGAATTTAATGTCATATCGGCTCGTTGGCCATAGTAGCTCAATGGTTAGAGCGGCTGGACGGAGACCAGAAGATCCGTGGTTCAAATCCCGGCTATGACATTGAATTTTTCATTCTGATTCTACGTTTCCAAAGTATTATATTGTTATTGTGAATGTAGCGGTACCTCGTTTATAAGTTTGTTCCTAATAAAAATGAAATGTGTAGTGTTTAACGCTCGCTTTTACTACATACGGCACCGCAGGCGATAACTCTGATTGTACATGAAATGGAGATGGAGCACCGGTGGAATTAGATGGCGGGGAAACCGGAGATCCCGGAGAAAACCCGCCCCAGCGTCGTGTTGTCCACCACAAATCTCTTTGTGGTTTCTTGGGATCGAACCCGGGCCGTTTTGGTGAGAGCCAAGCGGTCTAACCACTGAGCCACGGCGCGGCCTTGTTCCTAATAAATTAACTCTTATAAATATTAAAATGTTTGTTGTATAATATATTATGTATTATGAAAAGGTGAAAATAAATAAAAATACATGAATAAAAAGTAACAAAAACAATAAATGACAAAATAACAAAACTTCATGTGCTAATTTCTCGCTCATGCAGAAAAGTTAATTAGCACTTATCGGTTTTTGAAAATAAAAACTCTACATTCTGAAACCTGAAATTTGTACTAGTTAAACTATGCTGTTAGTTTCCTTTCACATTCTATGAGACAGCTTCATCAAGGAGAATTGAAGGTTGATATAGTTGCTCTGCCAACCAACTATCATTGCCAATAAATAGATTAAGCGGTTTTCCTCAGAAGCGCATTTTGTGCATCTATCGAGTTTTGAAAAATCGCTCTTCAATTGGACATCCAGTTAGGGAAGCAGTTGTGTCTGAAACAATGAAATGGGAGGGGCTCCTTAGGAACATCGGGAATATAAAAATTGGAGAGTTAAAGAAGCAATGTGTTAAAAAAACGGGAAACGGTTAAATAGAAATAAAGAGTTGAATGCGAGAGAAAATGTTAAAGACCAGTTGGAAATAAGTATGGAGGAAAGCTTATGGAGTGTAAGAAATAAGTGGAAGTACTCAGTAAGCATGTCAGTAGAAAAATGGGCCTTTTGTATTTACAGATGGTGGATTTTGTATTTTCTGAGTAAAATTTAAGACCAATTCTAGAAAACATTTATGTAAAATTAACTTAGCACTTAAATCAACAGATTTAGGTTTAAACTGAAACCAAATGGAAAGGTAATTTACGACGTAAATTCTTCTTTCAAAAATGAAAATTACATATCCTGATACATCTATGGCTTCAGTTGACCGCACAGTATCATTTGTGTACATTATCCATTATTTCTGTTAAGTGCTACGGTTATGCTTATGTCATCTTCACGGTCGCATTTAAGCTCCATTGTCTGTTTGCAAACGATGACGCAGAGTCCCATAGAGTGTTATGCATTTTTATACTGTATCAATAATTTGACTGTCCTACTGCTGATTCAGATTTTGGATCTACTTGTTTGTAGCAGCAGGATTTCACGGTTTACATGTAATTATAATTATAAAACCAAATTACTATTTGATAGTAATAAAAATGAAGTAATGTATATCCTCTAACTAAAACAAAAAATAAAATATCCCTTACTAAAACTCATCACACAAATGCTTTAAAACAAGGTGGTATCTACTCGTAAGAAGATGGTCCTAGCGTGGATATCCTCATAAGGAACAAAATGGCTGAAGAAGCTGCCAAGAATGTATCCAAGTAGCATCACTAACTTTGCCATATCATATTATGATTCCATTAAGTCCATCAAACTTAGATTTAGTAACATAGGAAGAAAACTACGCTTTGCAGTCATTATAAATATAAATATGCCTTTATCTTATCCGCGCAAGGTCTGGGTAACCCTTACCCTCTTACTTATTAGCCATTCTATCCTCAGACACTTTCTATCATGCGAATCTCTTCCTAAATATCAACATTGTCAAAGTCATATATATATATATATATATATATATATATATATAATCATGTAATACGCACTAAGGACGCCCTGCGGTATATCGACTAGACTGCCAAGTCAATAGTCATGAGCCATCATAAATTTGTTAAAATATGATGTTTTTAAAGTGACTTTATTTAAATGTACGATTGTTGTATATGCTTTGTTGTTATCGATTTAAATACATAACGTAAATTTCTCCCTAAAACATTTATTACATATCTATCCTTATACTTATAACAAACTACTTTTATATTATTCATTCTCTATGTTGTGATATCATCCTGGGATAAAGTGATTATAAATAAATCCATTCAAGAAACTGCTGCAATCCTGCTATAGGATTGTCCCAGGAGTATTTAAATGAAGATCATCATAAATGATTTGTTTCTTGTTCACTCCTTTTGCAGGATGAACAGTCATGTGGCTCTATACGTAACCTGAAACCTCTCCCAATACCAAATAAATCTGGTATGTGTCATAATATGACGTTGGATGATCAGTTTGGTCCCGGGTCGAAGATCGTTATCAGAGGCAAAGCCGGAGTGAATGTCCATAGGTAAGAATTTTCTTAATATCTGTAAAACATTTTTCAGCTCTTTACATTTATTGTGTTAGTTTTTAATGAAACACGCCTTGATATTATTGAAGAAACACATAAGTAAATTCCAGGAAGAGTTAGGAGAACCGCAGGTAGATTTATCCTTTTGAATACACTTCAAAACTTTGAAGTCCTGATTGATACTTATTACAATATTATAAGCGATATCAATACTGCATGCACTGGAAAGGAAAGTTCAAACCAGTCAAGTTTGAATAGAGTCAACATAAAAAATTCAATGCCATGGCCGGGATTTGAACCACGGATCTCCTCATTTCCGTTCAGTCGCTCCAACCCATTGAGCTACCATAGCCAACTGACATTAAATTCTACATTCTACTGGGTAAAATGTAAAAGAATTTTATAAAGATGGCTAGAAGATAATAACAAAGGTTAAAGCTTATTTTTTCATTTTGTTTGACATTTCTTTGTATGTATTGGTATATTTTTGTATCTTAAATTGTATATCTTTATTTAGCTATTTTTATTTGATCAATTAATCTAAATTATCTAAAATTCAATGTTTAGGGTAAATTGAGGTGTATTGGCACAGACCCAAAAGAGCAAGATGGCGGCCGTGCGCAATCTGTGAAGTTAGAGATTTATTGTCCTTTATAGTTTACCTTTTTGCTCTATGTAGAGACGTTTGAGGCGTATTTAGAGTCCTTTCTGTGTATTTAGAGGCGATAAGGGGCGAATATAGATTCTTTTTGCTGCATTTAGGGACTTTTGGGGGGTATTTAGAGTCTTTTTGCTGTTACTGGGGCGTTTTGAGGCAAATTTAGAGGCTTTTGCGACATATTTACAGAATTTTAGCTGTATTTAGAGGCTTCTTGGGATATTTAGGATATTTTGTGTATTTGACGCTTTTTAAAGTATTTAAGGCTTCTTGAGGTGTATCTAGGGTCTTTTTGATGTATTTACAGCTTTGAGAAAGCATTTAGGGGCTTCTCGAGATCTATTTAGAGGCTTCAGAGACGCACTTAGAGGCTTTTAGAGGCATTTATAAGCTTCTTGGGATGTATATGGTGACTTGAGAGGCATATTTAGAGGCTTTAGGATACATTTAGCAGCTTCTCGGAGCGTATTCAGAGGCTTTTCGAATGTATTTAGCGACTTAAGTGGCGCATTTAGAGGTTTTGGTTGTATTTAGAAACCTTTGTTGTATTTAGAGGCCTTTTGATGTACTTAGAGGCTTTTGGGGGACGTATTTAATGGCTTGAGGGCTGCATTTAGTAGTTTTTGGAAGGTATTTAAAGACCTTTTTATGTATTTAATGGTATAGGGAAGCATTCAGAGAGTTATTGGAGTGTAACTAGGGACCTTTAGGCTTTCTTTAGCAGCCTGAGATGTATTTAGGGGCTTCTCGGGGTGTATTTAGTGGATTTGGAGACGTTTTTGGAGGCTTTTTAGTGCATTTAGGGCTTTCTGGAGCATTTAGGTGCTTTTGCGACGTATTTACAGGTTTTCGGACATATTTGAGGCTTTTGATACCTATTTAGCGCTTTTTTTGTGGTTTAGAGGTTTTGAGACTATTTTGTGCCTTTTTGGTGTATTTAGAGCCTTTTGAGACGAATTTAGTGGCTTCTTTTGGTGTGTTTAAGAGCTTTTGGAACGTATTTATTGGCTTTTTTGGTGTATTTAGTGGCTTTTAAGACGCATATAAAGACCTTTTTGTGTATTCAGGTGCTTATGCGATATTTACTGCCTTCTTGGCGATATTTAGGAGGTTTTGATGCGTATTTAGAAGCTTTTGAAGAGTATTAAAGACTTGTTTCGATATTTAGCGGATTTTGGAACATATTAAATGACTTTTGATATATTTAGAGGCTTTTGAGGTGTATTTAGCAGCCTTTTTGTGCACTTAGATGATTTGGGGACTCATTTAGTGGCTTGGAGATGCATTTAGGAGCTTCTAAGGATCCACTTGCTGTCTTCTGGTGGTACTTAGCTGACTTCATCTGTATTTGATTTGCTCTAGCCCATGATGTGTTTCTAATCATTGCAAAACGTTTACTCCTCATTTGCAATCGATGCTTCTATCACTTAACCTAACCTTGCCTAACCTAAACTAGCCTAATCTAACCTAACCTAGCCCAATCTGAACTAACGTAATCTAACTGAGCTACTCTCCAACACATTAACCCAACATAAGTCTTACACTAATACTTTACTAGTTCATCGCCTTACAAGATACCCTAACTCAACATAACCTAAACTAAGCTAATCCAGATCCTAACTTATGCTTTACCAACCTAACCTAACGGAGCTATACATCAGCATCTTAACATAATCGTAGTCCTAATTTTATGGTTTGCTATTTCAGCCCAATATAAGCTAACCTAACCACAACTAACCTATCCTAACTTAACTGAGCCAAGTCCTACACTTATGTTTTACTATTTCATCCCTATTATAAAATACCCCCAACACAATTAGTGCTCTTATGCTTTACTATTTCAACCTATTCTAACCTAACCTATTCTAACTTAACCTAACCTAACCGATCTAACCTTACCAATCTAACCTAACCTAAGCAATCTAACCTAACCTAAGCAATTTAACCTAAGCTGGACAATCTAACCTAACCATTCCAACTTAATATAACCTAACCAATCTAACCTAATCAAACTAACCTAACCAATTTAACCTAAGCAACCTTACCTAACCAATTTAACCTAACAAATTTAACTTAACCTAACCAAGCTAACCTAACCGATCTAACCTATAAATTTAACCTAACCAAACCAATCCAAGCTAATCAGCCTAACCTAACCAATCTAACCAAAACTAACCTTGTGTTTCTTTTGAAGAATTTCTTATTTTCATTGCACTCATTGAACTTGCGCCTCATTCATTCTGTCGTTTTTATGAAGATCTAAACCGAACACTGGTTGATACTCTAACCACTGATATTAGGTACTTATAGATTAGATTTGAAGTAAGATATTCTGTGAATTTTCTGATGATATCCCTCTTTCCAAACTTTAATTTATGGTTCTTTGTAGTAAATTGCAATACACTAAGCTGACAGTTCAAGGGTAGACGCCCCTCCTCTTTTATCCGTGCTTGAGACCAGCACTAGTACATAAGCCTAATGGCAGGGTTAACTTCATTCTATTTTTCTTATTTCCTCTTTCTCCTTCAGGCGTCGTGGGAGACATAGGATAGGTGTCACTTGTGTAAACATTCATACTACAGGTTAGCATACAGAAATAACCATTATCTTCCCATATAAGTTGCCTCCTCTTGCACATTTTTGCAACAGTAGAGTGTCCGTACGCATATGTTTATACTCCATCCTCAGCAACCACTCTCTTTTCGTCATGAGTCAAGCTACTTTATTAGCTTCAACATTATGTTTTCGGGATAGGATTAATTTCTTAGTAATTCTTGGGATATTATGGTTTTCAAGACAATGCACATAGTTACCGAAGTTGATTATTGCTTGATAGTGCTATGCTTTATACCCCTAGTCTTATTGGTTACACCTCCATCAAAATCGAGGGGCATATATCTTAGGCCACAACCCTACAAAACGATGAATAATTGTTCCATTTGCTTCATTTTTAAATTTTCTTAACACTCCCTTGTTTTTTGTGGAACGGTATATATGGTCGACCGGATAATCAGCAGTATCCGGATGTTCAAGAAAACATAACTTATCCTCGTATATATCTGTTGTAGTCACTCTATGGATAAAAGAATCTGTGTCCATGTACACAAGATTTAGCTTTTCAGGTCAATAATACCGCAATAAGATAAGAAAGATAAGATGCTTTATTGTCACATATGCTTACAAATAGTTAATAAAAACTCAGTAAACTGGTGATTGTCAACAGTAGAAAATTTAAAATAATGATAATTACACAAAATAACAATAACACTAATAATATAAATACTAATAATATAATTACTAATAATATCAATACAACTATATACAAATATTGCTATAATTATGACATGCCCTTGGAATAATATTGTCAGAATATTTAATTAAAAATGACAAAAAAAATTCATTATAATTCAATTTTATCATCCATATATTCAATAATCGAGTAGTAGGCTTTGTCCATTAGTAGGTTTTTTATTGCTTTATTAAAGCATTTGTGTTTTTTCATTTCACGGATTCTTACATGTAATTTATTATATATTTTTACTCTTGCACATTGTGGGCTTTTTTCATACAGTGCTAATCTGTGCATGGGTGGTTTTAGATTATTTTTATTTCTCGTTCCGTGATTATGATGCATTTGTGAATTATAAATTGTATCAACATTTGAATGGATGTATTTATTTATTTCATACAGGTATTGGGATAGTAGGGTTAATATCTTCAGGTTTTTTAACATGTTTCTGCATGAAACTTTTGGTCTTTATTGAGTCATTATGCCAATTATCTTTTTTGACTTTTGAAGATCGTTTCCCATCAAGGATGCACTGTTTAATCTTTTGGACAAATAACGGATGTGGTCATCCCACATAACTCATCATAATGATATCAATACATGAAGGACTTTGAAACATCCAGCACACACATATCAATGCAAAGAGGTTTATTGGACATTATATCTCGTGAAACTAAGTGTACTGCAACCAAATTAGGTCCATATAGTTCGATCAATAGACGTAGGCTTAGCAACCAACTTTTCCCATGTCTTCCCATCGGCGATAAGTCGTATATTGAGTTGGTTTCTCATTTTCTTCAGAGGTTTTTCCAAACATGGCATTGTTAAAAGGTTTGTGCAGATACTTCTCGAAATCATTTCCAGATCATTGTCGTAGCCGACTGTTGAATTCGACATAAGGTTTTAACCAGCACAAACGATGATGTTGTAGCACACGAGTATCCTACAGAACTTCATGAGCTGTATAATGATTTAGCGTTGCTGCCTGAGAGTATCAAGCCTAAGGATTCTTCTACAAAGAAGCTAATTCCACACCTTGGATCACGAGCCATGTATGTGGTGCATTACATAACCTTGAAGCAGGCCATTGATCATGGGTTACAACTGACATAAATCCATCGTGTGCTGCAATTTCGAAAGCCGTGCTGGTTAAAACCTTATGTCGAATTCAGTAGCCGGCTAGGACAAGGATCCAGAAATAATTTCGAGAAGGAAACCTTTATCAACCCCATATTTGGAAAAACATGGAGAATATAAGAAGCCGACTGAATATACGACTTGTCACGGATTGGAAAACATTGTAAAAGTTGGTTGCTATGCCTACGTTTAATGATCGATGGACCTAATCTGGCTTCGCGAGAGATAATGTTCAACAAACCTATATATGTTGGGATGTGTATGCTGGATATCTCAAAGACCTTTATGTATCGATATCATTATGACGTGTTATGGACCTAAAAATCTAAAACTCATGTGCATGGACACAGGCTCTTTCATCCATCGAGTGACTAAGATATATACCAGGATAGGTTATGTTTTCTTAAACATCTGGACACTGCTGATTATCCTGTCGACCATGTATGCCATTCCACGAAAAAAACAGAATGTGTTGGGAAAATTTAAAGATGAAGCCAATTGAAAAATTATTCATCGTTTTGTAATGTTTTGACCTAAGATTTATGCCCTCGATTTCGTTGTAGGTGTGGTCAAGAGGACGAAAGGTATAAAGCATAGTGTTATCAAGCAATACATAAACTCGATGGCTATGTGGATTGTCTTAAAAACCATAAGATTCTAAACGCTCCTATGTACTTAACCCTATCCCAGAAACATAATGTTTCTACAGTTGAAGCTACTAAAGTAGCCCTATCTCCTTATGGCGACAAGTGAGTGATTGCTGAGGATAAAATATCAACATACGCATAAGGACATTATAGTGTTGCAAAAAGTGTTCAAGAGGAGGCTGCTTAGATGAGAAGATAACGCTTATCTCTTTAACCTGCACAATGAATATTGACACAGGTGACACCAATCCTGTGTCTCCCAAGACGCTTGATGAAGAAAGAAGGGAGAAGAACAATAAAAGGGAGGCGTTAAGTCTTCCATTAGGATTATATTCTGGTGCTGGGCTTAAGCCCAGATAAATGAGGAGAGGTGCCTACCTATGAACTATAAGCTAGGTATATTCCAATTTACTTCAAACAACCATAAATATAGGCTTTGGAAGGGGATATCATAAGTGACTTCACCAAATTTTTCACATAAAACTAATACATAAGTACTTCAATAACAGTGATTAAAGTATCAACCAGTGTTAGATTTAAATCTTCATACAAGAGGATAGACTAAATGATAAATAAGTTCAAAGGATAGGTTAGATTGGTTAGTTTAGGTTGGTTAGGTTGGACTGGTTATGTTAGTTAGGTTAGGTTAGATTGTCTAGGTTACTCTACAATGGTTAGGTTGGATTGGTTAGGTTAGATTTGTTAGTTTAGTTTAAGTTGGTTATGTTAGGTTAGGTTGGATGGGTGAGGTTGGTTACGTTAGATTAATTAGGTTAGTTTAGATCAGTTAGGTTAGATTCGTTAGGTTAGGTTAGATTGGTTAGCTTAGGTTGGTTATGTTAGGTTAGTTTTGGTTAGGTTAGGTTAGTTCATTATAGGTTGAAGTAGTAAAGCATAAAAGTACAACTTGGGTTGGGTTAACGTGTTAGAGAATAGCTCATTTAGGTTACTATAGGTTAGTTTATGTAAGGTTAGGTTAGCTTATAATGGAGCGAAATTCTAAAGCATAAGAAAAGGACTGGATTAAGTTAAAATATTGGAGAATAGCTCATTTAGCTTAGGTTAGGTTAGTTTAAGTTATGTTAGTAAAACATGAATGTAGGACTTGTGTTAGCTAAGGTTAGCTTAGGTTAGATTAGCATAAAATGGGACGGAATAGTAAAGGTAAGTGTGGGCTTGGGTTAGGTTAAGGTGTTGGAGAGTACCTCAGTTTAGGTTAATTTTTAGGTTAGGTTAGTTTAAGTTATGTTAGTAAAACATGAATGTAGGACTTGTGTTAGCTAACGTTAGCTTAGGTTAGATTAGCATAAAATGGGACGGAATAGTAAAGGTAAGTGTGGGCTTGGGTTAGGTTAAGGTGTTGGAGAGTACCTCAGTTAGTTTAGGTTAATTTAGGTTATGCTACGTTAGGTTGGGTTAGTTTAGCTTAAAGTGATAGAAGCAATGATTGTAAATGAGGAGTAAACGTTTCGGAATAACTAGAAAAACCATCATGAACTACAGCAAATCAAATACAGTCGAAGTCAGCTAAGTACCACTAAAAGACAGCAAATGAATCCCAAGAAGCTGCCAAATACATCCCCAAGCCACCATATACGTCCTGAAATGCTTTAAGTACACCAAAAGGCCACTAAATACGCATCAGAAGCCTTTAAATATACCAAAAGTCATTACATACATCCCAAAATCCTTTGAATATACAAAAATGGTCTTTCATACGGTCAAAGCACCCTACATTACGCCAAAAAGCCAGTAAATACGTCCCAAAAGCACCTGAATACACAAACGGTCTCTATATACGTCTTTAAACCACCAAATACACCAAAAAGGTACTAAGTATGTTCAAAGAGCTTCTAAATACACCAAAAAGCCAAAACATATGTCTCAAAATCTCTAAATACACAAAAAATCGTAAATACGCCTCGAAAACCTCCAAATGTGTCAGAAGGCCTGTAAATACCTCCCAAATGCCCCTAAATACACCAAAAGTCCCTAGTTACACTAAAAGGCCTCCATATACGTCTCCAAAGCCACTAAATATACCCCGGGAAGCCCCTGATGACATCTCAAGCTACTATATATGTTCTAAAGGCCTCTACTCACTCTCCAAGAAGTCTCTAAATGCTAAGTCACTCAATATACCAAAAGTCTCTAAATATCTTCCAAATGTACTAAATGAAGCCCTCGAGCCATTAAATACATTCCCTAAAAGCCTCTAGGTACATCAAAAAGCCTCTAAATGCAACAAAAGTCTTTAAATGCACCTCTTAAGCCGCTATACACTTCCCAAAAGCCTCTAAATGCACTCCGAAAACTTCTAAATGCATCCTAAAGCCTTTAAATATGCCGTTGAAGCAACCAAATATACCTCAAACAAGACCCTAAATGCCTCCTTAAGCCACTAAGTACGTCTCAGAATCCTATAGATACACCCCGAGAAGCCCCTAAATGCCTCATCAAGGCTCTAAATACAGCAAAAAGACTCAGATACACCCCAGGAAGCCTTGAATACTTTAAGAAGCTGCTAAATACGCCTCAAGAGCCTTTAAGTGCGCCAAAAATATCCTAAAACACCCCAAGAGGCCTCTAAATACAGCAAAAGCCCGTAAGTGCCTGGCAAAAGCCTCCAAATTCACCCCAAATTCCCCTAAATACAGCAAAGGACTCTAAATACGCCCCCAAAAGAGCCTAAATGCACTAAAAAGACTGTAAATACGCCTAAAAGGCCCCTACACAGAGCACAAATATACCAGAAAGGACAACAAATCTTTTAATTGCATAGATGGCACACGACAGCCAACTTGCCCTTTTGGGTCTGTGCCAAAACACGTCAATCTGCCCTACTAGCATAATGTGCATGTTAGGTAGATATTTCCGCACCACCTAAATAAAATTTGAACCTTGTGTATGGGGCAACGACGAATGCGGCTAGACCTATCCGGGAAGAAAGCAATTACATCTATGTACTACTGAACTCTCTTTATACCTCCAGGTTAACCTGTAATCATAGATTTTTACATATTCGGATAGTGCCTTTTAAACAAGCAGCTTTTAAACAGGTTTTAAACAAGAAACCACAATAGAAAAGCACAGAAAATGCAATAGCTTTAAGATTCGGTATATAGATCACTCACTATCAATAAGCATTTTTACATGGTAAAAAAGTAGTGTTTAACAAATCTCAGTGTGTATAAACCAATGCAGTCAAATCATAGAAACGAGAATATAATTGTGACTTTCTTATTTAACACTATAGCTGCCTGCCACGGTAGCGTAGATGGTAGCGTGTCTGCCTCATGTTCAAGAGGTCCCGAGCTCGAATCTCGGTCAGGGCGAGTTACCTGGATAAGGTTTTTCTGGGGTTTTACCTTATCCTTCAAGACGAATGTCAGGTAACTTTAAGCTCCATGGACCTCGGATTCATTTGAGCATCATTTCACTAATTTCATTCATCGTCCGATATGACTTAACGTCGGAGGACATAAATTGCAACAAAAACAACACAAACACACTATAGCTACACAGAATTATCTATACCTATGGGCAGTAAGTGAAAAGCTTTTGAAGAGAACCTACTCAATGAATCTAAAGAAAAAGAAAAATGAAAGAATGAAAGAAGAAAGGGATAATCCACGCGGAATTATATATCGTGCATTGGCTTCTGATTCCACTTGAGTACAAAATTTTATTTATATTATTATTGAGTTCTCCACGATTATCCCTTTACACCGGATTTCATGTTAATTGGCCACATGGTTCAACAATTATTTAAATGGCACACGACTTTTCTCTAGACATCTTCTGTACAAATATAATTTCAAATTAAGCTAGACGTACTTAGCGGAAACATATGGAAGCAATATTCAAATACGTATACATTTCAATGGGTTCTTGCTTAGGAGCATAGGAATTCATGTGAATTCTCTAGCGACCAACACTTAGCTTATATCTGTTGAAGAAATTATTTTAAGAAAAACTTATATTCCTATCACCTATTAAGCGAATTATTGTTTAGAGAAATAGTTTATTATGTTTAGCATATATGTATTTTATTTGCAAAAAATGGCAAGAACGGGGGCTTAGGCTTAAATTCACAAAAGTGTATACTTAAAAACTACGTGTTTCAACGAAATTTACAGTAATATAATAAATTCGCTCCCCGTGTGTGATTTATTTGAATTCATAAATAAAGCAATTAATAAATTGTTAGTTTCTGCTGGAACAAATACAAATATTGTAACGTTCACGCCGCGTCTACAGCAGTTCGTGCTTTGTAGTAGCATCTGAAGGAAAACTGCTTTCCACTTAAGGCAGTGAACGTCAATAGGGGTGGGGGAAACTCAGGAAGGAAGTGTTCCCTAAAAAGTTGTAGGATAAATTGAAGGATTTACGTAACTTAAAATCGTGGCATGTAGTTCTGGATTATAACTGGTTTATTCCGCATAAACAAAAATTTAATAAGCTGCATACAATGAAACAGATTGCTCAGAAAAGGGCAGTTTTGAGTTTTATCTTGGCGGAGATTCCTGGCGTCAAAAGTTCCATTGTAGAAGATAATAAACATAGCCGACGCAGATTCGTCTAGTTCGTGCCTGACTGTTCCCGCTTAGGCGAAATGCTCGGAGTACAAATATTAAGCTTCTGCCGATGCTGCAAGGGCGACGAAGCTTCGTCAGCTTAAGTCAAAGAGGCGACGACCTGTTCATGACAGCTAAGTATGACCTGCAAGTAACGTGAGAGGATGTCGCGTTTTTCGATGTTAATCCTACTTATTGCGAATATATGATTTTCACAAATTTACTCCTTTTATAGGTGTACAAAATATTATCGTCACAACATTTAAAGGCTTACCTTTAATGGTATTTCAAGTGGTGAGCTTTATTGCAAATTTTCGCATGTTAAGTTTAGAAAATATTTAAATGGAATGCAAAGCTTGATGTTTATATGAGTCTTCCTTACACTTTCCTTAAAGCATGATTACGGTGTACTGATGAGTTATTATATTGCTAGCAAAAATATACATTTTAAAAATATATATATTTTGAGCTCTAATGGTAAAAGTGCTTTTAGAGGAATATCTCCAACATATTTCCAATATAAATGTTATAGTGGATTTCTTTCCTAAGATGCAACAAAAATCTTTTCATAAAACTTCACTTCACCAAACTACCATTTATATAAACGTTTCTTTAACAATTTACTTTCTCTAAAACAACAGGGTCCATTTACATAAATTAAACACATTTAAATGACAAATAGATTCGATTAGGATCAAGAGCGTCTCTTTCACAACAGTCTTCAGGGTGTAGTTTGCAATTATCAATTTCCTTTTAGATTTTCGTATTCCGCGGCGTTATTCTTCAGGCCTTCTCATATCTCCTGGATTTTATAAGATAATATGGTCAATATTTTAGTGTCCTTAAGACTGTCCTTGTTTTTGTGAGGGAGGTCACTTGTGGAAATTTAAAGTCGCTCGTTGCTCTGTAGTCCCTCCTAGCTTAAAGAGGGGACACCCGTGAACATTGCGGTTTGTATAACTCCGCCAAAAGAAAAGACAAACTTAACGTTGAAGTTCTCTGCTGTCAGGTGTTTTATATCTTACTCTTATCGTAACCGTCACATCTTTCCTGCTATAGTTCAGGGTTAGAAAATCACTCGGATCATATTTACTAATTGAACTATGATTTTGTGAGTATAACAAAAGTCTAAGTTAATATCCCTATCAATAAAACCGTTATCACCACTAATATGCACAAAATTAGGGTGCTTACTAGTAGTATGCAAATGCAGTTTTCAAATCACACTAACATGATTTAAAATCCCCATGTATGTAATTGAATGAGTGATGTTGAATCCTCATATGATATAGAAGCCTCCCGTTTGAGAATGGATGATTTTTTGTTGTTTGGGTTAGTGGCGTATTGATATTCCCCAGGATCGTGGTGTGTGTGTCTGTGTTTGTGTGTGTGTGGATGGGTGTTGTTTGGAACGGGGGCGGAGGGGTTGCGGAGATCGTGTCGAGGTGTGTGTGTGTGTGTGTGTGTGTGTGTGTGTGTGTGTGTGTGTGTGTGTGCGCTTGAATTCTCATGTATGATAATAGACTCTGTGAATGCTGGGGGTTCGTATCTTGGATGGTAAAAACACACATTCGATTTTAGATATGTGTAAGTTATGATGTGAGATGTTTGTACGAAAATCGACTCTTGAGGGTTAAGCGATAAAATTCCATATTTTTAAAGTACAGTAGAGTCTAAGTATAATGAGAATGAAGAGTATGATTCGATGTTGACTGTGCTGAAACACTCGCGTTTGAATATCATGATCCTGTTTGGGGGCATGGTAGAGGAGAGGGAGGGGTTGAGCGTGTGCTGAAACTCTCATGTATGGATATCGAGTGTAGGGTTCGATGCGTTTTTCGTTTAGTGTATGATAAAATGTAATATCTTTATTC
This sequence comes from Mantis religiosa, assembly GCA_030765055.1. Classification (NCBI taxonomy): domain Eukaryota; kingdom Metazoa; phylum Arthropoda; class Insecta; order Mantodea; family Mantidae; genus Mantis; species Mantis religiosa. The sequence goes on from CM060951.1 coordinate 133,742,529, forward strand.
CGTATGTATAAGAATACGTTTATGTATAAGAATATCGAGTGAATAACTAGTTACGTGTGCTGAGAAATATTTATGAAATAAATGCATTAAGACAATCTGGTAAGGGGATCATCCCTTTCCAGAATACATTCTTTAGTAATGTATGTATGTGTGGGGGGAGCTTAAGTCAAGGTTAGAACCTTCCCACCTCGAAGTATAAGAAAAGAAAACTATACTGTAAATCTGTCTGAAAGCTTATTCCACGTTGACGGTAAGAATAGAACAAATAATAATGTCTGAAAGGTTGTATAAATAAACATTCTTCAGTAATGTATGTAAGTGTGGAGGAAGCCTAACTCAAGGTTAGAATCTTCCCACCTCGAAGTATAAGAAAAGAAAAAAATGTAAATCTGTCTGAAAGGTTATTACACGTTGACGGATAAGAATAGAACAAAAATAATGTCTGAAGGGTTGTATAAAATGAACGTTCCCTCTAACCACGATAAAAGTGTAGCATAACAGTGAGAGAGTGAGAGATAAACAAAAAGTGTGTATAAGATGATGATTGATAAAAAGAATTTCCTCTAAGATCCAATATAGCATTGCGAGAAAAAATAAAGTGGCGCATACTAGTGAAAGTACATCTCTGTAAGAATCATGAATATAACTTTAAGAAAAACTGTGTGGGAAGTATACGATATGAATTGATTGAAGTATGTATATGTAAAAAACGACAGCAGATATAGACGTATCTAGATGTATAAGTATGTTATAGCGGTTAATGCAATCAATTTAGCACGTACAAGATGAAATACGTATGCAAGTTATGACAATATAGTAAACGGGGATCCATAGCAACGTTGTATTGACTATCCATACACAGGCACAACCCTTGCACACACATGAGATAAGCTTAGCTGTCTAGACGAGCAAAGCAGGGGGGGGGGGGGAGGTAACGGAATGTCATCCTGACTGTTACGTGAGAACTCCTAAATCCCGCAGACGATACACAGGAGTAGCCATAAAAAGCACTTACTATTGCATCGATCGAATAATGTTAAAAATAATTCTATGAAAAAAAACATAGAATTTGTTAGTACATTAGAAGGTGTCCTCCAAAGCCCGGAAACTTGCGCGTACTCGCATACCATCCCTCTCTTGGGTAGCTACTTACAGCTCTGTAGCTGAGAAGCCTGTGCCGAGGAGAGAGATCGCGACTCAGACCAGTGATATTGGTGCGGCAACGATATCGGAGAAAACCATCACTCCGTCACCATCTCCAAAGCCAGCCAGAACAACCGCACGGTCCGCATCTTCGTCGCCTAAACCTCCATCTGGAAGGAGATCACCAGCTTTGTCAACGGCTAAAGCATCAACGTCCAAGAATGACAAGCCAGTTGTGTATGATGCACCACCAAAAATGTTTAAAACTAATTACAAGAAATCTGATTTCCTAAAAGATACCAGCAAACCAACCAGCCGCAAGAACAGTCCCAGGGCTTCTAAATGTTCCTATTCGGAGGAGTCTTCAGGTGAGGACTCGGATCGACGCTTGTCATCCTCGTCGATCTCAGTGTCCAATCGGTTTGGGGCCCTTGAACCGAAGTTCTCCATCGGGAAAGGGACCTCAGCCGTAGAGGAGATGGATCAGGAGGATACGGACCACACTGCCAGACAGGTTTCTATAAAACGACTGGTTAATCTGGATATTTAAGATGTTAGTCCAAAACCTAAAAGGAAGGGAAAATTGATTCGGCCACTTTCGAAGTCTTCGTAAAGTGGAATAACACTTAACATCCAATTCCATCGTTCCATTGGTGATCCTACAGTGGAGGATACGTGGTCTTAAGGCTCATCGCCCGGAGCTCGATTTCTTATTCAGTTAGCATAATCCGCTAATCGTTTGCTTACAGGAGACTAAGCTGCGGCCTCAAGATTCGTTCCAACTACGGCGGTATATTCCCTTCTGGCATGATCTTGCTCCTGAACAAGGTATTCCTGTGCACGGGGGCACTATGTTTCTGGTCAGAGACGACGTGTATGTGGGCGATTTACTTTTACGCACTAACATCCAGTCAGTCGCCGCACGTATAATACTGCCGTCGATACAATTGGTTGTCTACATTCCACCTTCAGGCACCCTGTCACTCACTGTGCTACAAGCTCTGATTGATCAGTTACCAACTTCCTTTCTGTTGGTGGGAGAACTGAACGCCCATCATCCCCTTTGGGGTTCACTTCGAGCTTGTGCGAGAGGCAGAGTTCTGTCAGACTTCCTGGACAGTAATAACCTGGTTCGCCAGAACACCGGAGACCCTACGTTTCTCTCTGATGCATTCAACACCTTGTTGCATCTTGATCTAGGAGTATGCTCACCGCAGTTAGTAGTGTCCCTACAATGTAACGTCATCTCGGACCTACACTCCAGTGACCACTTCCCCTGTGTATTGGTTTCCTAGATCAGCACGTGTGTTGCACTCAATGCCTACCTGACATTTCAATCGTGCCAACTGGCCCCTTTACACACAGTTGACGGTTTTTAGTTATAAAGAGCCCGCCTCTGTCAACGATATCGTTAAACATGTTAGCGAGCGGATACTTTCCTCCGCAGAACGGTCTATTCCGCGTTCGTCTCCGAATCCTCGTCGAAGTCCTGTCCCATGGTGGACGGATGACTGCCGGAATGCAATCCATGATCGTAGGCGTCCTCTGCGGATTTTCCAATGCCACCACACACTGGAGAACCTTATTGCGTACAAGAAGATGCATGCCAGGACTAAGCAAGTTACTAAGCAGAGCAAAAGACATCTTGCAATGCTTTTGTGTCGTCCTTCAAACGCCATACAACTTCCTCTTTAGTATGGGATAAGTTAAGGCGCGTGGCCGGAAAATCGACTCACATACCGATAGCTGGTTTGGAAACTCCTTCAGGAGTCGTTGTGGATTCGTTTGAGGTGGCTAACACCCTTGGCAGTGATTTCGCTCATGTGTCTAGCTCAGATCACTATGCGCCTGTTTACCATGGCAGAGCTAGAACACGCACTGTCATCTTCACGACTATCTGCACCAGGACCAGGCGGTATCCACATGCACTTCTTACAACATCTCTCTCCCGAAAGGAAGGCTTTCCTACTCAAGGTCTATAACCGTATCTGGGTGGACGGCAGTTTTCCTGAAAAGTAGCGGGAGGTCACTATAATTCCAATTCTGAAACCTGGGAAGGACCGACAATCTGCCTTCCAGCTACCGTCCTATTTCCCTCACCAGCTGCGTCTGCGAGATGATGGAACGCATGATCAATGGGCGGTTTGTGAGGTGGCTGGAAACTCACAATCTACTTACGATTAACCAGTGTGTTTTCGGCCGCCGCCGTTCGACAGTAGACCATCTCGTGTCTATGTCAACGCAGATCATGAACGGTTTCCTTAAGAACTGCCAGACTCTCGGCATCTATTTTTACCTCAAGAAGGCTTATGACGCGTGTTCGCGTGCAGGTTTCTTACACACTCTGCACAACTGGAATATTCGGGGACGTCTACCCGTGCTTTTTCGGGAGTTCATGAACAATCGCGTTTTCCGAGTTAGTGGTGGCTCGGTTTTATCAAACCTTTTTATCCAAGAGAGGATCGGTACTAAGTGTTACACTGTTTGCTATTGCGATTAACTATAACTCTGTGTTCTTCGAGGGGTTTCATCGTGCTTATTCGTGGACGATTTCATTGTCTACTGTACTTCCCAGCGTACTCCGTTCCTAGAGCATCGTCTACATCAATGCTTAGACAACCCTCAGGACTGGAGCTAGAAGAACGGTTTTAGGTTCTCCACTGAGAAGACAGTCTGCGTTATCTTCTGGCGGCGCAAGAGTCGGTTACCACCCTTCCTCCGACTAGATCGTCATGTTTTACCATTTGCCGATGAAACTAGGTTCCTCGGACTGATTTTCGATAGGAAGCTTTCCTGGTCGTCACATATAGCGCAGTTGAGAGCACGATGTGAACGTTCTCTTAATATCTTGCGGATACTTAGCAGGAAATCGTAGGGAGCGGATCGCGCAAGGCTGCTTCGCTTGTATCACACACTGGTTCGATCCAAGCTGGACTATGGGTGTATCGTTTATGCTTCCGCTCGTCCATCTTAGCTTAAGAACTTAGACCCAGTGCACAAATCTGGCCTTCGGTTAGCTATTGGGGCCTTTCCAACCAGCACCGTTCTGAGTCTCTACGCTGAAGCGGCGGAGCCCCTCTACAATGCCGGCGGGAATTTTTGCTGGGCAATTACGGTTGCGGGCTATGTAGCATGCCTTGGCATCCGACGCATGCACCCTTATAAACACTTTATTCGACGTACGCTACAGGGACACACGTCTTAGTCCCAAGTCGCCCGGTTTTCGCTTCCGGGAGCTCCTCAGGAGACATGCCCTAGACATGCCTAGGTTGTTCCCTAGGGGCGAAAGATTGTATACCCCATGATTGCGTGCAGCATCTCACGAAGATCTTTGGATGACGATGCACAGCAAATCTACCACGCCCCCGAGTAGTATCCACAGGTTATTTTTAGTGCTTTTATCGCGTTACACAAATTTCAAAGTCCTTTATACCGATGAGTCCAAAGGCTCTTCTGGGGTAGGGTGTGCGTTTGTCCATGGGGCCAAAACCTTTACATTGGGTCTCCATGGTTGCACTATGCAATATACCGAGCCATTTTATATGTTCGCCGCAGAAGTTTGGGTAACTGCCTTATCCTAAGTGATTCCCTCACCATCCGCTTGTACAGCTTATCCAAGACGCCCTCCACGTTTTACACGCTTGCGGTGTTAGCGTGGTGTGTGCTTGGGTTCCTGGTCACGTGGGTTTGCGGGGGAATGAACGGGTGGATGCGGCAGCTAAGGTGGCCACCGTAGAACCCAGCATTAACATCCCCTTCGTGCCCACCTCGGTAGCGTAGATGATAGCGTGTCTGCTTCACGTTCAAGAGGTCCCGTGTTTTAATGCCAGTCAGGGTGAGTTACCTGGATAAGGTTTTTCCAGGGTTTTGCCTTATCCTGGAAGACGAATGTCGGGTAACTCTAAGCTCCATGGACCCCGGACGCATTGAGTATCATTTCACCCATTTCATTCATCGTCCGATATGACTAAATGTTGGAAATTCCAAAATAAGGTTCCCCTTCGTCACTGCGGAAGACTTTGAGCTTATTGTCCGTAGAGCGACGCCCTCGTACTGGCGCGATGAGTGATCTGCTCTGCTTGGCAACAGGCTTAGAACGGTTAACGTGCTTCCGATGCCGCGGGAGACCTCCTGTCGAGTATCCCGGCGGGAGAAAGTGATTTTGGCTCGGTTGCGCATTGGGCACTGCTATTTTAACCACAGTTATTTATTAAACGGGACCCCAGAACCAGTTGCCAGCTGTGCGGTGCTGAGCCGACGGTCAGACACGTACTTTTAGACTGTTTTAGCTTAACTCGTCTCCGGAGGTCTCTTCAGCTGCCGGTCAGTTTGGCAGAGATACTTGCGGATGACGAGATGCCGGTGGGCAAAGTTTTAGCTTTCTTTTTAAACACAACTTTTAGAATTTAGATTTTAGCCATTTGGGGATCTTAGAAGTTTTAACCTTTCACGGCTTTCAACTTTTTCGATTTAAGCCTTTTTTTAGTCTTTGCAACACCGTCGTTTTTACCTTGAGTTTGTCTTTTAGTCTTTTAACCTTATAATTTCTTTAACGTTTTACTTTTTTAAACTCCACTGGTTTGTTAAGGGCGCTGATGACCTGGAAGTTGAGCGCCCTTAAAACGCAATCATCATCATCATCATCATCATCATCATCATCATCATCATCATCATCATCATCATCATCATCATCATCATCATCATCATCATCATCATCATCATCATCATCATCATCATCATCATCATCATCATCATCATCATCATCATCATCATCATCATCATCATCATTCTTTGTCGGGTAACTCTAAGCTCTAAGGACCCTGGGCTCTTTTGAGCATCATTTCACCAATTTCATTCATCGTCCGAGGAGGACGTAAATTACAAAAAAAATCATCATCATTCTTTGATTCCTCATCTATTTGTGACACTATTTTGTCATTACTTCGTCTCATTACATTTTTTTTTCTACCACACATTGCGGCTTCATTTATTTGTAATACCTCCTTATCGTCATTTTAATCTTTATTCTAACCAACTTTGTGTGTTAATATGTCTTTATCTCCCCTACACATTTTCTTACGTGATTCTGACATTTGCATCGTATTATTTGCATATTTTTCCACTATTTGTGTTACATTTTGTATTGAATTACTTTTCGCTTCCTCCTTTCCTGTTTTAATTCTTCATTCTACTGATCGCTCATATTAATCAACATCTGCATCATCTTTTCCATTATGTCAGAACCTGCCACTTTACCCCATTCTATTTCTACGCTCTCAACTAAACTTTTATTCTCTGTTTCTTTGCTAATATCCACCGTTTTAACTTCTGAATAACATGAGTCATTTAACTACTTCTACCAGAAACAAATATATTGTCGCGGCAACGCACATAAAAGGTTCAAGCGGAGCCTAAACGCGGCTTGTTTGCACAAAGGAACTGATAAATACAACAGACGGATAGTGTATCACTGAGACCTACCAACACAGATAAGTGAGGTAAATGGAAATTTCTAGTGACTTCTTGACTGACAAAGATTTTTCGGTTAGTAATATCTAGAATTTATGAATGAGATATATAGGAGATTGTGACACGCCAGCGGAAAGCCATAAAAGGAGAGTGAGTCGCGAGAGGTAAGCAGAGAACAACTGAGAGTGTTGTAACGAGAGCTGATGTTGTAAACTGAACGCTGTTTGTTATTGTCATCGACATTGGAAGATTGTGTTGTACATGTACTGTTGTTGCGTGAGAGTTGAACAGTGTATTTCTACGGAAATAAAGAACATTTGGAATTTCGGCAAATTGAACTTTTAATTCTACGAACCCACAAAGTCACAACTGGTGGCTGCAGTGAGACATTACCACCATGTAGGCTGCATTGGAAAAGATTCTACAGAAAATGGAGGAAATGAAGACGGCTAACGACATCACCGAGAAGATGGAAGAAATGAAGGCCGAATTAACAGCGAAGACGGAGGCGGCAAATAGCGACCTGGCCGCGAATTTGGAGACGGCAAATCACAATCTGACTAAAATAAAAGAAATAAATAAAATCTGCTCATCTTCTACCCTGGCATCTAGAGACTATAGAGAGCACAGGTGTCTACAAATTTTGTTTATTTTCTACTCTTATTTATCTACTTCATGTAGATTACATAATCTGTGCAGATATATCCTAACCTATCCTATACTTACTCTAACCTATAGCTACTGGAAACTAGTAGCTTTACTCATTTTCTATCACAATACGTATTACACTATAATTCCTACTACAAGTCTAAGTCTAATATTCTATCCGACTATTGTTTATTAGCATGTCCAAATCCACTCGACTTGAATTACAGTGTAACCACTTTCTCTGACGAGGGATTGGTCTTCGGTCCATGCACATTAGTCGACCTCCTCTATATCTTCCTCCGTTCTGGTCCTGGAATGGGTTTCCATTCTTCATATTGATGCCCAATACTGCCTTCTTCGATTTATTCTGTCGGGTTTTAATTGTTGTTCCAATTGATTCCTCACTTGTTGTTCCTCTGCCTCTTCTTCTTGTGTTGTAGTTCTGGGATGTCTTTGTCTTAATCTTTCCGACCTTCTTGGTGTTGTTCCCATTGTAATTGATCCTGTTTACCGTCACTCTCTCCTTCTTACCTCCCGCTCTTGTCGTTGTTGATTGCATTCGTCCATTACATTCCCTGATATTAATTCTGTCATTTCTTCTAGTATTTTGTAGTCCTGTACATTTCTGACAATGTTCCATATTTGCTTTCCTTGCAGTAACCTCCTTTGTTGTTTAAAGTCCTCCTCGTACTTTGTGCATTCAAATATGGCGTGTTCAGGCGAATCTGTTCTTTCACAAATGTTGCATTCATCATCCTGACCCCCAATCTTTTCCATTTCCAGTAAAATAGTGTATTCCTCCTATTTTGTGTTCTATCTCCTTTAATATGCAATCTGACTTAGATATTAGGATATAATTCATGCGTTTTTCTTCCTTCTAGTATCCCATCCCAGTGCTGTTGCCATTCATCAAGTAGCTTCTGTGCTATTTCTGATCTTGTGGCGCATGGACTCCCTATTATTTCTTCAACCTTCATGTGGTTTCCCTCCGTAAGCCAGAATCTTGCTCCTCGTTGTCTGATTATCAGAACCAAGGGCCATATCGCCATCGCTACCAGTGTGTGGTTTTCGTTGCACCAATTAGTCCTTGTCGTTGTACTCCTCTTATCCTTTTGACATTCTTCTTCAGACGCATTCTTAGTGCCCATATTCCTGACCCATACGCTGTTATATCTACCATGAAGCACATATGGTATATCTTTACCGCTGTTGGTGTGGCTAGCGTTGATAACTTAATTATCACGTTTCTTGTCTTTTCCTGAATCTTCCTTATATGTTCATCAAAATGTCTTTTCTCATCGAGCTGTATACCTAAATACCTTATTACTTTCTTTCTCCTTATACTTTTTTTTTCTATCTTTATGATTGGATCTTGCTTAAAGTCTCCTTTGAGTAGGACATACGCCGACTTGTTTGCTGAAATTTGCAATTTTGCTCTCTTGCACCATTTATTGAAAAGTTCCAGGATTGTATTGGTATGTGCCTCCAACTCTGTTCGACTATTAGCCTCCACCATTATCAGTATATCATCCGCATATGCCACAAACTCCTTTGTGTATTGTGACCCTGCTAATTCTTCCAAAATCGGTTCTGTCGTAATATCCCAAAATAGCGGTCCTAAAATGTATCCCTGTGGGCATCCCTTCGTTACTTCCTTGGTTATTGTCTTTTCACTTCCATTTATATGTACTCTCCAATCTTTGCAGTAGTCGTTCAATATGTTATATACGGTATTCAAGTCACCTTTTTCTTTCATGACATGGAATAAGCAGGGCCACTATAGACTATCAAAAGCTCCTCCTATATCTATGAATACGCCCAAGACATTTACAACCACTATTTTCAACCGCTTGTATCGCCGAGTTAATCGCAGTTTCTGTTCATCGCCATTTTCTAAATCCATATTGTTTGTAAGTAATCCCTATCAACTACCTATATTCATCTATTCTTTACAAAATCAGTTTCTCTTGTACCTTATCTAGGATGTTAAGTAGACAGATTGGCTTATAAGATTTTGCTATCGTTGGATCTTTATCTTTGGCATTTTTTAGTATAACCACATTTGATTCTTTCCAACAGTAAGGTACTCTGCATTATACTAGGCATTCATTTAGTATGTTGCAAAGGTATAGGTTGATTGGTTTTTCCAATGCTTGAATAATTTCCGCATTTATGTTATCCGGACCTGGGGCCTCTTTCTTCTTCATTTCTCTGATTGCAACTTTTACTTCGGAGATATCAAACGGATCAATTATTCTGGGATTACTGTATTCTTTCTCAAAGTTCCTTCACAGTTCTTTTTGTACTTCATTTTCTTCATCTTGGTCATCAGATGGTAACAGAGTTTTTAGGAGTTGATTAGTTGATTCAATCCATGAGTTTGTAAATGTCCCATCTGGTTTTCTCATTGTTGAAATAATTTCTGGAGCTCTAATTTTCTCCGTAGCTAACTTATATGCTGTTTCCCATACGTTTTCATCTAAATTATCTTCTACAAATCTTTTCCAACTTCCTTGTCTGGTCTCTTCTAAATTTTGTTTATACTGTTGTTTCACTTCTCTATATTAATTTAACCTTATCTGTCTCTCCTGTGCAGTGATACTCTTTTTGGTAGTTTCTTCTTGCTTTCCGTACTCTACTTCTAAGTTTCTATAACTTATCATTGCATACTCTATATCCCTTATTAGTCTTCGTGCATTTTTTCAAAGAATTTTCAATTGCTTCTTGTATACATTTTGTCAGCTGCCATGCGGTTGAATTCACGACATCCCCTGTTTGTATTTCCGAAGGCATTGGAAACGATTCTCTAAGCTTTGCCCAGTCTGCATTCTTAATTTTATATTTTTTCTCTCCTTGTTGGGTAATGCTTCTCCTTCCCTCCATGTTATAACATCAAAATATATTAAATTGTGATCACTTGTCGTTACTTGTGCTACCTTCCAACCTATTATTCTGTCTGCTATATACGCCTTAGCTAGGGTGACATAAATATTTTCATGTGCTTCTACTCCGCTATCAAAAGTAAATGGATTGTCTCTAATATTTATTACTACCAGGTCAATTTGTATGATTACCTCTTCTAGTTGTTTTCCTCTCTGATCTGGGTGTTTGATGAACCACCATTTAGATTTCGCATTACAATCCATCGTAACTATTATTGTTTTGGTAGGATATGCATCCAGTCTGTTCTCCATCTTCCTAATGCGATTGTTTATATCATCACTATACTGGAAGTACTGGTTGCTTAGAATGAAACTGTTACCGTCTGCAATCACCTCTAAACGGTTAACGTGTTCATCACAGAATTGTGTCACTTTCACTATTTCTATCTCCCTGTTTACTATTATGGTTGCCGTCATAGGTTGTCTTCCCTCCATTATCACTCTTGACGTTGCTGCTGTGTATATGAGTTTATCCTTCAATACATAAGGTTCCTAAATACATAATATAGCAAGTTCTCCGTCTTCTATTGTTTTCCTTAATTCTTGCATTACCATTTTTGCTCTCTGTGCATTTATTTGACCAATTCTTATGCTGTTGTATTTTATTCCTGTTAAGATCCTTTCTTCCATCCTGCTATATCGTTACTATTCTTTCTCTCAAACAGGCATTCTTTCACCTCATTAATATGACTGTATCGCAGGGAGCTATACCTATCTCCTGTTCCTTGTCTTGTTCTTATCTTTCCATGTGTACTTGCCATAATCTGATTGTAGTCCCATAATGCATTCCATCTTAGTCTGCTCGGATTACTTTTGTTTATTTTCCTGTGTATGCTTTTAGTTTGAGTTGTCTTGTCCATAATCGTTCTATTTATTAATTACTCCCACGATATTCTATATGTTGGGCAGTTATTCCTGTTGGCACAGTGAATTTTAATTCCTGCGTCTAAATTCTGGTGCCTCACGTTATGCATAGTGACGTTTCTATATCCTCGGTCTTTTGACATTCTTTTTTATTGTGGTCCTGTTCACCGTAATGTGAACACACAGATTTCACTACTTGGCTACGTAGCCTAATTTCTGGCACTTCATAGACTTAGAGACTACTATTTAGTCTTTAAACTGTACGGCTTGAAAGTCAATATAAACTTTTTTCTTTTTGAATCAACTTAAGTCTCAGTATAGGGTCCACTTCCAATACATGATGTATTGTTCTTTTGTCTCCCGGTCCAGTTCTGAATCTGAAGGTAGCCTTTTGGCCGAATTCGTCCCATGGCATCTCGTATTTGTAGTTTTGCTTGTGCATGTTTCGCTTTATATCCTCTTCCCTTTCTGTGATTAGTATATCATAAATTTTCATTAGTGGTTGTTCAACCGTTATGTCCTTGTCTTTCAGATTATTGCTATTTACTATTGTTTCCATGTCCTCTTTTGTTTCAACTTCCATTATAACAATGAAATCTGGGCCACGCCCATTTATCTTAATTTTCTCCTCTATAAGTTTTAAAGTTTTGGTAACATCTTGTACTTCATTTGCCTTTCTCCTTGGGTAGATCTAATAAGCACAATATGCGTTTGCCTCTTTAAGGCTATGTGCAATCTGTCTTCTGACTCTGTTAATTTTTGTTTCATTGCCATTTGGGCATATGTTTGCTTCGGTTGGGCTATGGTTTTCCTCAGTGCCTTGTTTTCCGCTTGCAGGGTTAATACCTTTGCAGCTATTTTATTAAATGTTTCCATAGATTTACCAATCTGGGTTATTATTGCTTTCTTTGTTCCCACTCCAACTTTGTCAGTAGCTTTCGCCGCATTTATCTCTGTTAGGTATTACACGATACTAGGGGGCATCTGCTCCCAAGCCACAGCCTCACCTTCAACCAAGATAACCTTAGAAGGTCCACTGTCCAATTTCGTAGATCTCAATAGTGACCTTCTAGGTTTAAAGACATCCGGTTCCTCTATTCCTCCTCTGTCTTTTGATTTAGATCTTCTTTCAGCTACTCCGGAGATACCGTAGTACCCGGGAACTAGTATGGCACTGTCTGGTAGGGTCGCGTGCACACGCAAGACACCCTACCTCCCACTAACTATGAACGCTCCACTAGACGCTTTCTAGTAGGGGCTTAACTGCCAAACTCCGACCCTATCACAATCTGAGTGCAATGAAGGCCGAATTAACCACAGAAATGAGAGCAGCGAACGACAGTCTGGCTACGGAAATGGTGGCAAACGAGGCACCAGCCGGCAAATTTGAGGAACAGTTTGCCGGGGTGAGGGATGACTTGACGGAGCTGGGCAAGTGGATGGGCCAAGTGGATGAGCGCGTCGAAGACCTGGCGCACCGCTTCAATGACCTAGAGGAAATGGCCGAAAATAACGCCAAGTCCCTGAACGCCACGGTGTAAGACGTCAAAGACCTCGCGAACCGGGTTAACAACATGGAGGGAAAGGCCGACCGTAACACAAAGTCCCTGAACGCCATGGTAGAGGACATCGTCAGCAGGAAGGACTTGTAGGCCGACGCGCTGGGACGCGACACAACATCGACGCGTGTCAAACCTCCTAAATACGACGGCGCGACTACTTTTGAAGTCTACCGCCACTAGTTTGACTCAGCGGCCAAGCACAACAAATGGTCACTAAAGTAAGAGGCCACACAGTCAATAGCCAGCCTCCAGCGGCGGGCCGCGAAAGTTCTTAACTAGGTGCAGACAGCGGCGGCGCCCAAGGACATCTGGGAGGCACAGGAACCACCACATAGCCGCAGCGTACCACAGCCAGCTTAAGTTAAGGTCACAGCAGCCAGGGGAGAAGCTGCAGGAAATTGCCCCGGCAATTGAAGAGCTGGCCAGCAAAGCCCTAGTCAACCGCCCACCAGAGTTCGTATTCCCAGAAGCTGCCTACACACTTGTCAACGGGCTACGAGACACGGAAATTCGTCAGCGTCTAATTCTTAGCGATTACAAAACTATCCACGACGCCCAAAGGCAGCATTGAGGATGGAGGAGGCCAAGATGACAGCTACCCCGACTTCCAGAACAACTAGTATCCGTTATGAAGACGGAAGACCAATCGAGGAAAGCCGGTGGACACCTAGTGGCCTGTGCTGGGGGTGTGGACAGCCGAGACACCTGGAGAGAGACTGCCCACATCAGGATAAGGAACCGGAGAACGAGTAAGGGCCGTCGGGGAGAGGGGCACGTCGGCGCCATCACCACCATCGTCTCGAGTGACACTGCGGGCCGTCAGCCGGCGTATGGATCACAGCCTCATCACGGACGGTTGGGTGAGAGGGAAGCTGTGCCGCGTGCCCGTACACACCGGAGCAGCCGTGACCATCATCAGACCTGATGTGGCAAAGGGTTTTCGACGAGGAAACCAAAAAGAACATTCCAGCTTGTGACGGCACGGGGTGACACCTTGCCTGTGGAGAAGGTGGCTCTGCTGAAGTTGGTCTTGGGAAGGAGTGCCGTACGTCTGTGGGTGTTCGTCGCGAAGGTGGCTGACGAGGTGATACTAGGATTGGATGCCCTCAGGAGCCACGAGGTGACGGCCAACGTCGGCAGGAAGGTTCTGCGGCTCAATGGAGAAGAGGTAATACTCCGGCAACACGACGAGCGCCTTAGAATCTACAGGGTCATCTAGAAGGAAGACGTAGTAGTCCCCGCGAGAAGCGAGATGGTGGTGACGGCGTGATTGGAAGGCCAGCGGACGAAGAACATGGTGCTGAACCAGATGACGCATATGCACGGAATCTGTGTATCCAGGACATGATTGCCGTGCCGAGAGGAGGTGCCAGAAAGGCTGCTCAACCTGGCAGTCACCGACCACGACGTCCAGGCCGGAACGGAACTGGGGACGTGCGAGCCCGTGGTCAGCGTAACTTCAATCCACAAGACACAGGAGCTGGTGCAGACGCAAAAACTGGGGCCCCGCTGGAAGGATTACTGTAGAGGGCAGCCGACCACCTGACCGCAGAACAGCTGGAGAAAGTTCAAAAACTGCTGAGGCGATACCAGCGTAGTTTCAGCCAAGGCAAAGGTGACCATGGCCGCAAGGATAAGGTGCTTCACTGTATCAACACCGGAGACGCTCGGCCTAATCGGCAACCAGCTAGTCGCGTTCCACTGGCTAAATCAGCGGCGGTACGTGGTATGCTAGGTGACATGTAATCCAGGGGAGTAATTGAAGGGTTTGACAGCCCTTGGTGTTCCACTGTAGTCCTAGTGACGAGGAAGAACTACGAGCTACGCTTCTGCATGGACTAAAGGAAGCTGAACGCTGTCACCCGAAAGGACTGTTTCCCCTTAACCCGGATAGAAGACACCTTGGACACGCTAGCTGGTAACAGTGGTTCTCGACCCTGGACCTGAAGTCGGGGTACTGGCAGGTGGCTCGAGACCTGAGAGACAAGGAGAAGACTGCATTCTCGACTGGCCAAGGGCTTTGGCAGTTCACATTTATGCCATTTGGCCTATGCGACGTGCCAGCCCCATTTCAACACCTCATGGAATCAATAATGAGAGGATTGACATATGATGCATGCCTCCTATACTTGGACATCATCATCGTCGGCAAGAATTTCGAGGACCATCTCGACTACCTGAGCAAGGTATTACAGAGACTGCAGGCAACCAACTTAATGCTGAACACAAAGAATTGCCAGCTCTTCCGCAATGAAGTCAACTACTTAGGGCACATAGTCTCACTAACCGGAGTGGCCACAGACCGGGAGAAGACACAGGCCGTGAGAGATTGGCCTCGGCCAAAGGATAACAGAGAATTGCGCAGTTTCCTAGGGCTGTGCACTTATTACCGCCGCTTCATAAAGGGGTTTTCCAACAATCCCAAAACGCTCACCCACATAACAGAGGAACACCGACCTTACGTGTGGACGGGTGACGCCCAAGGTGCTTTCCAGTGGCTGAAGAAGACACTGTGTAGTGCTCCTATTCTGGGATTTCCATAACCAGGTGGCGCCTTTACTGTGGACAATGACACAATCGAACCAGCGATCATTGCATTAGAGGCGTCCTCTCCCAAGTTCAGGACGGCCACGAGTGGGTGATAGCGTACTTCAGCAAGACGCTATCCAGGGCAGACAGGAACTACTGCGTCACCCGGAGAGAATTACTGGCAGTAGTAAAGACGTTGGAGCACGTCCACAAATACCTGTATGGTCAGACATTCCACCTGAGGACTGACCACTCTGCCCTGACCTGGCCAATTAGTTTTATGAACATGTAAGTCGAGAGAGCCCTTTGGGTACAGAGGCTGCAGGAGTATGACTTCACTTCTGAACATCGTAGAGGGAAGATCCACGGTAACGCAGACGCCATGTCCCGAAGGTCCTGCCCAGAGGAGTGCGCCCAATTCACAAGAGTGGAAGAGAAAGAGCGTGCCACAGCTCTCAGAGTGGTCACGGCTGCGCCATCGGACGGCTGGGATAGCGCAGGTCTGAGGAGGGAGGAGCCGGCGGACGCCGACTTGGGGCCACTCCTGAGGGAAGTGGAGGCAGGGACAATACCAACCTGGAAGGACATCGCACCGGGGAGCGCCACCTACAAGTCCGATGGGAACACGCAAGGAGGACAGTTGGTACTTCCCCGAATTAAGGTTCCGGAAGTTTAGGAGGAAGTGCACACCGGTAATTCAGGAGGATACCTGGAAGCAAACTGGGTGATCGACAAACTTCGGCAGCGCTACTGCTGGCTGAGACTCCGAGCAGATGCTGAGAGATTGTGCCGTCAATGTCACGTGCACTCGGCGAGTCCAGCTCCCAGACTAGAAGCCGCGGTTGCTTGCAGCAGCACAACATCGGAGCGCCATTCGAAAAGATCGCCGTCGACACAGCTGGACCAATTCCAGTATCCGACCGAGGTACCTGATGGTGCTCGTGGACTATTTCACCAAGAGGCAGAAGATGTATGCCTTCCCGAACCAGTTGGCAACGATAGTCAGAGACTGCCTCCTGGAGCAAGTGTTCTGCCGATTTGGAGTGCCGTTTTAGCTCCACAGTGACCGGGGTACCAATTTTGAGTCAACCTGATGAAGGAGGTATCAGGAATGCTTGGAGTTAACAAGACCCGCACAACAACTCTACATCCCCAGTGGGATAGCATGGTCGAAAGGTACATTAAGATCTTAGAAGAGCACCTGAGGAAGGTCGTGGCCAGCCATCAGCCAGACTGGGTCGTCAAGGTGCCACATTTCTTGCTGGCCTACCGCTCGTCAACACACGACACCACTGGGATGACGCCAGCAAACTTAATATTCGGCCGAGAGTTACGCCTTCCTTAAGACCTGGCCTTTGGGAGCCCCCTTGGATGCAAAACAGAAAGCAACTGAGTATGTGGAGAACCTGGTGGACCATCTGCACGACGCGCATGAGATGACTCGTCAGAACATGCAGAAGGCGAGCGACCGCATGAAGATCCGACACGACAGGCAAGCCAACAGCCAAGGGTTCCAGCAAGGTGACCTGTTCTGCTTGTACCGCCCTATCCAGACCTAGGGAGGCAGCGCGAAGCTTCAACAGCCGTGGCAAGGACCGTACTGGATGGTGGAGAGGATTAACGACATGGTCTACCGCGTCCAGAAGGTACCCCGAAGGAAGTTGTTGGTGGTACACCTGGATCGTCTGTCCCGTTACTATGGTGCTGTTCGGGACGACCAGCCTTGAGGAGGGCGTAGTGTCGCGGCATCGTACATAAAAGGTTCGCGCGGAGCGTAAACGCGGCTTGTTTGCACAAAGGAACAGATAAAGACAACACTCGGGTAGTGTATCACTGAGACAAGACTTACCGACACAGATAAGCGAAGTAAATGGAAATTTTTAGTGACTTCTTGACTGCCAGAAATTATTTGGCTTCTAGTTCGTGTTAGAAATATCTAGAATTTATGAATGAGATATATAAGAGATTGTGACGCGCCAGTGGACAGTCGTAAAACCAGAGTGATTTGCGAGAGGTAAGCAGAGAACAGCTGGGAGTGTTGTAACGAGAGCTGATGTAAACGGAACTATGTTTGTTATTGTCATGGACCTTGGAAGATTGTGTTGTATATGTGATGTTGTTACGTGAGAATTGAACAATGTATTTCTACGGAAATAAATAACATTTGGAATTTCGGACTTTTAAATCTACGATCCCACAAAGTCACAGCATACTCTATGTTATTATTACTATTTTAAATGTTCTTACTCGAAACCATTTTCTTCTCTTTTTTTTTTCTTTCTTGATAACTATTACCTCCCTTTGTGTTTCCTTGTAAACGTCGTTTCTGCCAAAACCTAAATTCCACAATGTCACGTTGTTAAATATTCTCCATCCTATTCAAGTCCCAGCGTATTAGTGGCCATTTGCAGCAGGGATTGGGATGATATGCGGTACATTGATTATCTCGGAGCCCCACGTTGGATGTCATTTGCAGCAGAATTTCTCTTCTGCTGTATGTATGCTGAGATATTCTCGGTGTCCTCGTCGTGGCTGGATATCTGGAAAGTCTCCGGCTGCTCTCCTGAATGATGGTGAAATCTAATCTCTGGCCGTGGTCGCGGATGGGAAGGTTTTTGTGGGAATAATTAATTTTGATAACTTTCTTTTCGAAATAAAAACTTGGTTTATTTGAATGATTCATAATTGTTAGTCGAAACAAACAATCCGTCACTTGTAAAAAACGTCGATATTTACTTTTGAGCAACTAGAATACTTGATAATGCTTTACGAGCAGCGTCCTTTATGCAAAACCTGCAGATCAAATTGCACATGCGTCCGATCTCATGGGTTATTGAATGCAGAAGGTCCTGTCGTTGCTATGGCAAGTAAAGTTCTTTCTATTGGTTCACGTCATATTTCTTTTGCATAAAATTCATGGCCATATATAATAATTTACAATCTTAGTTTTTAATTAGTTTTCAAACCATTATCACTTAAAGTAAAACCTCATTAGAATTTCTAATAACATTATCTTTATTAAAATTATTACCAACTTTCAGTTCAGTAAAGCCATAAATAATTTTGAATGAAATGCCAAAAATAACTGTATCATGACTGTAAAGTTGTGTCTGTCCAAGCCTTTGAAGTAATTTGTCATTCATTCATCAAGGTTTCATCTAGGTAACAGTTATGCGCCCTTCTGCACGAAATCACAAATATCAACTAACGTCTTCACCACATTACAATGCATTACTGGTCAGTTGTCACGTTTAGTTTATTTTTGCAAACTGAAACCCGAAGTGTGGAACGTGGCTTTCTTAAAATTTGCAAATCTTGGGTCAATGTTCACTAAAGCAAGTATCTTATCTATAGTAGGAGGTTCGTTGTTTTAAAATAAACTATGCGCTTTAAAAAAAAGCACTCTTAAAAGCATCATTCACATCCTATAACACTACATGGCCTTTCCGTTTTATTTTTAGGGGATTTTAATTTCCTGTTTCTTTAATTTCGGCTCTCACATTTAAAATAGTGTTCACATTTGAAATAGTGTTGCTTCAGACGTCTGCTTAGTTACATCTTTCACAGCCAGGATGTCATAACGTCGAGAGAAATAGTTAAAACATCTAATACAGTAGTCTATTCACCAATTTTAGAGGCTTTCTACTTTTATGCTTCTGTTCACTACTCTGCGGAACTGAGCACTCCACCATGGTACCTCAACGCTCGCACATTCAATACTATAATCTATCTCAATCTAGTTTAATCCTGCGGTAAACATCTGGTTGGGAATAGAGACAGAGGCGGAGATATTGGCACAGAAAACAGTTAAACTGTTGATTGGTTTAGCGAAGTTAATGGGCATTTTCTTTTTTTTTTTTTTGCATGCTTACGATAAGCCCCTCCTTTAAGCGCAGTATTGAAAGTAGTTTTCTGATCACTGCTCTGCGTGAGGTAATTTCGGAGAGAGAAACGCCTGCAAATGTTTCGATTCTTATAAACGTAACAGCCCCACATTTTAGACAGAAGACAGGTGAAATTATACCTATAAACTTATTATGGTAAGTTAAGCTGCATTTTATTCAACAATTACTAACGGCCACTACTGTTATGTAACATTTTTGCATTTCCATACCAGGCAGCTCTCCCGCAACGCGGACTATTTTTATTCGGTTTATTTTTTGTCGCTTTAACTTACATGTCATATCGCGACATCTTAACATTGAAGTTACATTATACTAGCATTCACATCAGATGTGTTTACAGAGTTCCGTACTGTTACAAAAGTACAAAATGTTTTACAATATATATGGTTTCCAAATGCTTCTGTGATTTGACTGGGAACATTCGCTTGTCTTCGCTGCTGTTGATATTTGTTGCATTCTTCTATGATGTGTTTGACGGTGATGATGACGTTACAAGTGTTGCATACAGGAACTACGGTTTTGTTGAGTAAGTAGTTATGAGTAAGTTTTGTATGTCCAATACGAAGACGGGTGATGAGGATTTGTTGTCGGCGTTAACGAGGACTTTATCGAGTTGAATGCTGATTAAGGTGTTGTTTGGAGTGTAGAGTTGTTTCTGATATTTAACACCATGTATCTACTTCTCGCGTACCTCACAAGCCCAAGAACACGTATGTGCAATTTAAAATCAGTAAACTTTTCATCATGGAGCAGGCCGGTACTTAAGCCGAAATACAACACAATCGAGGTTAACGTATAAAAACTGGCGAGAGGCGAATGATCACGCATTGTTTAGTGGTGCTTAAAGAAGAAACCCCGAATTGTTGAGAAAGAAACTGGTGATCTTGCTGTTTCCGCAAGTAGTGTAGATAGTTTTAGAATGGAACAGCAAGCATCTGGAACTTTAAGAACACTGGGAAAATCGCGTAAATGAAAACGGGGCGTGGAGAAATACGACGATTTTACGAAAAGTGCTATACGCAGTAAAGTTCATGATTGTGTTTTCGGAAATAAATCATCTCATAGATTTAGTAAGTTAATGTGTAGTCAAACTCTATTTATTTCTGGTCTAGAAGTTAGCGCTGCTATATATATAGCGCCTGCCCCACCTTATTGTTTACAGCAGGATTAAACTGGCGTGAGATAGAGTATAATAGGACGAGTGGCAACGCATCACTTCACCGCAATATACACAATGCAATCGGAGAAGTACTGATTATCACGTGACAATAAATGGAATAAAGATGTTTAAGCTGAGGCTAAAATGTTTTAGAACTTGAATTACGGTATTTATTCAACCCATCCACTACTTGAGTGTATAAAATAGGTGATAATGTATGCAAAGTAGTAGCGAACTATTTCGATGTGTACTTCACTGTTTTGCTCACTCTAAAAGTTGTGCAACGGCGCAGTGTTGCTATCCGTACACACTTAAAGGCCGATTTGAGTATAATAGTTCTTGTATATCTGTAGACTGAACAGCGGCGGTTCATGGAATAAAAATGCGGGTGTTCACAAGACCTACAATTAAAATGCACACCAGCACTATTCGCTTCTGCTACCACCACTACTACTAATGAGTGCTACCTCAAACGTCCCACAAAATGTTTATACAATATATTAGCCTAGAAGCAATGTATCTATTCCTATCACCTTCCTTATTGTGTCGCTTTGCTGACAGTCTGTAAGCTGAGTATTAATAGTGTAACGCGGGCGCTGGAGCACCCTGTAAAGCAGCTGGCAGCGGAAGGTAGGGGAGGTTCGGTTAGCCACACCTCCTCCTCGTTTGTCTTGTGGTGGTGACAGACTGTGGTCAGGGAAAAAACATGACTGTGTCGCCGGTTTTCTCTACACCTGTTTTTCGATCTTTCTGTTACTAGAACAATCCTGTAAACACGAGAAACCGGCGATACTCCTATATAAAGAGAGCTACAGACAGACAGACAGACGGAGTCAGTGAGTTGAGTTGGTTTTGGTTTAGTCAGTCAGTGAGTTGGTTTTGTCAGTGAGTGAGGAGACAGTCGCAGTTCT
>CM060951.1:133771160-133778660 GCA_030765055.1 Mantis religiosa
ATAATAATAATAATAATAATAATAATAATAATAATAATAATAATAATAATAATAATAATAATAATAATAATAATAATAATAATAATAATAATAATAATAATAATAATAATAATAATAATAATAATAGACAGAAAGTGAATAAAATCTTGTTAGTGAACCTATGCCTCTTGGATTTACGCTTGTACGTTTCCGTGGAATACCTGTACAACCTCTAGTAGTAATTTGCTATTGAAGAATTCCTTCATCGATCTTGGCATCTACTCTCCGTTTTTCGAATACCTTTATGGACATTCTCCTTTTGTTAATCACTGCCGCATGGAAGGTGTAGTTTGAGACACATGTTGCATCCTACGGTTATGAATTTGTGTAAGCTTTGTTCACGATTTTTAAGGCAGTCAGAATGTTTACTGTTTCCCATAAAGTCGTATGTACCTTTCTATATGTTCCAAGGGTTTTCCTCTTTAGAAGTCATAATAGCCTGAAACTGCACGTTCTGAAGTATTTACGGAACCACTACTGTTTATTTATTTATTTATTTAGTTGTGCATCAGAAAGCGCAGGAAATGTGACTATGTGACTATAACATATGTTTGAAACAGTCACCATCTTGATCAAATAATGTTACGAACTGTGTCATTGCACCGAATTATATGAATAAGTGGTAAAATAACTTTCTCAGAATTCTCTAGACTGCACCTCAGAAGGTTTTTAGTGCCTGGTTCTAAACTTTAACTTTTGGCCCATTGTCTTCTAGTATTCCTACTCACATAAACAACAAGAAAACCTTTTGATCATATATGGTTGCTCGAATTGCATACATTTTCATATCACTGCATATGAACCATTTTAGTAAATATATTTAATTCTCTCAGAGACTTAGTTCAATCAGTTATGCTTTTGCTTCACCTGCACTGGCACTGAAATAACGAAATTCTTTAAACAGGAACCACTTTTGACTTTGGTGGAATTAAGCGTTTTGCCGCGTATTTGGCTATACGAAGCTTTTCCGTCGTATACGAAAACATTCAACTAATGAATTTAATTTCAAGTGGAGTTGTTAACAATCCTATCCATGCTTTGTATTTGCTAATCGAATATATGTGCTTCATTATGCAAAAAGTATCTCATCTGAATCTGAAATTAAACTTATGTGCCCAAAACTGGTGTTTAAAATTGCCAAATTGCTACACGAAGCGTCTGCTCAATGGACAAATTTTCTTATTTCTTTCTCTCTTTCTGTATTTGTTAAGCAGTTATTCAAGTAAAAACAATCTCTTCTTTTATATCTTTTAGTCCATGATCAAAAAATACTGGAAAGTGGATTTCAGCAACAAATAGCTCGAAGTAACCAAAAACAGTCCTTTACCTCAAGAATGTTATTTCTTGCCTATTAATTTTCTTTCACCATGGGATGCTCAGCAATTTATTGATTGACAGCCTGCACACCAATTTGCAGGAATAAATTTGTTGAATCAACCGTGATTCCAACTGAAACCTCTCAGAACTATGTAAGCAAGTCTGGTATTAAATCTGTACAATATAATTTCAAACATGAATTGTTATTTAAGGTATTACCACTAGATGTGTAAAGAAAGGGTCGCATTAATATCTTTAATCAAGGCATAAATAAATAGTTTTTGTCTTTTAACGATGCTTTCAACCTTCAAGACCAAGGCGGTGCCGCCTATGCCCTGTAGTTCCATCCCACGGGACTTCTGCAAGTAAATCTACTGAGGACAGCCACTTTAAGGGTATGTATGACTGAAATTTCATGAAAATCGTGAAAATAACGATTTTTTTTATTTTAATTCTATAAAATAATTTAGACATTCCCGAATGTGAAAAATGCATAATTTGCCTCCGGACGCCATTTTTAAATGCTTATTTAAATGTCGGTGGCCTTTAAACTCTGTCAGAGTCACGCCCTCTTTTGCCTACATCCACATTCTTTGTCTGTTTTCCGTTCTTAAATTTTCAATTCAAGAAAGAAAAATAAAGCTTTCAGACAAAATAGTTGCTAAAATGTTGCCAATATATCAGAGGCTGGCTTCTACAACATTACTAGAGAGGTGCAAAACAGGAAAAACACCGAATACCAATGAATCTTTGCATCATGTCATATGGAATAGGTGCCCAAAGGAAGTTTTCATATCAAAACAAAAATTGGATCTTGCTGTTACTAAAAGCATCGGTGAGTTTAACATGGGTAGTCTTAAGTCATTGGAGCTGCAGCAAAATATCAGAGGTGAAAGTGTAGTAGACTCAGCAAGGAAAACTTCAGTGCAGCGAGATCAGACTCGTATCCTGCAAAGCAAGAAGCGAAGTTGTGCAGAAGAAAAGCAACATCTAAAGAAGAAAAAGGTGGAAAAAGCAGCAACAGAGGAGAGGAAAAAGAAATCTGAGGGTCCAACCTATCAGCCTGGTGGAATTTAATATGAGTTATGCAATCAAATCTTTAATCGCTGTTTTCTCAATGTTCATATTTTCAGCATTTTTCTTCCTGTAAAATGCTCCTTGCGTTGCAGTTTTTGTACTACATTCATGAAATTTCCAACACAGGTTCAGAATATCATGGGGAATGGAAATTGCCCTAGGTTTTATTGTGAAATGTATATAAGCATATATTTTTAATTTTCAAACACAAAACTTACAGTTTTTTAGACAAAAAAGAATATTTGTAAATTAAAAAATTTGTGTGACCTAAACTAAAGGAGACACAGAAAAACCCAGACCAATTTCAAAAAGTATGTGTATTATGAACATAGGGTTAAAATATTAGACAAAAATTCAAAATATTTTGTCGCAAGGGACTTTTTAGTGACGTAACAAAAAGCATACAAAATGTATCATAATTTCTAAACTGCTGGAGTAAAATGGTTTAAATTTAGGTTGTAACATGTTTACATTATACTACACCTATGGTGTAAATTTGAAAAAGCTGGCATGATTAGTTCAGAATTTGAAAATTTCAGTCATACATACCCTTAAGTACAGTCCAACGTCATCCCTCGGGGCCGGGATCTAATCACCAGCTCCAAATCAAACGGGCCATCCAGTGATGATCTGATATCTAAGGTGGATGCAATCTTTAATATCTCTAACAAATCGGTTTTGGATTATGGATATTTGTATTGCCACTGTGGAATTGTGCTCCTTTATTCTCTGTCTGGTTGATACATCTAATTGAAAAATAGTTTTCATAGCTGGTTTTGATGGCTATTTATTTACTTTTATAGTTCTCTGCACCTTCATATTCTTGCTGATATCATCATTGTCATCATCATTAGCAGAAGCAGCAACGTGGAAAATGAAATTTTGCATGGCTACATTTTCCGTATTTTCTCATACAATTAACCTTCACTTCCCCTTTATCCGCAACCACAAAAGTATTTTTTCAATGTATTGCTTACTCTACTGAATGATCACCCCAGTTGAATTCTTTAACTCTCCAACTTTTCTTGCTCTATTACCGTCCCCTTCAGCTGTTGTGGTGCGAGCGCTGCGGACCCTTAGCATTCGTGGTACCTCTGACGTCACCAGAGGAACCTTGAGCCGAACATTCGAGCCCCTTCCTGAATGGAAGTTATTCGGATTGGGTTGGACTCCAGAGGATAGTGTGTTCCCGTTACCCGTTGGAGGTCGAGTACCTTCGGCTAGGTTTTGGCCGCCCGGAGGGGGCAGAGAGTTGCCTAATATATCCCGGGTACTAGCCTACAGAGCTAGTAGAAGATGTGCTAGATCACCAGACGTCCCCACCGAGGTTATTCGGTAGTCTTCCCTGCGGGGTTGACGCGCGTAAATGGAGTATCCACTTCCACCCGTCTTGAGGTTGTTGTCGATGGGGGCATTTTAGACTTGCCCCAAGAAGAGACCCCGGAGTTTTCCATCGCTCTGGGGTTGACAAAGGCCGGAGTCTTTGGAGTTTCGGGTAGACCTCGTAATAGCTGTCCTAACTTGCCGTATGGGCCGCATCATGTCTGAGTGGTTAGACCGCTTGTTTCTTAGGGTTCGATCCCAGGCGAGCGCAAAGGGAGATTTGTGGTGGACAACATGGCGGTGGGACGGGGTTTTCTGGATCCCCCATTTCCTCCGCCAGCATTCTACCCATTGCTCCATCATCATCTTTTCTGTACCTCATCTCTCGTACCTTCACTTCCGGCGATGGGCTGATCACTCATCCTTGACTCTCTCTCTCTTTCTCTCTGTCTCTCTCTGATCAGGAAACCTCTGATTCTCAACCCGTTGCCTAAGGACTTCGTAGTGGCGGGGTTCAGAGTCCCTATGTTCCGCACCAGGAAAAACAGGAATCCATTCATTCTTTCATTAACTTGCCGTATGAGAGAGTTTCACAACTTATTTTGTTCCAGAACAACTCTGATGCAAGCATAAACATAATGCCACAAGACAACCTTAAATACCATTACTTGCATTACTTTATTGGTATGCAACATAACGCAGGCGCTCTCCAATCACCAAAACAGCAATAAAGGTTCAAATAAACATAAATCTGAAAATTATTTGTTACTGAGCTACAAGGCTAATATAACATAGCAGAAATTGTGCTAAATGGTTTTCCTTTGCATCGAGGTACCACCTAAAACTCACATCCTCTGTTTTAGATTCCGAAGTGTTTTGTAATTTGGTCAAATCCAGTTGGGATACCCTCTCTAAGAGACTGGATCACCACACGTAGCTTTAAAATCTCACATGGTCTGAACGCCATATGTTGTTTACCTATAACCATCTATCAGCGTATTGCAACAGTTCCGCGGTTTCGGCCGTGCGGTAACCCAACAGCAGGCGCGTTGCATGTGACAACGTTGACAGTGATTCCATTAGTCTTTTACGCTTGCTATTCGTTCATTGTTCTTTTGAACTTGCATTGGTAATGTCACGTGCTATTTTGCAATTGTGAAGGATTGTTTATAGTGGTGTTTGTTCAGGATTGTCGAGTTGGGGTATTACGCGTGCCTGTCCACATAAGTAATCTCAATTATGACTTGCTGTCATAATTACGAATATGTGACTGTGTGTACGTGCAATAATGTTAGTAGCTGTACACTAATAAAATACTTTTTCACATAGAAAAATAACTTCAGAGGAAATGTTGAAGATATTCAATGAACTGCCTGAAGACGGCCTAATAGACAGCGGCGAATCAAGCGAAGAAGCAGAAATGTGAGCCGAAATGTAGTTCTAAACTTTATTTAGCCAGAATACGGGCGTTTTATAGACGTCTAGTGCTCTTGTTTATTCTCCGAGTTCTGCGCATACTACATCCGCAGGTGGTATGTATTCTTTTTGACCAGGATAAGATTTTATATGCGTTCAAGCGTTGAGGCATCTTTCCACATAGAAGTTGGTTTGCCCTTTCCCGCTTGTATTCTTGAAACATTGGGGGTGGGGGGCAGGGGAGGGGTTCCCCAATGGCCGACCTTGGATTCTAGATCTTCTCTTCCCTATTACAATAAAACCAAGTGGTGTTTATTCCCTCTTTTATAACGATTTTCTTTGTATTTCATTTAGGTTGCGGAGTTTCGGATTGTGTTTTAATAAAGCTCTATTATGGTTTCGATTTTTTCTGCACTATGTGTTCTTCTCTTAACATCTTTTCGATTATGTTTGTTAAGTAGTACACAGCACGAGTCACTTTTGCTATGATTTCTTCTTGCATTTCTGCTTAGAATTTGAGAGTTAAACCGTCAGATGTTGGTAGAGGTCTGCTGTCTTCCGTAGCTCTGTTGTTGGGATTATGATCAACAGCTGAATTGGATTGGCAGATTTTGACACTTTTCCAGTGACAGAATCGTTATCCTCCCTAGCATAGCTCTGGTTTTGCCTTCCCTAACTTCCATAGTTTATATTCTAGAGCTAAAATGACTTAACGCTTTTACAATATCTTCCCTCATATATTTCCTTAAACGTTCTTTCAATACTTTCAATACTCATATTACCGGCTTTTATAGGTTTTCGAAATACCGACTACTCATGCATGTTGTTAAGAAAGGGGGGAGAAAAGGGATGCATGTGGATATGGGAGCTAAATGTAGAAACGTCCAGATGGTAAGAGGAGACAGACGTGGAGGTGAACACTGGAATAGTTGAAGGTTGAGAGGACTAAAAGCCTCCTATGCCAGTTAAACAAAACGTTTGCTTAAATTTTTTCTGCATTTCTTAATGAGCTAATATGCTACGCGTATCTCTGAGGATTTTTAGTGGTTTATTTTACTAAGTGGAAATGCATTTGTTACATTTTTATAACGTTTTACGTACATGCCATTTATTTTTCTCTTTGTTGCTCAGGATGAACATTAATCTGCACTCTTCAGAAACGTATGTACTTCACATTGACAATCGCTGGGATTATCCATTCTACGGACATCGGTTGATATTTAACACAAGAGACAACGGATGGGGGCAAGAAGTCATAAAAGAACCTGAACCGATAAAGCAGGGGACGAATTTTGTACTCAGCATCCAATGTTTGGAGAAAGAATTCAAGGTAAGGCCTAAGTCGTAGTCAGTCCTGGTGAATATTTCACAAACCATTGTTTTATTTCATCTGTCCAATACTTGAAATGTTCAAGTTTTTCAAACGCTTGAGTCAACAGAATTTTATTTAGGACGTTAATATTATTCTCTTCACACAATAGCTTCATCACTCATTTTCTTATAAGTACAAGAGGGTAATTGGACCCTAAAGCCGTGCTTAAATCCTTTAAAAAGTGGATCACTATACGGCAGCTTTGAAAGCTCGCTTGCTTTGTGTGACAATAGGAGAAACAAATGGGAACTTAGCACTCAAATATACTTTTGAAAATTCAAACTCGCAGCTAGTATTTAGGAAGTGTCTCATTTCTGTTCTTTATCAATAGCTGGACAACTGAGCATGGTAAGCTTTAACACTTATTTTCAGCACTAAATTTTCGCGGATTTTCCATTGCAATCTTTGGGTTATTTTAGTCCCATTGGGTATATCTTGAAGGTCTAATTTCATCATGACTTCTTTGTAATCTGTTGAAGGGTTGCATGAAAGCAGTTGACACCCGGGATGGTCAGGTCATGATTTCGGCTAATGTGCATGCTATCAGAATAACGTCAGACAACTAAAAGAACTATGGAACAGGGTGAATTTAAAAAACATTTGACTAAATTTCATGAATCCGTGAGATAATTCAACGGACCTTTGGAGGATTGGAGAAGGAGACTCCATCCCGCCAGATGTAGAGCAGTTTGCCCCGCTTCTAGATTGTAATATTATATTGCTAGTCTGGGTATCCACTGCATTGATACATACGTTTCCCCATGGGTAGAACAGTTAAGCGTATTATTCTGAGTTTAAGCAATTATACACACGCGGAGTTAAATGGTCACAGCTGTTACCATCACTAGGTCAGTACCGGACACTGCCTTGCGAACCCCACTTAAGAGCCAATGTTTGTGGTGCACTCTCTCCTGACTTTGGTCGAACAGACTTGTATTTATAACAGGGATTTTATC
>CM060951.1:133783660-133918660 GCA_030765055.1 Mantis religiosa
GGAATTCCCAGAATTGGAGCACTGCACAGCGTCTTCTTCAGGTTCTGGAAAGCGTCTTCAGCGTCATCCGTCCACACATAAGGTCGGTGATCCTCCAAAAGCCAGGTGATGGGTTTGGCGATGTTGGAGAACCCCTTTATGAAACGGTGTTAATAACAGCAGTCCCAGGAAACTGCGCAACTGTCGCTTTTCCTTTGGGCGACGGCAATCTCTTACAGCCTGTGTCTTCTTCGGGTCTGTGGCCACTCTGGTTGGTGAGACTAGGTGGCCCAAGTTAACTTCCTTGTGGAAAAGCTTGCACATCTTCGCGTTCAGCATCAAGTTGGTTGCCTGCAGTCTCTGTATCACCTTACTCAGATTCTCCACTCAGATTCCTCACTCAGATTCTCCTTACTCAGTCTTCGAAGTTCTTACCGACGATTATGATGTCCAGGTATAACAGGCAGGCGTCATATATCAATCCTCTCATTACTGATTCCATGAGCTGTTGAAATGTGGCTGGTGCGTTGCAGAGGCCATAGGGCATAACTGTGAACTACCAAAGCCCTTGGCCTGTCGAGAATGCAGTCTTTTCCTTGTCTCTCATCTGCCGGTAACCCGACTTCAGGTCCAGGGTCGATAAGCACTGCGCACCAGCAAGCGTGTACAGAGTGTCGTCAATCCAGGGTAGAGGGACGCAATCCTTTCAGGTGACAGTTTCAACTTCCTGTAGTCCAAGCAGAAGCGTAGTTCGCCATTCTTATTTGTCACCAGAACTACAGGGGAACACCAACGGCTGTCAGACTCTTCAATCACTCCCCTGGATTTCATGTCCTCTAGCATATCCCATACCCCTGCTTGTTTCGCCAGCGGAAAGCGTCTAGGAGATTGCCGAATAGGCCGGGTCTCTCCAATTTCGATGCGGTGGAGCACTTTGTCCGTGCGCCGTAGTCGCTGTCGCCTTGGCTGAAGACGCGCTGGTATCTTCTCAGCAGTTCCCGAAGCTTTCCCAGCTGTACAACGGTCAGTTGGTCGGCCACCCTCTCCAGTAATCTTTACAGCCGGGACCCCAGGTGTTGTGTCGTAAACGGCTCCTGTGTCTTTTCGATTGTTGTCACACCAACCATGGCCTCGCACGTCCCCAGCCGAGTCCGGGTCTGAACGCCGTGATCGGTATCTATCAGGCTGAGCAGCCTCACTGGCACATCTTCCCGGCACGGCAACAATGTCCGTGCGCAGGCGTCTTCTAGTCCAGCATCATGCTCTTGGTTCTCTGACCTTCCAGTCGCACCGTTACCACCACCTCGCTTCTCGCGGGGATAACCAGGTCTTCCTTCTAAATGACCCTGCAGAGTAACGGGCGTTGTTCGCGTTGCCGGAGTATGACTTCTCCATTGAGCCACAGGAACTTCCTGACGACTTCGACCGTCGCCTCATGGCTCCTCAGTGTATCCAGTCCCAGTATAAACTCCTCAGCCTCCTTTGCGACGAACACACACTGACGCAAAGGTCAGTGTCCAAGGGTCAACTTCAGCAGAGCCTCCTTCTCCACAGGCAAGTTGTCGCCAATGCCGTCATAAGCTGGTACGGTCGGCTCGGCTTCCTCGTTGGCAAACTCCTGGCTATGTCAGGTCTGGTGACAGTCACGGCTGCCCCGGTATCTACGAGCACGCGGCACGCCTTCCCTCTTATCCAACCGTCCGTGATGAGGCTGTCATCCATAAGCTGCCTGACGGCGTGTAGTTTCACTCGAGGGGATGGTAGTGATGGCGCCGACGTACCCCTCGCCACGATGGCCTTTAATCGTTTTCCGGCTGCTCTCCCTTAGCTCTCGTAGGGGAGGGGATCCGTCCCCTTCAACTGCCGTAGTGCGGGCGCTGCGGGCCCTTAGCATTCGTGGTACCTCTGACGTTACTAGAGGATCCTCGGGCCGAGCATTCGAGCCCCTCCCTTTGAGAGTTGTTCGGATTGGTTTGCTCTCGAGGTGGCAGTGGTTCCCGATACCCGTGAGAATCGGGTACGTCTCCGGACGGGGATGAGGGAAGCCTTCAATATTCCCGGGTACTAGCCTTCAGAGCTAGTAGAAGGTGTGCTAGATCGCCAGGCGGCCCCACCGAGGTCATATCGGTAGCCTTCACCTTTGGTGTTGGCGCGCGTAAGTGGAGTATCCACTTCGATCCCGTCTTGTTTCCTTGGGCCAGATGGGCCTTGTTAAGAACCCAGGTCTTGTGCTAGGGACAGCCCCACGGAGGAAGCAGGGCGTCCTTTGGGACAGCTCGGATACTCCCTGGTTTTTAGAAGCCCGGTATTGGTCCTACGGGTCCAGGACTGATGGGGGTAGAACCTCTGGACTCTTTTTTTATAATCTGCTTTACTATCACCCTAGCATCTAGAATCTAAACTAGGGCAAAGGTTCTTATCTTAATATCTTTTTTATGTTTATATAATTTTTCTGTGAAAACAATATCTGTGGACATCATTTAAGTCTAGCTAACCTATACATAAATAAACTAACCTATACTACAAAGTGGCTTAGAAGAGTTCTATTAATCATGAAACAAATGTTACTCTAACACGTAACGGCTATCTGTAGCTCTCATCTAAATCTTCACTGGAAGCTTCTTTACTAAATGCATCCTCAGTTCTGCCTTACAGGACCCAGTTATGTCTCATCCTGGTGCATTGTTGTTCACCCATAAAAAAGTAATTCCAAATTATGAAGTTTTCTTGATCGTCACACTGGTCATACAATTCCAGATGAATCAACTTTGCGTAAAAGTTACCTACAAAAATGTTATGAAGACACGTTAAACCGAATACGTGAATGTGTGAATGGGAAACAAATTTATGTATCAATTGATGAGACAACCGTATCAGAGGGGCATTATGTAGCCAAAGTAGTGACAGGTACGCTAAAATCTACCAGTACCAGACAAATGTTTCTTCTGACCTCAGTGGTTATTGGAAGCTGTTAACCACTGTCAGAAATGCGTACTGTTCGATAAATGCATGCGTATATTGTGGCCTAGTGGAATACAGCATGAAAACGTGCTCCTCTTCCTAACAGACGCGGCGCCTTTCATGGTGAAGTCGCAAAATCGATCCAATCATTATACAGTAAGAAGTTGCATGTTACGTGTTTGCCCCATGCTTTCCATCGAATTGCGGAACAGGTCAGCTCAACATTTCCAGAAGTAGATACACTAATATCCACAGTAAAAAAAACTATTTTTGAAAGCGCCAACCCGAGTTACGTATTTCAAAGAACAAGCCCCTAATATAGTTTTGCCCCCGTCAACAATTTTAACACGCTGGGATACATGGCTACATGTGTATACCACTATGACAATTTTGAAATAGTGAGAGAAGTGGTAAATAGCTTATATAGGGTAGATTGTAAGGCAATTGAGAGCGTACAGGATCTGTTTTCTGATACTCAATTCCAAGGTAAATTAGCTTTCAACAAATAACATTTAACATTTTCGTCGGATACTATAACCCGACTTGAAGAAAGTGGCATGGATAAGTCGACTGAGTTAGTGAGGATAGCGGAAGAGAGGATACAAGGTAACATAGGTGAGATTGTGGACAAAATTAGACAGAAACAAATTTGTTTTGGACCAAAATAAAGTATAACAAACAGTTTGTCATACTGTCGAAATTTTGTCAGGAGAAAACTTTTGATATCTGTGAACACGATTTCACAGGCAGTGACATAATGCTTTTCAAATATGCACCTGTAACATCTGTGGAAGTGGAGAGAGGTTTCTCTAAGTATAAAACAGTTTTAGATCGACAACCCCCGTTCCTATACTTTTGGTAACTTGAAGATGACCATTGTGGTGTACTGCAACGCTAAGTAAGGTATGTAAGTAAGGTATGTTTTGGCTAAACTTTACGTGCACCTTTTATATTTTAAGGTCATCTTATAGTTCATTTTTAGAGAATTTTTAGGTCAGCAACTTCCGGGCTCTACTCAAATGCATCCTCACACACTCATTTCCTGGTAAAGAGATCCACTAACAGAGCAGATAAACAGTTCCAACCCCTCTTTCTATCGTCATCTCTTGCCTTCTTGTGATGGCTAGACAGTACTCTATAAGTGACAATCTAATCGGAATCTATAAATATTTACAAAGCGCTTCATACTGCTCTGTATACCACTATGGGTGTATTCTGTATATCATTCTTATAACGAGTATATGAAAATTAAGTACACGATCAAGTGTCGATTAGTAGGTATTTATATATTTCACGGCGTTGTTTATACATAATATTAAAATATCTTGTGATCAGCTTGGAAATAATTAGCTGAGTCGCAATCATGATGCTGTTTATGTGCCATTTATTTTCTGGCGATAGTTTATCAAGCTTGTGCAGTTTAACCATGCAAACCAGCAATGGTGTTACAAAAGAGCTATGTGATTGGTCATTTGGATGGATATACAGATAGAAATATAAATGGATGGAAATGGATAGACATAGAAAAAGCAGCAGGCAGGCAGGTACATGGTAAAGCGCGAAGCCGTATCGGGCAAAATTGGCAACACAGAGATTGTTACGTGAAGTTATCCCACATACACAACAAATCCAGTTTATGTACACTCTCTTCAGATACAATCACAGCGACGTGTCATACATCTGCAAGGACGAGAAATCATACACAAAGTGACTTAATATTCTGGCAAGGTGGAGGATGGTATCACAATCCCTTTGAGATTCCTCAGTACATACTGCTGATCAACTG
Source organism: Mantis religiosa (assembly GCA_030765055.1). Classification (NCBI taxonomy): domain Eukaryota; kingdom Metazoa; phylum Arthropoda; class Insecta; order Mantodea; family Mantidae; genus Mantis; species Mantis religiosa. Next base: position 133,788,387 of record CM060951.1, read on the forward strand.
TCTGGGATTGTATCTATAGCACTTTAAACCTGAAAGTACATTGAATCAAAGTTAGTAGAATCGTTCCTCTTTCATTTCCAGGGCATGTCTTGTATTAGTAACTATGTCAGTGGGGGGGGGGGGGAGTAGGGGGAGATTTATTTTATATAATGTGATTTAGACCAAACCTATGAAATTGACGTTATTTTTATGTATATCTTTTTCATTTTGATCCATCATTATTTAACTAACAAGAGATCGTGTTTCATTATTAACTGCAATAATAATGTCGCGGCAACGGGTATAAAAGTTTTGGGGCAAAGAGATATCACACGGATAGTGTTTCACGGAGATAAAGAGCTTGCCTAAGCAGATAAACATAGCCCCGGAGATAAAAGACATACCGACACAGATAAGTGAGGTAAATGGAACATTCAAGTGATATCTTGATTGTTGTATAGAACATTCGATTTCTTGTTTATTCCGGAAATATGTAGAATTGTCAATGAGGCACTTAAGGGAGCAACGACTCGCCAAGAGTCAATCGTGAACAGTCGGAAACAGAGTCGTAAGCAGTAAACAGCTGTACAGGTGTTGTAATAGTAGTGTTGTTAACATATGTAATGAGAACGGTGTTTGTTTTGGTCATCGACCTTGGTGGACTGTGATTGAGTTTGTGACGTCATCTTAGTACTGTGAGTGTATTTCTACGGAAATAAAGAACATTTGGAACCTCTGTAACTTGGACTTTAAATTCTACGAACCCACAAAGTCACAATTGGTGTCAGAAGTGAGATATACCAATATGGAGGCAGCATTGGAAAAGATTTTACAGAAAATGGAAGAAATAAAGATGGCCAACGACATCACCGAGAAGATGGAAGAAATGAAGGTCGAATTGACAACGAAAACAGAAGCGGCAAATAACAACATGGCCGCAAAATTGGAGACGACAAATCTCAATCAGACTGCAATGAAGGCGAATTTACTACAGAAATAAGAGCAGCGAACGACAGTCTGGCGACGCAAATGATGGCAATGAACAAGACTCTCGCCGTTAAATTCGAGGAACAGTTAGCTGGCGTGAGGGATGACGTCATGGAGCAGGGCAAGCGGATGGACCAAGTGGAAGAGCGCGTCGAAGACCTGGCGAACCGCTTCAATGACCTAGTGGGAAAGGCTGACAGTAACGCCAAGTCACTGCACGCTATGGTGGAAAACATCGCACACCTGGAGAACCGTGTTAACGACCTGGAGGGAAAGGCCGACAGCAAAACAAAGTCCCAGAACGCCATGGTAGAGGACATCGTCGGCAGGAGGTTGAAAGACTTGAAGGCCGAAGCGGCGGGACGCAAAACTACATAGGCGCGCGTCGAAGTTCCTATATACGGCGGCGTGACAACTTTTGAAGTCTCCCACCGCCAGTTTAACGCAGTGGCTAAACACAATTGGCCACCAGGGAAGAGGCGACACAGTTAATACCCAGCAACCAGGGACGTGCGGCGGAAGTTCTGAACGTGGTCCAGACAGCGGCGGCACTCAAGGACATCTGGGAGGCCCTGGAGAACCACTTTGGAAACCACCGCTTAGGTGCAGCGTACCGCAGCCAGCTGAAGTCAAGGTCACAGCAGTCAGGGGAAACGCTGCAGAACTTCGCCCTAGCAATCGAGCAGCTGGCCAGTGGAGCCTTAGTTGACCTCCCACCAGAGTTCGTATCCCAAGATGCGGCCTACACATTTGTCGACGGGGTACGAGACACGGAGATTCGTTGGCACCTAATGCTTGACGATTACAAAACCATCCACGAGGTGCTAACGGCAGCATTGGGAATGGAGGCGGCCAAGGTGACAGCTACCCCGACTTCCAGAACCAGGAGTATCCGCTACACGGGAGACCAAAGGCCAGCCGAAGGATGCCGGCGAAGACCTAGTTGCGTGTGTTGGGGGTGTGGACAAAAAATTAAAAAAAAATCTGCATTACTTTGCCTTGGTATCTAGTTTTTAAACCAAAGCATAATATCCAACGACTTTATTTCTCATTGTTATACTTTATTTATTAAGTACATAAATTTTTGCAGATAGAGATTATACTATGAACAGCAGGAAGTGTGGACAGCCGGCACACCTGGAGGCAGACTGCCCACACCAAAAAGAGCAGCCGGAAAACGAGTAAGGGCCGTCGTGGAGAGGAGCGTGTCGGTGCTATCATCACCATCAGCTCCAGTGACCCTGCGCGGCGACAGCCGGCGTATAGATGACAGCCTCATCGTGGACGGTTGGGTGAGAGGGTGGCCATCCCGCGTGCTGGTGGACACCGGGGCTGCTGTGACCATCATCAGACCTGAGGTGTCCAAGGATTTGCCGTCCAGGAAACCAAGACGACCATAAGCTTGTGACGGCATCGGGTGAGATCTTGCCTGTGGCCCTACTGAAGTTGAACTCGGGACGGAGTGCCGTGCGCCTGTGGGTGTTCGTTGCGAAGGTGGCTGAGGAGCTGATACTGGGATTGTATACCCTCAGGAGCCACGATGCGACGGTCAACGTCGGCAGGAAGTTCCTGCGACTCAATGGAGAAGAGGAGATACTCCGGTGAACTGAGGAGTGCTCTGGAACCTGCGGGGTCATCTTGAAGAAAGACGTCGTTGTCCCCACCAGAAGTGAGGTGATGCTGACGGCGCGACTGGAATGCCAGCGGATGAAGAACATGATGCTGGAGCAGAAGACGCCTGTGCACGGACTCTGTGTATGCAGCCAGTGAGGCTGCTCAACCTCGCAGACACCGATCATGGTGCGAGCAGTCTGCCGCCCTCTCCAGTAAGCCTTCCAGTCGGGGCCCCAGGTGTGTCGGCACCGGCTCCTGTATCTTGTCGATTGCTGTCACGCTGTCCACGGGCTCGCACGCCGCCCCCCTCCATTCTTGCCTGGACGTCGTGATCGCTGTCTACCAGGTTGAGCAGCCTCCCTGGCAACTCCTCTCGACACGGCAACAATATTCTGGCTATACATAGTCCGTGTACAGGCGTGTTCTGGTCCTGCATCATGTTCTTCGTCCACTGGCCTTCCAGTCGCGCCGTCACCACGACAGCGCCTCTCGCGGAGACCACTACCTCTGCCTTCATGATGAACTTGCTGATTCCAAGGCGCTCTTCAGGTGTCCGGAGGATCACCTCTTATCCAGTGAGCCGCAATACCTACCTGCCATCGTCGGCCGTCGCCTAGTGGCTCCTGAGGACATCCAATCCCAGTGTCACCTCCTCAGCCACCTTTGCGACGAACACCCACAGACGTACGGCACTCATTCCCAAGGTCAATTTCAGTTGGGCCTCCTTCTCCACAGGCAAGGTGTCACCCGATGCCGTCACCAAGTGGTATGGTAGGCTCGGTTTTCTCTATGGCAAAACCCTTGGACACCTCAGGTCTGATGATGGTCACGGATGCCCCGGTGTCTACGAGCACCCGACACGGCTTCCCCCTCACCGAACCGTCCGTGAGGCTGTCATCCATACGCCGGCTGACGGCACGCAGTGTCACTCGAGGGGATGGTGGTAATGGCGCCGACCTGCCCCTCTCCACGATGGCCCTTACTGATTTTCCGGCTGCTTTTTCCTGGTGAGTGCAGTTCCTCTCCAGGTGTCCTGGATGGCCACACCCCCAACACATGCCACCAGATCTTAGCCGGCGTCCCTTGGCTGGTCTTCGGTCTCCATTAAAACGCATACTCCTCGTTCTGAAAGTTGGGGTAGCGGTCACCTTGGCAGCCTCCATCCTCAATGCTGCCGTTAGCGCCTCGTGGATGGTTTTGTAATCGCGGAGCATTAGGCGCTGACGAATCTCTGTGTCTCGTACCCCATCGACAAAGGTGTAGGTGGCTTCCCGGATAAGGAACTCTGGTGGGAGGTCGACTAAGGCTTTACTAGCCAGCGGTTCGAATTCCAGGGTGAACTCGTGCAGCGCCTCGTCTGGCTGCTGTGACCTTGACTTCAGCTGGCTGCGGTACGCTACAGCTAAGCGGTGATTTCCAAAGCGGTTCTCCAAGGTCTCCCAGGTGGCCTTTGTGCCGCCGCTGTCTGGACCGCATTCAGGACTTCTGCGGTCCGTCCCTAGCCCTTCAAGGCCTTCAACCCCCTGCTAACGATGTTCTCTACCATGGCGTTCAGGTACTCAGTGTTACTGTGGTCCTTTCCCTCTAGGTTGTCAATGTGGTTCGCCAGGTCTTCCACGTCTTCCACCATAACGTTCAGGGACTTGGTGTTACTGTCGGCCTTTCCCTCTAGGTCCTGGTTCGCCAGGTCTTCGATGCGCTCGTCCACTTGGCCCATCCACTTAACCAGCTCTGTGACAACATCTCTCACGCCAACTGATCCGCAAATTTGGCGGCGAGAGCCTCGTTCGCCACCTTCATTTCCATGGCCAGACTGTCGTTCGCTGCTCTCATTTCTGTGGTTATTTCGGCCTTCATTGCATCAGATTGTGATTTGTCGTCTCCAACTGTGCGGCCAAGTTGTTATTTGCCGCCTCTGTTTTCGCTGTCAATTCGACCTTCATTTTTTCCATCTTCTCGATTATGTTGTTAGCCGCCTTGACTTCTTTCAGCTCTGTGGCGAGGATGTCGTTAGCCGTCTTCATTTCTTCCATTCCCTGTAAAATATTTTCCAATGCCACGTCCATTGTCGGTGTTCCACTTCCTGACACCAACTGTGACTTTGTGGCCTCGGAGGATTAAAAGTCAAACTTGCAGAAATTCCAAATGTTCTTTTTATTTCCGTAGAAATACACTCTGTTCAGTCTTTACGTAACAGAATTACGTCACATACACAATCACAATCTACCAAGGTCAATGATCACTACAGACAGCGTTCTGATTACATCTGTTTACTACATTAACTCTTGTTATAACACTTCTCTTTACGACTCCTCTTGGCGAGTCGTCGCTTCTTTAAATACCTCATTGACAATTCGAGACTGTTCTGTAACAATCAAGAAATGGAATGTTCTATCAACAGAGAAAACCCGAACCTTCCCGAAGCGTAACTTTATCTGTGCGGGCCAGCCTATTATCTCCGGGCTACTTTATCTCCAGGCTCTTTGTGTACACAAGTCGCGCTTATCTCTCCGCACCGAAACTTTTGTGCGCGTCCTCGCGACGGTATAGTATAGTGTAAAGGATTTTATAGTATTACTATACTATACTACAGAAATTATTTATTACGAAAAGGCTTCCCTTGGTAACATATGTTTCTCTTTTTTTAATCAAAGGACCAAAAAAATTGATCATTATTGGCAAAATGAATAGATTACTGAAACAAGAAGCCTGAGCTTGAGGATTTGTATACCATAATAGCGAGAATGACAGTGAGACATCTCTCAGTGACAGAACGTTGCCGATGATATATTTGACATTACGCCTTGTCGGTTGTGTAAATGACGTTTTTAGAAATTGTTTCCGCTGTAGATGTTAATCACAGTAGAAACTTACTTATATTACCGTGCGCTTGCTATAGGTGTAATATTTTTTTAATAACAAAGGTGTGCTAATTAGTTTAGTTGGTTTTCTCTCCTTTTCCGCAATGAAAATTGCTGAAGATAGGCTCGTTGAACACCATTTTCATTATTTGAAGAATATTAAAGTAAATAATTACTTGGGTACATATTTAGTGATTGTATTATCAATATGATTATTTTTTATTATTATGCACCCGTGTTGCATATAATAATTGGCTGACCTTTCATATCAGACACACAGCTCCAAGTGATCTATTTGTGTTTGGTGACTTACTGTTCGGTGACTTACTATGAGTTCACTCTTATCACCAGATAAGAACATGATGGCAGCGCTGGTCAGTCAAGGTCAATACGCCTCAACGCGTATTACTCGACAGTGTTGAGGCGTATTGACTTTCAGGTGACCAGCGCTGTGATCGTCTCTTATTACAACCTTATCTGGTCAATTAGATGGGTGAAATATTAGTAAGTTGATGTACAGTAGGTTACGAAACACAAATAGAGCTACTGGAAGCTGCGTGTGCCTATATATGTTTTCTCGCGTCTGCCGATGTACGACACATTGTTGTCCAGAAGACAAGATTACATCTCTATGACACGTTGCTGTCCAGAAGACACGATTACATCTGAACAGACTATACATACACTGGAATTGCCGAGTATGTGCGATAAGCTGAGGTAAATATTTGTGTTGCGAATTTTTCCCGAAACGCTTTATCGCTTTGCCATGTAGTTAATATGTGGTATGTAAGTAGGTAGATAGGTAGGTAATGGAAGGAGGAATGTGTGTATGTGTGTACTGGACTGACGGACGGAGGGAGGGAGGAAGGAAGTGAGGGGGCGAAGGGGGAAGGACGGATGGATGGATTTACTGAAAGAGAGATGATTTGAATGGATTAGATGGGAGGACGGATAAGTTAGGAATAAAATATATATTTATTTATTTTATGTTATTTTTTCAGATATGTATAAATAACGACATCAATTACTACGCTCACAGACTCCCGCCTTCATCAATAAACAGGCTGAGCATCGAGAATGCTGAGATATCATCGATATACTACCGTGGATCTATTTGAGCAACAGGATACATAAAAGCAAAGTGCTACAAAATTATATTATAATACCATAATAGCATTGGAAAATGTGTGTGATTTGTGTGGTATGTTAAACACATAGGATAAACAAGTTTTGGTTTCTTTGTTATTTGTTTGTCGTTATAAGCCTCATCTTTAAACAACGCACAGGTTGTGTGACCTTTTTTCTACATGACATTGGGCACTGGAATAACTGTAGTGGAATTTTGGGCAATAGTAGCATTGTCCCATATTAGGTTATTATGAACCGCTTATGGGGACCTGTTATGAATAAGGAAAACAATATATATTTCTGAAAGTAAGCTGTAATCGAGGTTAAACATACAGTAATAAATAATTAAAGATTTTCATCATCATACATATACCCTCAATATCGAATTTCAATAATTTTTATTGGTATAAAAATTTCAAAAACTATGTTTTCATATAACTATTGAAGGTTTTGAGATGGTGAACGCAAATACCTAGGCTATAAATAAAAGCCTATTTATCATAATCTCCAAGTTTGTTGTGGCCCCATTCAAATCATTTGCAGCAACGAATCCAGTTTTCACCTTCATTATCTTCCAAAAACCGTCCAGTACAGAACAAACATTCGACAGTGTTACTCATATTCTGACAAGTATTATTGGAATCCTCAAACTGGATAGTGTCATCCTCAAAATGTGGAGTATCGGTTACAAATGAAAGTAGCCTTTTTGATCTCGCAACCTAAGATGACGAATTGGATGTTTATCAAGGAAGGCTTATTCATTAGCACATTCTTCTCTTTGCTTTCTTTGCTGTGCATTCATGCTATTTTTCTGTTCAGCTTATTTCTTCTTCCTCATAGTTGGCTCTATGATTTCTATGTTTAGCTTCTATGAAGAATCAGTTTAGTTGCTAGAAGGTATGCATGAATAGGGTCCTGCTTTCCGAAACCCTTTCAATGTATTTTGTACCGTAGCAGCTCTGCTATAGGCTTTCCCTAGTAGTTCTGAAACTTAGCAGATAGTACAGCTTGACGATCATATATGAAAAGCATTGCTCTGCTATAATTATGAAAGCCGACACAAAACTCAAATCAAGCGGCTGCATCTGGTAAGTAGCATGTGGTGGGAGGCATTTTATGGTGAGGCTTTTTTCTGATCCAATCATAATTACCGTTAGGTTAGTTCCTTGTATTTGTACCGTGATCATCCAACACGACCATGGCGTGATTTTATACAGCATTTTGTGGTGATCAATGAAACGACGCCGTCACTGTGTGAAGAGCTTTGTATCCATCCCGACGGATGAAAGGCAAAGTTTGACCCTAGTGGACCTCTGTTCTTTATCTCAAACTTCATACTTTATCATGAAAAATGTATGATTAGCAGAACGTAATGACTTCTTGCAGTAAAAAAAAAGTGACACATGCAACAAGACACTCATTTTCTGTTGTTTGAAAGGTGGATATCTGGCGCTTACTTTTTACGCTTCTAAAATTTGCATGCTTATACTGCCCTATGTTTATTCCTATCTTAATAGCAATTGTAAATAGACTTTTAGATTGGAAATCAAGTGTAAGTACTTTATTATACTAAATAAATACACTCCTGGAAATGGAAATAAGAACACATTGAAGCCGGTGTTTCAGACCCACCATACTTGCTGCGGACACTGCGAGAGGGCTGTGTAAGCAATGATCACACGCACGGCACAGCGGACACACCAGCAACCGCGGTGTAGGCCGTTGAATGGCGCTAGCTGCGCAGCGTTTGGGCACCGCCGCCGTCAGTGTTAGCCAGTTTGCCGTGGCATCCGGAGCTCCATCGCAGTCTTTAACACTGGCAGCATGCCGCGACAGCGTGGACGTGAACCATATGTGCAGTTCACGGACTTTGAGCGAGGGCGTATAGTGGCCATGCGGGAGGCCGGGTGGACGTACCGCCGAATTGCTCCACACGTGGGGCGTGAGGCCTCCACAGTACATCGATGTTGTCGCCAGTGGTCGGCGGAAGGTGCACGTGCCCGTCGACCTAGGACCGGACCACAGCGACGCACGGATGCACGCCAAGACCGTCGGATCCTACGCAGAGCCGTAGGGGACCGCACCGCCACTTCCCAGCAAATTAGGGACACTGTTGCTCCTGGGGTATCGGGGAGGAACATTTGCAACCGTCTGCATGAAGCTGGGCTACGGTCCCGCGCACCGTTAGGCCGTCTTCCGCTCACGCCCCAACATCGTGCAGCCCGCCTCCAGTTGTGTCGCAACAGGCGTGAATGGAGGGACGAATGGAGACGTGTCGTCTTCAGTGATGAGAGTCGCTTCTGCCTTGGTGCCAATGATGGTCGTATGCGTGTTTGGTGCCGTGCAGGTGAGCGCCACAACCAGGACTGCATACGACCGAGGCACACAGGGCCAACACCCGGCATCATGGTGTGGGGAGCAATCTCCTACACTGGCTGTACACCTCTGGAGATCGTCGAGGGGACACTGAATAGTGCACGGTACATCCAAACCGTCATCGAACCCATCGTTCTACCATTCCTAGACCGGCAAGGGAACTTGTTGTTCCAACAGGACAATGCACGTCCGCATGTATCCCGTGCCACCCAACGTGCTCTAGAAGGTGTAAGTCAACTATCCTGGCCAGCAAGATCTCCGGATCTGTCCCCCATTGAGCATGTTTGGGGCTGGATGAAACGTCGTCTCACGCGGTATGCACGTCCAGCACGAACGCTGGTCCAACTGAGGCGCCAGCTGGAAATGGCATGGCAAGCCGTTCCACATGACTTCATCCAGCATCTCTACGATCGTCTCCATGGGAGAATAGCAGCCTGCATTGCTGCGAAAGGTGGATATACACGGTACTAGTGCCGACATTGTGCATGGTCTGCTGACTGTGTCTATGGGACTATGGTTCTGTCAGTGTGATCATGTGATGTATCTGACCCCAGGAATGTGTCAATGAAGTTTCCCCTTCCTGGGGCAATGAATTCACGGTGTTCTTATTTCAATTTCCAGGAGTGTATTTATCTACCCACTGAGGCTATTACTGAGACTTTTATATTTGAATATATTTATGAAAATTGAAATTTTATTTTTGTGAATTTGATATTTAATTCTTTCCATATCCGGTCTTGGGTGTAAAACTATTTTTAGGCGGACATTAAGAGAAAAAGAAACACAGATTCCTTATAATCACGAAGCTTACTCCGTCCGTACAAGTAATTCTTCCAAATGCTCATTCCCAATAAGCCCCCTAATATCATGAGAAAACATATCTCATGTTTCAAACCTGGTAGCCCCAGGTTCGATTCATGTTGCTTGGGACCCATTCACACTGAAAGGAAAGAGAGAGGTAGGGAGGTTACTGAATGAAATTCAGTATGTGTAAACAAGACTCCAAATTTGAAAAAAGGAAGTGCTTAGGACGAGAGAGGTAAGGGATCCTTACTGAATCAAATTAAATACATGTCAACACTTTATAAATAACAGGTGGTATATGGGGAGCGGGTATGGATAATTCATTTAAACAATTTTAGTGCAATAGAATCAGTATTATATAATAACCATAAAAGTAAGGTACGTTATACAAAATATTGATTACTGAGGCAAACATTCTATCGGGCGCGGATCCGTTCGGAATTGGATTATGGTTACTAGCGGAGATGAGAGTGTTTCAGCGCAGAGCAAAAGTGCCCGACTAGTTCCATGCGTAATATATTAAATTAAAGAATTTACTGTCCTATGTACTTTATTTTTTTCCCACTTCTGGATGCAGTTTTGATGTATTTAGGGGCTTTTGGGGTGGGGGGACTTATTTAGTGACTTTGGGATGCATGGAGGGGCTTTTAAGAATGTATTTAGACGCTTTTGGGACTATTTAGTGGCTTGAGGGGTACATTTAGTGGCATTTTGGTGTATTTAGAGGCTTTTAGGTGCATCTAGGAGCTTTTTGGATAGCGTATTATTGGCTTTGGGATGCACATATTGACTTCTGGGAGTGTATTTATAGGTATTTGGTATGTATTTAGCGGGGGTCCATTTGGTGGCTTTTTGGTGTATTTAGAGGCTCTTTGGTGTATTTAGAGGCTTTTGGGATGCATTTAGAAGCTCCTTAGGGTGTATTTAGCGGCTTGAGGGGTACATTTAGCGGCTTTCTGGTGCATTTAGAGGCCTTTTCAGGTATTTAATTTTTTTTTTTGTATTTAGAAGCCTTTTTTCGTGTATTTAGAGACTTTGGCATGCATTTAGGGGCTCCTTGGGGTGCACTTAGTGCCTTTTGGTTGTACTTAGTTGACTTCGACTGTATTTTATTTGCCAATTCATAATGTTTTAGTCACCTCAAAATGTTTAACCCTCATTATAAATAAGTGATTTTAACCATTTAAACTATCCTAAATCCCAGCCCTCTGCTTTGCTATTCCAATATAACCTAACCCAGCCTCATTCAAGCTAGCATAACCTAACCTAAAGTAAGGTAACCTAACCTCACCTAAGCTAGCCTAAACTAACCTAACATAACTTAAACTACAGTCCGGCCGATTTATCTCCGGCTCTGACGTTTGGCGGCTGCAGGATGCGGAGGAGGAAGTTTAATAGTACCATCATACAATAATGAGTAATTGAAAACATATCGTCAGAATTATCTTTATAATGAGAGTATACGACTATATTAGCTTCAAAGCATTGAAATCCAACTTGTAATTTGACCATCATGCAAGCTATAATTTACAACATCACTCTATTCGAATATTTCGTTCACACCTTTCACGCACACTAACTGCTTCTGTTGGTGGTACTGGGAGTCTGTACATCGGGTGTCGTGGTCAGGAAGCTAAAACTGTCTGCTAGCACCAATCAGCGTTCTCGCTGCTAGGCGTGGCTTGCAAATCCAGCACAGTGTTGCCGTCGCAATTTTGTGTGGACCACGTGGCTTTTAGTTGGTTTTGGTGCCCGCGCTGGTGGTTCGTTTCATTTTTTGGTGTGTGCGTGAATTCCGATTTGTAGCAACTGTAAGTCTTATTATTAATTCGCTATTATAGTAATATGGCTACTGGTTCGTCAGAATTCAAGAAAAAAATCGGCTCTTATAAGAGCCAAAGCCGTGAATTTATATTCAGGCTACGTGAGTACTTCGAGAAGGAGCGCGACAAAGGTATACCTCTATAACCTGTTACCAAGGTGCTGGACAGAGTTTATGACGCCTTGAAGATGGAAAAAATCACCGTGCAGAATGTGACCAAGGAAAAGTGCCCAGCTGATTTAAGTTCGCCGTCTGCAGTTCTGCGTACACCGGGAAAGCAAAGGCAACGAGGCAGACTTAAAATTTCACTTGATGCTTCCCAAAAGGATGCTGAAGGTGACATGTATATCAGTATTATATGAGAAAGGTATTTTCGACTCGTGCGAAGTTGCTGTGTTCTCTAAAGGAAGTTGGCTTATTCGACGGCGGAAAAACAGTAGATTTTCGGTTTAAAAAATTTTCTGGGAAGAAAGCTGTAATGTAAAGAAGTTACATTGTTGCATGGAGAGGCAGATTTTTGTGGGAAATTCTAAAAGGCAATCCCGAAAATTAGGTATGGCTTGATGAAACTTGGGTAAATGCAGGACACACTAAGACAAAGGCATGGACAGATGCCACTATTGCAGGGACAATGAAAGTGCCAGTTGGGAAGGAAAGATGACTGACTTTGCTCCATGCTGGTGGTGACCGTGGTTTTAGTCCAGGAGCAATGCTCTTATTCAAATCAAAAAGCACGAAGAAATGAATGGAAATACATTAAAGAACTGGTTCCAAGAATCTCTTCTGCCGAAGATTAGTGCCACTTCAATTATTGTTATAAACAATGCGCCATACCACTCAGTGCAATTAAACAAATCACCGACAATGAGCGATAGGAAAAGTCATTTTGCAGTGGTTGGAGAACAACAACATACCTGGAGCGTCCGCAGAAATGACGAAAGCAGAACTCCTGCAAATTGTTAAACTTTACAAGCCACGTTTCTGCACTCATGAAATAGAAGCTGTTGCTGCTGTCACAGGTCACACTGTAATCAGGCTCCCTCCCTATCATTGTCATTTCAATGCCAATGAACTAATTTGGGCAGAACATTATGATGCAGAACATAACAAGAAATTCCGCATTTCTGATGTTGAACTATTAGTGCAGCATGGTGTTAAACAAGTGACCCAGAATACGTGGAAAAGTGCCATGGATCATACCTGGAAACTTTTAAGACAACCCAAGGAATACGACGGCATAGTGGAGACACTTGTGGAGGAGCTGATAATTTTATTCAGCCAAGATGACGTCAGTAGCGACTCCAGTGATGCAGCCGTGATGATGAATGAAGATAATGATGAAGATGTGGATATTTACGAGGATTGCAGCGCCTTCCCACTGGACTGAATGTAAGTTGTTTAATAGCCACTTCCAGTAAACGTAGCTCTTTGTTATTTCTTTTCCAGTAAATGGTATATTGTCTCCATATGCAACTGTTCTGGGATCATATATATACACATTGTCCACGTACATTTACGAAGTTACGATCTGCAAATGCGTGAAATGTTTAAAATACACATGTTCCTCTGCTTGAAATTCCCGCTAAAGAACTGATAACAGCGGCTTCCCCCTCTCGAGAACTGTCACAGCCGGAGATAGAGCGGTCGGACTGTACGCTAACCTAATTTAACCCAGCCTAAACTAAACCAAGTCCTACACTTATTCGTAACTATTTTAACCTATTGTAAGCTAACCTCACCATACTTCAGCTAACCTAACCTCAAATAAGGTAACCTAAACTAACCCAACTCCTACTCTTATGCCTTACGCCCATTATAAACAAAACTCACCTAACCTAACCCGAGCTAACCTAATCCAAGTCCTACTCTTATGATTTACTCTTCCACCCTATTATAAACTACCCTATCATAACGTAACCTAATCTAACCTAAACTAAGTTAACGTAACCTACCCCAAGCTAACCTAACGAAGTCCTACACCTGTACTTCACTTTCACCCTATTGCAAGCTAACCTAACCAAATATAAGCTAACCTAACCTAATCCAAGCTAAACTAACCGAAGTCCTGCACTTATGCTTTACTATTTCATCCTATTATAAGCTAACCTAACCTAACTTAAGCTAACCTAACCTGAATTATGTTAACCTAACCTAACCCAAGCTAACCTAACCCAAGCTAACCTAACCCAAGTGCTACTCTTACGCTTTACTATTTCACCATATTATAAACTAAGCTAATCTAACCGAAGTCCCAAGACCATGCCCTACTATTTCATCCTATTATAAACTAACCTACTGTCCAGCAACGCAAAGAAGCTCCCTGAAAGGAATGAGCCCCTTCCACAATATAACCACGACAGCGAATGTGTGTGATAGAGAACGCATGCTACACGTGGAGCAGAATCGTGTAAAAAAGAATGTACCCTATTCACTCTGTAAACTAAAACCGAGAAGATTCATCCACAAAAAGAGAAGCCGTCAGAATATTTTGAATAGTATGTAACTGAACTGGTATGGGATGCCATAAACCTGTCGGGGGAGGATAAAGGAACCTTTTTCCAATCCACTACGTCTCATCCCCCGGAGACTTTCTCTCCTGTGGTATACTATAACTGCGTTTTTGTGCTTCACTGGTTACGTGTCGTTATATAGGCGCTGCGGGTTTCGTTGGGTACAACTTTACACAATTTTCATGGCATTCTGCGACATTTTTTAGATTTCTTGGGAGGTTTCTGTGATTCTTTTAACACTCGCGCTTCTTCTGCGATATTTAGAGCATGGTTAATAACTGTCTCACGTTCTAGCCTAACCTAACCTATCCTTGTGTTTCTTTTGGAGCCTTTTTTTCTTCACATTGTATACATTGCACTTACATCTATTTTACTCTATCCTCTTTTATGAAGCTTTAAACCTAACACTGGCTGATACTCAAACAACTGATATTGAAGCAGTTGGAGATTGGTATTTATGTGAGACATTTTGTAAATTCTGAGATGATATTACCCTTCCCAAGCCTTTATTTATGTTTGTTTAAAGTAAATGGGAATATAGTGAGCTTATGGTTCAAGGGTACGCACCTTTGTTTTTATCTGGGCTTCAGACCAGCTCATGAATATAATCCTGATGACAGTTAACGCCTTCCTTTATTCTTCTTATTTCTTCTTTTTTCTTCAGGCGTCGTGGGAGACATCTCCATCCTTAGCAATTCCCTCTCTTGTTGTCATGAGGCGATAGCGCCATTTTGTTAGCTTCAACTGTAAAAGCATGTGTTTTCGGGATAGGATGAAGTTCATAGGAGTCCTATGGTTTTAAGGTAATCCACATAATTATCGAAGTTGATGTATCGCTTGATAGCGCTATGCTCTACGCCTTTAATATTTTTATTACACCTCCATCAATCCAGATCCTTCTCGAAATCATTCCTTAATCATTTTCATCGCCGGTTATTGAAATTGACATACGGTTTTAACCAACACGACTGTCTAAATTGTAGCCCACGATGGACATTTGTCAGTTCTAATCCATGATCAACGGCCTGCTTCAAGGTCATGTAATGCACCACATACTTAGTTCGTGATCCAAGGTGTGGCATTAGCTTTTTGTAGAAGAACCCTTAGGCTTGATATACTCAGGAAGGAACGGTAAATCATTATGCAACTGATGGATTTCTGTGGATACTAAAGGTCTACTTTTTAAATGTATCCGAAAGGCCCATATCGTAGTATTTTTAGAATTTTATCTGCTTGTATTTTGTCCTTATAAATGGCAACACTGGCTATATTTCCGTCTTCATGCATAACCTGAGTTACATATAATTTTTCCAAGTATGTCCGGAATATTAAACATCACTTTGGAGATACCTACCACTTCCTTTGTACGGCTTGGATAAACTAGCCAAAAATCTAACATAATATCCTGAAAACCTCCAGTACTTTAGGAGTGGAGATGATCAAAGTGATGACCCGTAAGGGTATGTTCCCCTAGGATTACGTTACATCATGAGATGTTTTGAATGAAGTAGAACTTCTTCCGAGTGAGGCATTCTACAACAAGCTGAACAAAGAAGAAGTTAGTGATGAAGAGTATGTACATGCCAAAGGTACATGAAGAGCTCATCATTAGATCATTAGGAGAGTATAGTGATCTCTGTTTAACGTCGGATATTGTTGCACTAGCGGATGTGTTAGAGACACTTAGACAGCATAGCCTGAAAATGCATAAAGGTGATTCTGCCCATTATTTTAGATATCTTGGACTTACATGGGATGCTATGCTGCTCTCTACATCAATTAAACTAGAATTGCTACAGAATAACGATCAGCCACTCATGGTTGAATCAGGAATAACAGAAGGGTTATGCTAAGGTCCTCATTGGTATGCAAAGGCGAACAACATATACACGAAGGAGTATGACTCAGGTAAGCCCTCTCAGTATATTACGTACGAAGACGCACATAACCGATATGGCTGGGTTATGTAGCACACCCTTCCTGCCCGCCTTGGTAGCGTGGTGGTAGCACGTCTGCCCACGTTCAAGAGGTCTCGAGTTCGAATATCGGTCAGGACGAGTGATTTCTGAGGATTGAGCATAAGCGCATGCGTACGGACATTATAGTGCTGGAAAAAGCGTGCAACAGAAGGCACCTTAGATGAAAAGATAATGATTATCCCTGTGAGCTAACCTGCAAAATGAATATTTACAAAAGTGACACCTATCCTGTGTCTGCCACGACGCCTGAAGGAGACATAAGCAAAATAAAGGAAGGCATTGACTCTGCCATTAGCATTATTTTCTAGTGCTGGTCTCAAGCTCAGATAAAAGAGGAGAGGTGCGTAACCTTGAAACCCCAGCTAAGTATATTCCGATTTAGTTTAAACAAACATAAATAAAAGCTTGGGAAAGTGATAATGTGACGGACTAACCATGGATTGTTAAAGCTAAGGAGTACATGACCAGACCTTACACATGAGGGAATTACTCAGGGGTAGGGAATACCGGGTTGGTGAGAGGTTGGGACTTTCCATTAGTTTTCATTTCTACAAAAGCTATGGTGATATTAATTAAAGGTACAATTCGCTTTGTGCGGGACAACCCAGGGTCATGAAATTAATTAACACCATAAACATTATTTTCTAGTGCTAGTCTCAAGCTCAGATAAAAGAGGAGAGGTGCGTAACCTTAAAACCCCAGCTAAGTATATTCCGATTTAGTTTAAACAAACATAAATAAAAGCTTGGGCAAGTGATAATGTGACGGACTAACCATGGATTGTTAAAGCTAAGGAGTACATGACCAGACCTTACACAGGAGGGAATTACTCAGGGGTAGGGAATACCGGGTTGGTGAGAGGTTGGGACTTTCCATTAGTTTTCATTTCTACAAAAGCTATGGTGATATTAATTAAAGGTACAATTCAATTTGTGCGGGACAACCCAGGGTCATGAAATTAATTAACACCATAAAACTTTTATCAAACCTTAATTTGAATTTATTTTCTTGCTACACTTTGCGCTCACCAGTACATAAACATACAATAACAATAAACTTCTGTCCTATCTTTATATAGTATTTACTTCCAGCTACATTTTGTATTGAGAAACCCAGATACATAAAGTAACAATCAACTTCTGGTCCCGAACTGAGAGGAAAGAGCGCCATAAAACAACACGGCTCACCAAAAGGCAACGCATGAAAACCCAACGAGAGTATAAGGAAACTCGAACATGGAGAACTTATCCAGAGACACGGACGCGACACGAGCCAGACACCCACTACTCCTGCCGGTCTGAGGGAGCCACCCAATGAGCGTCCGGCACCGCAGCGCCCCCAAAGAGGAACGGCGGAAAACCAAATCAACGTGACAGCAGCGCCTCGAGCCGGAAGGGCAAGTAAAAAGGTGCCGGAGAGACAAAAAAAACGGTACAAACACCCCCTCCCCATCGGAAACACGGGGTGGAGAAGCTAAACGGAAAGAAAGGAATGGCTGAAAGAAACAAAGGAAAGGAAGAAGGCCGCCCCCAGACCCCGGAAGGATGAAGCCCGAAGAAGGAAACCCTAGGAGAGTCGGACGAGCACCAAACATTATAGAAAGTCTGCCCCGGGTAGCAATGAGTATGTGTACTGCGTACACTGTTTGGGTCTTTCCACCTTCACAGCTGTGACATACCATACGTCACTCTTACACTGAGAACGCTGTCTCCTTTTACACACACACAGTCGGGTCGTAGAGAGCAGGTGTGAAACTGAGTTTCCTTTTTTTTCACCCTCACAGCCGTGACATACCATACGTCACTCTTACACTGAGAACACTGTCTCATTTTACACACGCACAGCCGTGACGTAGAGAGTAGGTCGCCTGGACACTGGCTGCAAGTCTTTCAGGGGCAGAAGTAAACAGAGGCAAAACGTTACCAAAGGGCAGCAGACTAGTCCTCTGAGACGCCTAACAACAGCCAGGCAGGTCACGAAAGGGTGACCAAGGCAATAGACGGGTGACGTGGCTTGAAGTCGAAGAAGTAGAAGAACCGAAGCTGCCTCCCACGTGGCGACTCTCCTGAGGTTGTGAAGAAGATGCGTGGCAAACGTGAAGCTCACTGCCACACCGGGTCCGCCGGGTGGGTCTGGCGTGAGGCGGAAAAATCAAGGATGGCAGAACAGGCAAGGACCAGGGAAGGAGTTGAGGAGGCTGAAACATAAAACAAAAGCCAGAAACGAAACCAGAAGCAGAAGCGGTAACCTAAGAATATTAACCAGCAAATTTGTAGAATTTGAAAAGTTTTAGGTCATTATGGGCAGAAATATCTTTGAAGGACAAGTAATAAATATTTTCAAACGAGTAACAGCAAAAAATCTCCTTAAATAAATAACAATAAGGATAGATACCATTGAAGTGACCAATACTAATAAACACTAACAAGAGTAACATTAATAAATATCTTTAACAGCATAATCCAAATAATATAATAATCCAAATTTTATCACTAAAGAAAATATACCTTTAGACAATATTAAACACGTCAACATAATTTGAGACACTATATATAAACAAGTATATAACACACTATAACAGGGGTACCCAACAATTTTTGTAAATAACACTCACACACAGAGAGAAAGAGAAAGAGAGAGATATGCCGGCATAGAAAGAGAGAGGAAAGTGAGTGCGTGCTTGGCAGCAAGGTACGCGACAAACACACCTAACAACAAACCGTGCCCCGAGGTCAAGAGCGCAGAAGCAAAACAAACAAGGCAACGAAAACAAACACTGAAATACCAAAACAAACAGTGCAAAACAAAACAAACATCAAATCCTAGCGTCAGGGCACGGTTCCAACTGAGTAATGTGGGCTCGACGTATTTCATGGGTTTTACAGTGCTCCAGAGTAACGGATACGCCCTTAAAAATGTTAATGATCTTATAGGGGCCAGAGCTAATGTAGCAGCAAAAGCGTCCTTACGCGAACTTATAGGGGAAGATTTACACATAACCAGTTGACCGACCGCGAAAGGAGAAGGTTTCCTATTTTCATCATAACGCCTTTCGGTGAGCTCATGCGCACGTTTTAAATTATTAAAAGCTCTCCTCCAGTTCTGTCTAATAATTTGGGGAGAAAAGGTCTGAGGAAGTAGATCATTTAAGGACCACATATTTTCCAAGGGGGAACTGGGTAAAAAAGCAAACATTAAACTGAAGGGAGTGGTCTGGTGAGCTTCATGACGAGCAGAGTTAAAAGCAAATTGCAATTTACCCAAGTTAGTATCCCACTGATTGTGGTGCTCATGATGGAAAGCAATCAAAGCGTATTTCAAATTTCTATTAACTCTCTCGGCTTGGGAAGGGTTAGGGTAATACGGGGTGGTAGGAATATGTCTTACCCCCACTGAAAACAGATATGTTTAAACCAATTGGAAGTGAACTGGGAGACATTGTCAGACACAACGTAATGTGGAGCACCAAAAGCAGCAAAGTCGTTATTCAGGACCTTCGTAGCAGTACGAGCCGTGGCACGTGGCACGGCCGAAATCCACACGAACTTAGAAAAGGCGTCAACATCAACAGCATAAGTATTAACTTGAATCGACGGGGGAAATGGGCCTGTAAAATCTACAAATAATTTTTCCAGCGGCTTAGATGCCACGTTAGACGCGAGACCACCCGACGTGGTTCGCTGCGCCGGCTTAGCCATGGAACAAATATTACAAGCTTTAACACGGGTCGCAATATAGCGATCCATGCCTTTCCACATAAAGTGCTCACGTATTTTATCGCGAGTCTTGTTTATTCCAAGGTGCCCACCAAAGGGTGAAAGATGAAAGTAAGCAGACACCATGGGAATGATTCTATCGGGCAAAACGATCTTAAATTTGCCGTCAAAATTAGCACGCGCCATAAGAACACTATCACGTAAGCAATGCGGCGGGACAGGATGGCTGTCCTCGAACTGCAGTATACTCTGATTAGTGCAAGCGTTCCTGCGCTGATATTCAGCAATGCTGGTAAACATTTCGGGGAACGACAGGCAGGCGTTAGAACCAGAAACTGTCCCCGAAGATGGTAATGGGGGCGGTTCCTCAGAAAACACGCGTGTAAGGGCGTCTGCAACAACATTATCAGAACCACGAATGTGCCTCGGTGTAAACTTAAACGCACCAATCCGCACGCCCCAGCGGGCGAGCCTACCGGACTTACGTGGTGTCCCTAACGCCCACGTGAAAGCCTGGTTTGTCACACTTCAATGTGAAGGATACATGTTCCAGGTAGGGTTTATATTTCTCGAGACCAAACAAAACTGTCAAGGTTTCGAGCTCATAGATGCAAAACTTGCGTTCAGCTTCAGATAGAGTTCGCGAAGCATAGCAAATGGGACGGCGCCCCTCCGGAAAATCCTGGAGAAGAACCGCCGCCAGGGAATAACTAGAAGCGTCAGTCTGAAGAATAAAAGTTCTATTGAAATCTGGAAACGCCAAAACAGGAGGAGAAGAAATGGCGGACTTAAGGTTTACGAACGCACGCTGTTGTTCATCACCCCAGACGTACTTAATACCGTTACGCCGAAGGCGATTCAAAGGTTCAACCCGGGCAGCGAAGGAAGGAATAAACTTGGAGAAGAAATTCGCCATACCAACAAAACGAGCCAATGCAGGTAAGCTCTTAGGGGGTGGAAAATTGCGCACGGCTTTGGTGCGTTTTAAATCAATAATAATGCCGGCGGGTGACACCCAATGACCCAAGAAAGAAATCTCCGCGGTAGAACATTTCACTTTAGGCCTTTTAACCGTGAGGCCAGCCTTCTGTAAGCGATCAAAAATCTCACGTAAATGTAAGATATGGGAATCCAAATCAGGAGAGTGCACTACTAGATCGTCTAAATAGTGGTAAAGAAATTTAAATTTAATGTCAGAAAACAAATTGTTTAAGAGACGGTAGCAATCCCAAAGGGAATCCTATTAAAGTCATACAATCTCCACGGAGATGAAAAAGCAGCCATGTGTTTACATTCATCCGACAATGGAATCTGATGATAGGCACTGTTTAAATCCAGAGTCGTAAACACGCGTGCTCCAGCAAAGTGATGGGCGGCAGTATGGAGGTCTGGCATGGGAGTAGATTCAATAAGTATTTTTTTATTGAGTTGGCGTTAATCCACGACAGGACGGAAATCATTGTCACCCTTAGGAACTAAGAAAACCGGGCTACTATAAGACGAAGTGGAAGGTCTAATGATACCCTTATCCAACATATCATTGCTTTTAGTCTTCAAAATGGCCATTTTGGGCGGCGTCAGACGGTACGGAGAAAGCTTAACAGGGGACGGGTCAGTCAGCTGAATATCGTAGGTAATAAGGTAACACCCAATCGGTCGGAAAACAAGGAGGAAAATTCCTGGACCAAACCTGCCACCACTGCTGCTTGTTGGTCAGTCAAATGAGACAAGGAAATATCTGCCTCACGCTCGTCTAATAGCGTGACGTTACCTAGACGAGGACGAGGTGGAACGTCGTATAGTTTCTCCTGAAAAGGTACACTACTTTCAGTCGCGAACCCGAAAGTGGCTTGTTTCTTCGCAAAATCTAAGCACAAACGAGAGAGTGACATAAAATCGGCCCCCAAGATCAGAGAATAGTTTAGATCAGGGACCAAATAGCACTCATGTTTCCAAGTGAATTTAGGAAAGCGGATAGTACACATAACCTCGCTAGAAGCGTTAAAGAACTGACCATTAACTGCCAAAAATTGCACCTGAGAGCTCACCTCCTTGGGACACGAAGGCGCCAATGTATTGCGAAAATATACTTGATTAATGAGAGAAAATGGGCTACCGGGATCAAGGAGAGCTAGAACGCTCACCTTACCGACAACAACCTGCACAAGAGGTTTAATAGAATGGGGTCGAGACAAAATGCGCCGCGATGAGGCCAAACTCGCGCTAATGGCAGGCAACTTCTGGCATCAAATGGGGCGCTGTCGGAAACGGCTATCACGCCCCGATTTCGGAAGGTCCATGCCCGTTGGGCGAGGGAAACTACAGTTCTTCACCGTATGTCCTACCTCCTGACAACGGTAGCATCTTAACCGGAGCCCCTGAGGTGATGACCCAGGTCGGACGCCAGGTGCTAAACCATCTCCACGATTCACTCGTGGTGGGGAAGGTGAATTCAACACTTCACCTAAGCGAGATCGATCTACAGAAGAACACTCATTAAGCAGGGGCACTAAAGATTCCAATGCCGTGAAAGTATTAGGGCGTGTCGCGAAAAGAAGACTGGAGCGAGCTTCGGGATTCAAACCCGAAATGATGACATCACAAACTGCCTGCTCAGTATCTGGGAGATGTAAGGCCAAGGCCAGGTTTCTGACCCGTTCCATATACTGGACAAACGCTTCGGCCAGACCTTGAGGTCGTAAATAATGGTCTTGCAATAATTTTAACGATTCACGGCGCGAGATAAAGAATTCCAAAACCAAAGCATGAAAAGTGCTTAAAGGGTCAGCAGATTGCCTTGCTCTAAGCAAAAGATTCAAAACTACACCTTTGACTTTGGTCGCAACTGCCTGCATTATTAAATCGGAAGAAACCGAGTGCACCATGGCTACCTTGTTAAGCTTTACTAGGAATTTCAAAAACGTGGAAGCCGACAGCACATCCGCCACCTCGAACATATCCACTGCCTCCACCAACTGTTGTAAAAGGTGTATGATTTTTAAGGCACGAAATGGCGTCGAAAGAGAAGCTACGGGACTCATAGACGGGAAAGACGAGGTCTCTGGAAAATACAGCTTAGCGTCTTCTCCCCCTTGACGAGCCATGGCTTTAAATTTCTCGGGGAGCGCCTCAAAATTTTGTCTGAGTGTCTTAACACGAGGTAAAACCTGGGAACGCGGAAAATAGGTAATGAGATAATCTAACGTGTTGAATAATGCTGGATGCGCATCAATAAATGGACCTGCGGTCCTCTTGAAGGTGACCCCTCGCGCTCCAAATATTGGATAACCTCACCCAACTCTAAAAGCGCTTCAGAACATACTTGAGGGAATTGGGCAACTAAATCATGATTACCAATGAAAGGTTTGTCCTTAACAAGAGGTAATGCGTCTAATATGGCCGCCCAGTCAGCCGCAGGAGAGACCTGCCCACCACGAACAAACAGCTCAAAAAGCAGCTCACCTTTACGCAAGCGGTCAACATTTGCTAAAGAAGACGCCATTCCTAACTGCCACAGGATACAGTAGTAGGCACAAAGAACTCCAAAAGCAACACGAACGCGCGGAAACCAAGCCGAGAGCTAAGCGTCAAATGAACCACGCTCTGCTACCAATTTGTGCATGCCAACCCAGGGTCATGAAATTAATTAAAACCATAACGCTTTTATCAATTCTTAATTTGAATTTATTTTCTTGCTACACCTTGCGCTCACCAGTATATAAACATACAATAACAATAAACTTCTGTCCTATCTTCATATAGTATTTACTTCCAGCTACATTTTGTGTTGATCAACCCAGACACATAAAGTAACAATCAACTTCTGGTCCTGAACTGAGAGGAAAGAGCCCCATAAAACAACACGGCTCACCAAAAGACAACGCATGAAAACCCAACGAGAGTATAAGGAAACCCGAACATGGAGAACTTACCCACAGACACGGACGCGACGCGAGCCAGGCACCCACTACTCCTGCCGGTGTTAGGGAGCCACCCACGGAGCCTCGAGCACCGCAGCGCCCCCAAAGAGGACCGGCGGAAACCAAAGCAACATGACAGCATCGCCTCGAACCGGAAGGGCAAGTACAATGGTGCCGGAGAGAAAACAAACGGCACAACTTAATAAGAATATGTACTACAAATAAGCAGGTTACATAGGTAGCCAGAGCGGCCGGTTACCTGCCTCAAGAGGTTGCGGTCTAAGCCACATATCCATGGCAAAGGATAGTCAGAGAGAGAGAGAGAGAGAGAGAGAGAGAGAGAGAGAGAGAGAGAGAGAGAGAGAGAGAGAGAGAGAGAGAGAGGAGCAATCGGCTTACACAAACTTTTATCCAACAGGTGATGGAGTGGGGCGAGTGACGCCACACGTACTACTGAAATCACATCATCTATTATTAGTATTAATTAATACAGTCACTTGAGACATGGCTTCCTCGCTTCCTCGAAGTTCGATGTTTACATTGATCTTAAAACTATCTTACACTGATCTTAAAATGGTGTTAAATTACATTTTTCGTAAAGACAGTTTCTTTCTTTCGTTTTTTGTCCTCTTGTTCTTGTTTTCTAAAAAGTTTAGTTTTGTTCACAGTACAAGATATGCAAATTCTTTCAAAATCTGTGTTGTATTTTAAATTCATGACAATATATATTCTGAAAGGATATGAGCATAATGCCACCTTCTTGAACCTAAGATAAAAATTTGAATTATTTGTTTTCATGTTTATTAGCTGATTCATACCAACTTTTAAGTTTAAAAATTCTACATAAGTGAACAGGAGATCGCAGTAGATTTAAAAAAGGAACACTATTGATTATAATGCTGTAGTATCCTCTGGAAAACTTTTAGTTTGATAATTTAGCCACAAGAAGCAAAATAAGAATCACTGTTACAACCCCACTGAGTTAGATGCATCACTCATGTTGTTTTGGTTTTTTGAAGCACTACTCACGGTACATATCTGTTTAGCAGAAGTACACTACTGATGTTGCTGTAGTAAGGGGAACCATTTCTCACACACGAATATAGTACGTAGACTGGTTACTCAGCTAACACTACCAGCATGGATCCACTGAAACATGCGGTGAGGGGAAGATAATTCCCGCACCCGAAGATTGTGAGTAGTACCTGTAGACTATGGCCATACTTGGCACAGCCCGCCTCGGTGGCATAGATGGTAGCATGTCTGCCTCACGTTCAAGAGGTCCCGAGTTCGAATCTCGGTCAGAGTGAGTTACCTGGATAGGTTTTTTTCCAGGGTTTTCCCTTATCCTGAAAGATGAATGTCTGGTATCTCTAGGCTCCGTAGACCCTGGATACATTTGAGCATCATTTCACCCATTTCATTCACCATCCGATATGACTTAAAGTTGGAGGACGTAAAATTACAGAAAAAAAGAAAAAAATACTTGGCACACAGGTTGCTGGCGAACATACGAGGCAGCTAGGAGGCTGTTGGTTGCTGTCAATAGTGTCTAGACGTGTTTCAACTGGGGCTCTTTATTGGATTCAACTAACCAAGCTGGAACAAGTTTACAAGAGTATCAGAGACAATAGAGAAGTGTTGTTCGAAGTGACATACAAATTGAGTAGATAACATACAAAACATTAAAAAATAAGCTGTGATTAGAAGTACCATACATCAGTTTTTAAATAAATGAACCTAAAATTACAGTACAGAACAGCAATATGTATGTGCACATATTAACAATATCAAAACTATGTATGTGTGGCAACAAATAAACCTACTTAAGGGTACCCTTGAAAAATTTAGTGCGCACTACCTACATCTGAGTTACAAGAATTTAACATTTTAGAAATTACAAGCAAACTTGCTAGTATTCATATTTTTTGCTCTAAGACAAAAAAATAGATAATTGATACACAACACTTAATTAAAAATGAACTGTAATGCAACACATTTTCACATATGACAAAAAATTGACTTGAAATACAGACATATTAAGACTATATTTTGAATTAACATATTGAAAAATTACAACTGTAAGATGAACACAACCAGTTTATTGAAAATAACAATGTTTCACTTAATGTACATTGAGTATTAAGTCATTTTCTCACTCAAACTTTTTCCTATCTTTCATTCAATGGTAACATTATTTTCTTAGCCATGGCATAAGTCGACTTTATAAATGAAATCTTATTAGCTTCTGCTAGCATCGCTAATCAATGATTTACATGCTCCCTTCATGCAACATGATGCAAATTACACATACCCAACGTGCAATTGAGATACCAAACACTGAAATAAACTTCCATAATATAGAAGTAATACTACAAAATATTACCAGGCGCCATAACAAACATTAACAAACAGAGAAACAAGAAAGCAAATACAGCATACCATAAGAACCATATCCAAAACACAATATATGTGCTGACAACACATAATTATAGAGATTAAATAGAGATTAAGTTTGTACAATGTCCACTAACTTCTTCC
Organism: Mantis religiosa; assembly: GCA_030765055.1. Classification (NCBI taxonomy): domain Eukaryota; kingdom Metazoa; phylum Arthropoda; class Insecta; order Mantodea; family Mantidae; genus Mantis; species Mantis religiosa. The sequence continues at coordinate 133,814,624 of CM060951.1, forward strand.
AAAGCACAACAGCTATAAAGAAAAACATTCATAAAACACTTATTGTTGCAATGCTCATACCATTACAAAAAATCTACTATACATCTCTCGACACTCTGACGGACCACACAGGCTCACTGACAACATAAATGATCCATTCTGCAGGCACATAACAGCTCCGCTGCAAAATTTCACATAAAATTTTTCACACTACGACCTCTACACTACCATTGCTTTCAAGGGTACATAACAGCGTCCTTGAAGCCAAAATAATTTTCACACTACACACACAAAGTGATCCTGAGGCACCCTTCCGCAACCATCAGGAAACTACATACACACTCGCAACAATTTGAAAATAAATAAAGAAGGAGAAATTACAGCACTCTTGCTCCTAATAGAAACGTCGAGTGAAACAAAGGACAGCTAAATCAGAATTTTTCCAAACTTCCAAAATAGTAATTTAGACATAACCTTTCTCCTAATTCTTTGTTAAACCAAATCCCAAGGAAAAGAAAGCAAAATTATTTAATGATGCCTAAAAGAAATTACGATAACAAACATTAGCAACCATATTACAAACCCACTGCACAGAATTCCTTCTTTTTTTTTTTTTTTTTTTTGTAATTTACATCCTCCAAGGTTAAGTCATGTCGCATGATGAATGGAATTGGTAAAATGATGCTCAAATGAGCCCAGGGTCCGTAGAGCTTAGAGTTACCCGACATTCATCTTTCAGGACAACGGAAAACCCCGGAAAAATCTTATCCACTTAACTCACTCTGACCGATATTCGAACACAGGACCTCTTGAACTTGAGGCAGACATACTACCACCACGCTACCGAGGTGGGCTGCCCAGAAAATCCTAAGTTATCCAAGCACAATGTAACATCTCAAAAAACCTAACAGTAATATCCCAAATTTACTCCTTTTTAAGTTAATACCATTATTGGTGACAGTGAAATAAACCGGAATGTATTAAAGAAAGTTATGCCAAAATTTAACTTTCAATCTGAGACAGTAAAAGAAAACACATCCCAAAATTAAGAAATGATGAAACACCAGAACTTATAACAAAACACAACTTTACAAGGCAAAGCATGGAAAATAATAATTTTGATTGACCATAAATTTAAAACACATGTTTCAGGAAAACTGTCAGTAATAACAGAAGCATAACATACCTGAAAATATAATAACGGAATTGTTAAACACTTTACTACAGAATAAATAACAAGCTCTAGTAATGCCTAAAAATAAACAAAGCATATAAAAATGAAATAGATCTGGTAAGTTGGATATTGTTCTATGAATTTCAAATATAAGATACAATTTATAGTCTATAAGGGCCTACAAGATCATAATAAGGAAAAATTCTAGAAACATGTACACTTTGATTTTTGGTGCATGAAGCATGTGGTCGACCAACAATGTATGTCACTGGAAAGATTTTTTTAATAATTTTAAATGGTCCAAAATACCTATGAGGGAGCTCAGTAGGTTTGCCTTCATTTCGAATGAGAGTAAAAACTTTCACAAGTTGTCCAACCTTGAATTTAACATCTCTATGTTTGGCATCATACAAATCTTTATGCTTAAGTTGTTATTGATTGATATTACAAATAGCAACTTCACGAGTCTTCTGAATATCTTGAAGAGTCTGATGCACAAAAAGGTAATCAGATGTAGCTTGCGACTGCACTTGATTAGGCAAAGTAGGTTCTCGACCATACATTGAAAGCAAGGGAGAAAGTTTAGTGTTATCCTGGACTGAGGAGTTATATGAAAAAGTTACATAAGGTAATATAATATCCCAATTTTTCTGATTAGAGTCAACAAAATGACTAAGTATACTCAAAGGAGTTTGATTAAGACATTCAGTTAATCCATTGCAGGCTGGGTGATAAGCACTAGTTAAGTTAGATGATACAGATAAAGATTTTGATAATTGTTGGGTAACTTCGCTAAGGAAGACTGAAACTCGATCAGAGAGTAATGTAGGAGGAACTCCATGACGACATATCATGTTATGTAAAGTGAATTCAGCAACTTGTGGAATTGTAGCAGAGGACAAGGGTGCAGATTCAGCCCAACGGGAGGCATATTTTGTTGCAACAATTGTATACTTATGCCCAGGACTGGATCTTGGAAATGGACCTAACAAATCAATACCCTGCCGTTCGCAAATTTCTCTCATAGGAATCGGTTGTAATACACCAGCAGGTTTCTAATTAGTTGGACCTTTTCTTGTTTGACAACTATGACAATAACGAACACAGTGTTCTATACTTTTTCATACCGATCCAATAGTATCGCGAGTGAATTTTTGCAGGATCTTTGTTTTGTTGGTCTGAAATTTCAACTGGAGACAACAGACAAGTAATAAGCTTGTCTAATTGGTCTAATTCAGTATCCTGAGGCTGCAACACAGGAAAATGAGACAAAGTATCTGCATCATGATGTTTCTTTTCAGATTTATAGCAAATTGTGTAGTAAAATTCTTGCAACTTTAAACTCCATCTAGCTAAACAACCTGTCAAATCTTTCAAATTATTTAAATAGCACAAAGAATGGTGGTCCAAAACAATATGCTGCTTATAGCCAAAAATACAGGAATGAACATGTGTAAGCCCAAACACAACTGCCAGAAGTTCCAATTCCGGAACACTGTAAGTTCTTTTACATTTTGACAATGTTCTAGAAGCATAACCAACACGTTTCAATACATTATCAATTTTCTGATAGAGTACACAGGCAACACCTAAACCACTATCATCAGTATGAAGCCCAGTGTATGCACCTGGAGTATAATGGGCCAAAACAGGAGCTGATTTCAAAGATTGTTGTATCTCTTAGAATGCTTATTGTTGTTCACTACCCCATATAAAAGGTTGATGTTTCCTAGTCAACTGTATCAGAGGTTGAGCTACGGCAGCATAGTTTTTGATAAATTTTGTATAAAAATTAGAGTCCTAAAAGTTTCCTAACATCCCTAACATTATTCGAAGTTGGCAACTTTGAATAGAAACAACTTTATCTGAATCAGGGGAAATACCATCATTCGAAATTTCAAAACCTAAGAGTTTAATTCTTTCCATAGCAAAAAAAAAAAACCACTTATGTGGTTTAAGCTTGAAATTATGACTTTCTAAACGTTGAAAAACAGCTTCTAAATTTGCTATCAATTCGTCAAATGTTATGGCCAATACGGCTATATCATCCAAAAAAGCAAAGGCTTTCCTATTCTTAAGATCACCTAGTAACTTTTCAGCTATATAACTAAAAAATCGAGGGGCATTACTCAATTCAAACGATAGTTTTTCAAATTCAAACTAACCTTGAAAAGTGACAAATGAAGAATACGTCTTACTATGTTCTGCAATGGGCACTTGAATATAAGCCGATAAAAGATCTAATGAAACAAACCATTTTGCATCTCCCATATTAGTAATTAAATCACCAATAAGTGGCAATGGAAATGAAGATGTTTTAGTTACTGCACTTAATTTTCCATAGTCAACACAAAATCTTATAGAACCATCTTTCTTTTTGACTAAGACAGCAGGCAAATCCCAAAGGGATTGTGACACTCGAATTATACCAGCATGTTTCACTTCCTTCATTTGTTGTGCAGTAACTTATCGCTGTTTATTTGGTACCCCATAAGGTCTTTGCTTAAAGGGATTTGGATCTGTTACTTTAATTTCAAACTCAGCTACATCAGTGGTATCTAATTCCTGAAGAGAAGTAGGAAAAATGTGATTGTTCTTTAAAAAGTAAAGAATGCAGATTTGCTTTCTGTGAATCAATCAATTTACTATTTACATTAAAGTCAAAATTGGGAGCTTTAAATGTAGCAACATCAGGTGCTGCAATAGAATTGCTTTGCACTAAAGCAACATCATAAGCTTTTGCTAAAACAGGATTGGTAAACATTGTCTGAGGTACAGCAGTATTATTGTGCATTGGAATAACCATATCTGATGAAGGCTGACACAATGGAGAGAGAACAGAAATATGCTTTTTCTGCATAATAGAGTCAGAGGATTACAGTACCACATCAATCATAACTGGTATCATAGGTTTAATTGTCACAAAGCGAGTTGTTAAAGGGGTAAGTTCTGCATCTTGAACCACAGTAAATTTAAGAGCGTATCCTTGATCAGTCACTATCTTGCAAAGGATTAATAGCTATATCAGCAAAAGGTGCAGTAGCATAATGGATAGGAATTTCAAGAGTGTTACATTTAGTAGGGGTCATTGTAATTGAATTTTGAGCATAATCAATCATTACACCATGTTCATTGAGAAAATCATTGCCTAAAATGAGGTCATCTTTAACTAACAAAACATTTTCCTAAACAACAGTATTACCAATGAAAAATTCTTAGGCAATGCAATAGGGGCATCCAAAAATTTGTTTCCAGCAGTCCTCAATATCATTTGAATAGGTTGCAATCAGTAACATGAGCTACAGTGAGTGAGTGTGTGGTGTTTTAGGGCCCGTTGACAGCAAGGACATTTGGGCCCAACATGAGCTACATTTAGAATGCTGACTGCACTACCTGTATCCAACAGAATGTTAACTTCATTATCATTGATTATACCTGTAAGATTTAAAATTTGACCTGATACAGCTGCTAGGAGCCTGAGATACCTTTAAAGCTGTAGCGGAATGATCAGGAAACTGACTGGAACGTGGCTGTGATGTTGCTAAGTCTGGTCCCTTGAGACTGGGCACTGGCCGTTTCTTGACTGAGGCAGGGGGCTACCATATGGCCTCTTCTGTTACATTTGTAACAGATGACTGATGGATCGCTCTGATATGACCTGATGACTGCCCAGAAGTTTGACTACGCTGTGACTGAAAACGAGACTGGCTCAACTGTACAGGCACTGGTGGTGAGGTCTGAAACTGATTGAACTGTGTACATAACTGGTCAACTTTACTAATTAAATCTATAAAAGATACAGGAGGCGCAGCTGCAGTACTAGTGGATGGCAACAGTTGTAGCATTGAAGATTGGTTAAGGCTTAAGGGAGGTTGAACTGAAGCATTTACATTAGTTTGAGTAAACATGTGCTGTCGATTTTGTACAAAAAACTGAGCGTGGTCTACTCTACGAATGACAGAACCTCGTCAACTGGTTGTGGGTTTAGGGGAACCAAAGTCTGCACATGATGAGGTTTTAAATCTTTTAATAAACGTTTAATTTGTTCAGCTTTTGTCATACATGGATTAAACTGATCACACACACACACACACATATATATATATATAATCCCTATATACATATAATCCATGACAGGTTCTGTATGCAACTGCATCCTCTGGCGAAGCTTCATTTCTAGCTAATCTACTGAATTTGTCATTTGAAAAGCGTTAGGAAAACTGCCAGCTAATGTTGTCCAATTATGATGTGGATTTCTATGTCGAAAAATTTGGAACCATTGTGCAGAAGAATCTGTTAAGTAACAAGGGAAAAATTTCAATTTCATTTCATCATTTCACCCCTTGCCTGAAGCTACCATTTCAAAGTTTCTAAGGAAATCAAATGGTGATTCTGAAGAAGCACTTGTAAAATATGATGGTCCAATTACAGGCCTAAATACAGGTGTTTGCATAACTGGAGCCATAACTTGACCTGGGGTAGATACAAGCTGAATATTAGTACTAGCATCACTAGAATTAGAGGGCCCATCTGATTCTACTAAGGGTTCAGTTGGTAAATTAGATTGGTGCCTAGTACGCTTAGACATTATGAACTAGGTGGTGATCAGTTATTACTACACAAGTCAGAAGTTGAATTACTAAGAAAACCAGCAAATGGAAAAAAAATTACTATTTGGCACTTTGGCGGATTTATGCAGAACTACTACGTGGGTTTAAAATATTAAAAATTATCAAAAATGAGGCCAGAACTAACAACTGAATCCTTCGAATTGTTAGGGGCATAGGGGGGTGCTCCACCTACTGGAACCAAACAAATAAATTACCTTAAGAAAGTAACATTTACACTTTAAGTTTTCTACTTTAACTTTCACTTGTTTCATACTTTAAATTCAGCAGTTCCGCACATTTGCCATTACAACATACTCTTTACCAACAAAATATCTTTGCATACAACTTTTTCTTACTTTTAAATTCACTGATTAGGGAAAGAAAAGTATTACATTAAAACAACCAATTCACACGTAAAACACGTGATGAGGCATTTTCAGGAACTGTTTAATAAGACACACTTTTCAGAAAACTTGCAATAAAACATGCCATTAATTTGTTTTTTCCTTTAACGAAGATCAAAACTATTTAGATTCACTACTTACATTAAAGTTGACAATTTCCAAGATGGCGAGGTATGTGGAAAAAATTTACACGTGGCCGCACACTTCTTACAGAATTTCTACATTTCACGAAAGATTGTTTTCAAAATAAATTTCTAATTTCCACAATGAACCTTTACAAAAATTGTACCCGACGCCTAACCATCGTTATGTGACGAGCTGACCATGGAAGCTAAGGAGCACATGGCCGTATGGTACACGGAAGGGAATTGCTCAGAGGTAGGGAATACCGACTTGGCAAGAGGTTGGGACTTTCCATTGGGTTTCATTTCTACAAAAGGTATGGTAATATGAATTAAAGGTACAATTCACTTAATAAGAATATTTACTGCAAATAAGCAGATTACATAGGTGGCCACAGCGGCTGGTTACCTGCCTCAAGAGGTGACGGCAAACCCATCTATCCAGGCCAAAGGATAGTCTAAAAGAGAGCTTACACAAACTTTTATCCAATAGGTGATGGAGTGGGGGCGTGACATCACACGTACTCTGAAGTCACATCAACTATTACTAGTATTAATTATTACAGTCACTTATGACAATATCATCACAGAATTCACAAAATGTCTCACATAAAAGCTAATTTCCAGGTCCTTTAATATCAGTGGTTAGAATATCAGCCAGTGTTCGGTTTAAAGCTTCTTAAAAGAGGATTGAGTAAAAGAAATTTAAATTCAGTGTATACAATGAGAAGAAGAAATATATAAAGGAAACACAAGGATAGGTAAGGTTGGGCTAGAACTTGAGAGAGTTGTTGACCATGCTCGAAGTACCGTAGAAGAAGGGCAAGTATTAAAGGAATCACAGAAATCTCCCAAGATATCTAAAAAATGTTTAAAATTCCACGAAAATTGTGTAAAGATGTAACCAATGAAATCCACACAACCAACATTACCAGACGTAACCATTTAATACAAAACACAGGTTTGTTTATAACAGGGTTTAATAGTAAAGCATAAAGGTAGACCTTGAGTTAGCTTGGTTTAGGTTAGGTAAGCTTGGTTTATAGTAGGGTGAAATAGTAAGGCATAAAAATAGGACTTGGGTTACGTTGGCTTAGTTTAGTTTAGGTTATCATAGGTTAGGTTAGTTTATAATAGGGTGAAATAGTAAAGCATAAGAGCAAGAGTTGGGTTAGCTTAGGTTATGTTAGGTTAGGTTAGTTTAGATTAGGTTATCATAGGTTAGGTTTGTTTTAATAGGGTGAAATAGTAAAGCATAAGAGCAAGAGTTGGGCTAGGTTATCTTGGGTTATGTTAGGTTAGCTTAGCTTAGGTTAGCTTAAGCTGGGCTGGGTTAGGCTGGCTTAGGTTAGGTTAGGTTACATACTTTTAGGTCTGGTTAAGTTAGGTTAGCTTGGATTAGGCTAGGTTAGGTTATAATATAATGGGATAGGACAGCAGAGGAGTGGAATTTGGGATAGGTTAAAGTTCTGGTACCACCGATTTCAAATGAGGGGTAAAAGATATGAAATGATTAAAACCATCACAAACTGCAGCAATTCAAATGCAGTCAAAGTAACCTAAATACAACAAAGAGGCAGTAAATGCACCCCAAGAAGCCCTAAATGGATCCTAAAGCCTCTAAATATACAAAAAAAGTCATCTGAATACACCAGAAACTTTCTAAACACACCAAAAAGTCACTAAATTGAGCCCTTAAGGCACTAAATGCGTTCCCAATTTTCCCAAATACACCCTAAGAAGGTCCTAAATGCATCCCGAATGTCTCGAAATAATCAAAAAGACACTAAATGCACCGCGCAAGCCACTAAATGCATGCTCACTACCTCTAAATACACTTCAAGGAGCCCTTAAATGCATCCCAAAGCCGCTAAATACGCCCTCCAAAAGCCTCTAGATACACCAAAAGGCCTCTAAATGCACCAAAAACCACTAAATGCACCACTCTAGCCAAAATACATCACAAAAGCCTATAAACACACCCCAAGACGACCCTAAATGCTTCCCAAAGTCACTAAATACGCTCCCCCCCCCCAAAAGCCTCCAAGTACACCAAAAAGACGCTAACCGGATCCCCAAGCGGGCAAAAAATAAACTAAATAGGACAATAAGTCCTTTAATTTCATATATTACACATGGACACGACCGGGCACTTTTGGGTCTGCGCTAGAACACTCCTATCTCCCCTACTATGGTTGTATACTTTTGTCTCCGCACATCCTTCTGTGCTGAGAAAATAAGGTAGAGTCCATAATTGTGGCATACATGTGCTTTTGAGGCTTTTCCAACTATCCCAGTTGTGAGATTATACGTGGAATCCTCAAAAGTTCCTCTGCATTATCAACGTGACATTTTATTATCACGTTATAGCTGTGCACTTAATTGTATGCCTACGCATCCAATGGTTGTGCCTTTCTTCAACACCTTAATAGACGTGCATTAGAGGGACACCTCCCTTAATTCAAAGTCACCTGGTTTTCGTTTCCGAGAGCTTCTGAGGAAGAATGGCGTTAAAATGCCTTATATGTTTCCTACGGGAGGAGGAATGTACCATCTTTGGTTACCTGGAACGTCCTACGTAGATCTATGCATGACAAAATTCGTTAAATCCATGATGGATATGTCCAGTGTCGGCACTTGCTTTTTAGAATTTTTATCAGGGAATAAGGACAGATTTTAATTTACACTGACGGGTCACATACCTTAGACACTCTTGGATGAGCTTATGTCCATGGAACCAAAACATGTACATTCGGATTCCTTAGTAGCACTTCCATTTAGAATGCAGAGCTTAGTGCAATATACCGAGCCATATTATATATGTACGTCGACGGAAGTTCGGAGACTGCTTAAGCTGAATTCATTCCCTTAGAGCACCTCAGAGCCTTCAACAGTTGTATAACTAACGTCCTATTCTACACCCAGAATGCCCTTACCCTCCGGCGTTAGCGTGTTATGCACATGGATTCCTGGTCACATTGGCTTGCCAGAGAATGAAATGGCAACTACGATGGTAACTACACAGCCAAGGGTTAGTACACCGCTTGTGACCTCGGAAAACGCTAGAATGGTTTTGTGGAGAGCCGTGCAGTTCTGCTGACGGGAAGAGAGGCCCGTTCTTAGCAGAAATAAACTTAGAACATTGAATTAACTTCCGATTCCCAGGGCTATCCAATTTGCACTCGGTTGCGCATAGGCCACCCCGGTTTCACCCATAATCAGTTATTAAGAAGGGGCCGTGCTCCAGTTTTCCCGCTTTGCAATGACTCTGTGCATCCATCATATGTTGCTAGAGTGTTTTTGCCTAGCACAACTTTGGAAGTCTCTGTAGTTTCCGTCAGCTTTGCAAAGACTGGCGGTTGACAATAAAGCGGTGGAGAAGGTTTAAAAGTTTTTCAAAGGTAAGTTGTAAAGTTTAATTAAGATAATTATTTATATACCTTTGGGACTTATATGTGTTTGAAAATAAGTATTTGGTTATTGTTTTGATTGAATACACTTATTTTATTTCATTCGAGGTATTTAGAGTGTATAGTGAAATTTATATCTGTCTATTGCCATTATTAATTTTCAAAGGGTCCTAATCACCAAGTAGTTGAACACTCTTATATATACATAATCATTATCATCATCATCACCATCATCATCACTCAGGCAAATAAATAAGGACTGGTTATATTACACCCAAGGTTCAGCCTGAAGTGGAAATATTACACCTATGGCAGGTCAGAATGGGAAGACTATAGTACCCTCTCATCATGTTAAACACAGTAGACGATAAAGTGCAGTCCTGGATGTAGCTGCTCTGTTAATTACACCACCCAGCATTTTCAAATGTTTTTCTTGCAGCTACTGGTGTGACATGTAATGAATCTTAACTAATTGGGTGGCTGAACTCGATTCGTTAGATGTCTCTACTTTGTTATTATGAGGTTTCTTCCAATAGTTACAAAATAAGGGACTTTTTTGTTTGTTTTTGTAGTTTTACGTCCTCCAACGTGAAGTCATAACGGACGGTGAATGAAATGGGTGAAATGATGCTCAAATGTCGCCAGGGTCTATGGAACTTAGAGGTACCTTACATTCGTCTTTAAGAATAAGGGAAAACCCCGGAAAAATCTTATCCAGGTAACTGACCGAGATTCGAACTCTTGAACGTGAGGCAGACGCACTACCATCTACGCTACCAAGGCGGGAAAAATGTAAGGGATACAGTAATAAAAAGCACTGAACAAATTAACATAAGTTTGGAAATATCATAGAGAAAATATAGTTATATTTTGCAATCAGTCCGCGACATGTCTATTCCATGTGAGAGGAGGCTAAATAAATAGAAATTGCATCTGTGTAAGTGTCAATACACAAAGTTCGAACCAGAATCCCTTGGTTCACGAACTGTTGAAATGCATAAGTTTGTACAATCTGTGCTCTAGCAATGAAACGTCACCAAAGAATCTAGGAAGAAGTTAATGTATACGTGAAAGAACACCAGAAGAGAAAATTACAGGATAAACTTGTAGTTAGTGTGGGCAGACCTAGATATTCCCTTTGAATATTGACTTGGCTGCCCAACCTCTGGCTCCTGCATGCTTGCCATCTCCTTACAATCACCGACCGTATTCGGCCATCATTGGTACCTTCCACTTCCCCTTCCATCTTCTTTCTCTCTTCTCGATGTCTTGATCAAACCTCTCTCCCATCTCTTCACTAACAGCGGTAGATTTTTTTGCAAAGTGATGAAGTTGAGAACGAAGGAATTGCAGTTTCAGGCTCATTCCATACTCCAACTCCTTCATGTGATCCGACATCGTTTTCACCCTTGCTTCTGACTGTTCTTTAAATTTCCTGAGAACTTCATCATAACACATCTCATGAAATCCATGCAACAAGTTCCATGGCATATATCATTTGTTCAAAGTTTGTCTTTCAGCAGCTTTCTAATTTACTGCCTATTAAACATGCCTTCCTTGACTTTTGATTAATGATTATAATAAACGCGAAAAGTATACTGAAAATAGGAGATGCTCCTATTCAAAGGCTTAACAAACTCCATGATTCCCATTTGGATGCGTAGCATAGGCTAAATATCTTTTTGTATGTTAGCTGAGACAGCATTTGTAACATATTTTAAACCCAGTGTCAATTTTTTTTATTTGTTCCATTTATACCCCATCTTTAACTCCAGTGGTGATAGCGGCAGCCGATATCGAAGGTGTTAGCTAGGTGTTAGATGGTAGTAAGGACATTGGAACACTTCCACAGATATCTGTACGGTCAGCCATTCTACCTGAGGACTAACCATTCCGTCATAACCTGGCTATTGAGCTTTAAGAACCTGAAAGGCCAGACAGCACGTTGGGTCCAGAGGCTGCTGGAGTACGACTTCACCTCTGAACATCGTAGAGGGAAGAGCCACGGTAACGCAGACGCCATGTCCCGAAGACCCTGCCCAGAGGAGTGCGGCCAATGCACAAGAGTGAAAGAGAAGGAGTGTGCCGCAGCTGTCCGATTGGTCACGGCAGTTCCTGCGGATGGCTGGGATAGCGCAGGCCTGAGGAGGGAGCAACTGGCGGACACAGACTTGGGACCAATCTTGAGAAAAGTGGAGGCAGGGACAAGACCAACCTGGGATGACATCGCACCAAGGAGCACCACATACAAGTCGTACTGGGCCCAATGGGACTCACTGAAGACAAGAGAGGGCGCGCTGTTCCGGGTTTAGTTTAGCCCAGAGGTTCTAAAGTCTGTTTAGCCAACGTGTGTGCAGTTTCCAGTCAAAGGGACCTCAAAGAACCTGACCTTTCCGCCCACTAATGACCGTCATAAATCTATCTCCACACTTCAGAAATGGAACACTGACGTTGGGGACCAATAGCAACCCCTATTTTCTGAAAATGACAGTTGCATATCTACTCCGCGTGGAGTCTCAGTTGCCAAAGTTACAACTTCCAGTTGTTCTGTTTCATTAGGTGCAAGACGGTGATGTTAAAATATTGCAACCTTGTAGCGGGGACCGTCAGGAGGAGGGTCCATGCTGTAAAACGATTATGAGGGTTCCTCAAAGAAAGCGGCCGCCGTGCACTTGCGTTGAGTAGACAGACTTTACTCCCATTAGTCCTGAACCCGTAGGAACTAGACCCAGGCCTCCTTCAACCAGGGAGTTATCCGAGCTGTCCCAAAGGGCGCTCGGCGTCCTCCGTGGGGCTTTCCATAGGGCAAGACCTAGAGACTAACAAGCCCCCCCATCTGGTCCTATGGACTCAAGAAGGGATGGAAGTAGATACGCCACTTACGCCCGTCAACACCAAAGGTGAAGACTACCGAAATGACCTCCGTGGGGCCACCTGGTGATCTAGCGCACCTTCTACTAGCTTTGCAGGCTAGTACCCGGTCGGAAGACGTACCCGATCCCCACGGGTATCGGGAACACACTGTCCCCTCGAGTCCATCCAATCCGAAAAACTCCCGAGGGAGGGGCTCAGATGTTCGTTCCGAGGTTCCTCTAGTAACGTCAGAGGTACCACGAGTGCTAAGAGTCCGCAGCGCCCGCACTTTGGCAGCTGAAGGGGACGGATCCCCTCCCCTACGAGAGCTGTTCCGGGTTTGGGAATCGCCTGATGGGAAGATGCAGAGGGAGCAAGTGGTACTTCCCCGAAGTAAGGTCCCGGAGGTCTTGGAGGAAGTGCACGCCGGTACTACAAGAGGACATCTGGGAGCGAACCGAACAATCGACAAACTCCGACAGCACTACTACTCTCTGAGGCTCCGAGCAGACGCTGAGAAATGGTGCCGTCAATATCACGTGTGCGCGGCGATTCGCGGCCCCCAGACTAGGAGCTGGGATCGCATGCAGCAGTACAACTTCGGAGCACCATTCGAAAGGATCACCGTCGACATAGCTCGACCATTCCCAGTATCCGACACAGGCAACATGTACCTGATGGTGGTCGTGAACTACTTCACCAAGTGGCCGGAGGTGTATGCCATCCCGAACCAGGAGGCAAAGACAGTTACAGATTGCCTTGTGGAGCAAGTGTTCTGCCGATTTGGGGTGCCGTTAGAGCTCAACAGCGACCAGGGCACCAATTTTAAGTCCAACCTGATGCAGGAGGCACTAGAAAGGCTTGGGGTGAACAGCACCCGCACAACACCCCTACATCACCAGTCAGATGGCATGGTCGAGAGATACATCAAGGCCTTAGAAGAACACCTGAGGAAGGTCGTGGCTAGCCATCAGGTAGACTGGGACATCAAGGTGCCATTGTTCTTGCTAGCCTATCGCTCGGCAATACACGACACCATCGGAATGACGCCAGCCAGCTTAATGTTCAGCCAAGAGTTGCGCCTCCCATGTGATCTGGCTTTCGGAAGCCCCCTGGACGCAAAACACCAGCAACCGATTATGTGGAGAACCTGGTGGACCGTCTCCATTACTTGCATGAGATGGCCACCGCATGAAGACCCGATACGACAGGCAAGCCAACAGCCGAGGGTTCCAACAAGGTGACCTAATCTGGTTGTACCGCCCTACCCGGACCAAGGGACGATGCCCGAAGCTCCATCAACCATGGCAAGGACCGTACCGGGTGGCAAAGGGGATAAATGACGTGCTCTACCACATCCAGAGGGTGCCCCGTGGGAAGATGTTGGTGGTACGCCTGGATCGTCTTGCCTGTTACGATAGTGCTGTTCGGAAGGACCAGCTTTGAGGAGGGAGCAGTGTCGCGATGCTATTTTTGAACGAGGTGGCGAGGCATTCAAAGGTATGCGTGTGCAATGTGTAGATAAAAGCTCGCCGAAACGATGGGGGGGAGACACATTTCTCGAGAGATCGCCTTTGTTCTAGTTGGGTCTCGATTGTTTGAGAAATTTTTGCAATGTTAGTAAACTATGAAAAGGCAGCCCGCCGCCAAAGAATTTAGTCGGCAACTGAACGTGTGCGGGTAAACAGTTGTGTTTGTTGACCTTGTATGTTGTATTGTGTATGTGTACGAAGCGTATTTCTACGGAAATAAAGTGCAATTTTTTGTGTTTGTAACCTGGACTTTTAATTACACGAACCCACAACGCCACAGTATCTATTGGTGCAGTAACTGCATCGTCCTTTAGGGCCATATTCGGGCCAGTGATCCAGATTATCATCCTGAAGAACAAGTTGAATTGATGACTGCTTCCTTTTGAGAGGTAGTGTTGAATTCAAGGGTGGTCTGCCTACTTTCCTTTTACCTGCCAACATAAAACCATTGTCAATATCTGCCCTAAAAGCCTTAAGATTGATCTTCTGGTCTGTAGCTTCTCTTCGGTATACCAGCCATGCATTTACCACACAAATCCAGCATATATCCAAAAAGACGTAGGTATAAGCGTCTAGATTTGATTGGAACTCTGTAGAGTTCTATCAACATGTCAGCTAGATCAGCACCCCCCATATGTATGTTGTATTGCCTTACAATTGCTGTTCCATTCTTTCACAGAAGAAACTGGTTCAATGCTGCAAAATGTGCTTGCAAGGCATACTACTTTGTTACCAACCCCTCTCACTAATATAAGACCTGCTGTTGTGTCCATTCTGAAGTAGTAGCTGAGTCATCCACATTTTTGAAGAGTTTTCTCATCTTTTGTTGGTCAGTTCTTTATTCGATTCTTTCACCAGTTCCCACTGATTCAATATTGTGATCATTTAAATATGCAATCAGATCCAGTGTAGACAAAAGTTGTCAAAGGATACTCTGGCACTCACACCATTGTACATTGTTCTAAAAAGCATTATGACAACCTGGCCCCCTAATCCAAATGGCTTCTTCTCTTCAGAGAGATCCGTCAACATTCCTTTACCTGTGTAAGAGAAAAAGTCGTAGATTATTCCAGACACACCAGTGCGTACAAAAATTTTGAAACCCGAATTCTGCAGTTTATTTTGGATTTATTGACGGAGATTGCCGGCTCTGGTGCCTTTATGCGGAAGCATCACCTTATCAATTGAGAATTCTGATTCTGTTGGTTACTACAATTTCTTAGAATTGAATCAAGAACGGCTCTGATCTTATAAAGTCTGTCACTCGAATGCCCTGCATTCTCATTGTTTACAAAATGAAGGTATCTGTGCAGTTTCTGAAACCTTTTCAAAGCGAATAATTCTGTAATTTTTTCACAACTAGTGACCAGTAATCACATAAGAAAGGCATATTCACAATCCCCACGCAAATAAGGACACCCAAGAGTTGTTCCATTTCATTTACATTTGTATTCACTGAAACAGTAGTTTGCTGCATGGAATAGAGGTTACTTTTATTCACAATTATTTTTAACAATTCGGTATCAAAAGATCTTCTGAAGTATTCTAAAGGAGTGTTATTTTGAAAATCAAAGATATTTGGTGTGCTTTCTGTGTATTTGACAGAATCCCGTTTTGTCCATTAGAATATTCTCGAGTCCTTATTTCTATCACTGCGGGTGCTTGCTAATGAAACATTAGGTACATTCTCTAAAGAACTATCATCTGAATCAGAATCAGTCTCTGATGTGACAAACAGGCCATTATTATTCCTAATTTCAGATGTATAATCAGTTTTATCATCATTGATGTCTGCAAAGAGTTCCGGTTCAAAATTACCAGAATCGTCGACATCAAAGTAACTTCAACTGGTGGAAAAATAGCACCTCCTCTTTTTGTAGTGTTTTAAAGGATTGCAGGATACATTGCAAACCACCTGCTGTAAAGGAATATTTATATACTTCTAGCATAACCTTGAAACAACAATACCCTAATTTATGAGCAATGATGCTTACAAGCAACAGCTTTTTCAAAAGAAGTATATACATATAAACATTGTTCAGAAGAGGTATATTTTATGTGGAAAATCACCCCTATATGCTTACAAAACCATATACAGTAGAAGTATTTGCTGATAAAATGTCAACATACTCGTTTTTCAATGACAAAGTGAGCACACACGTAACTATTCACAATCTTATAGCAACCTTGTAAAGAGTGGCATCTGGTGGTAGAACCTGTAGCTGCTGGATTGAGTAATGTTCAGGGCTGGAAGAGCAAAGTTGCTGCAGAGCAAGTTTGCCAGCAAATATAACATTAGAGGCCTAGCTATTGACTAAACCACATTAGTAGTATAAGTTGCTTGTAAGCAACTGTGCCAATTAAAGGGCAACTGTCTTTGTCACTGCTAGAAGTATATATGCTGATTAGAGATCTTTATACAGTAAACTTAACCCTTTGTTTATCTGCTTCTGTTTTCCTGAAGATTGGGATCTTTTTGTTGCTAGGGATTCTTGTTTCTTTCATGTCATCTCTGTGGTTTCAAAAACTCTATTCCATCTTGTTATGTTTTGAGGTCTTATGCTTATATCTTATGCTTTGTGACTGAGTCTTTTGATCTGAAAAACTATGTATACTGCTTAAGGTGTTCTTCTCTTATGGTCACATAGTTAAGTGTTGAGGTATAATCTTAGAGCCTGGAGGTTAAAGGATGTGGGTCCCATAGCTTAAGCTCGCAAGTCTGGAGGTTAAAGGCTGTAGGTTCAGTGGTCGTCTTTTCTCTGGAGTTGGCACCCATGTCAGAATTTGTTATCTGAACGGTAGAACTAAACGCCTTCCTCTGCTCCTATTATTCAGGTTTTTTTCATGATTGGATGTCAGTTATAGAGTGTTTGTTGTTTCTCGGGATGAAAATTGGATTTTTTCTGCTCTAGGGTTCCTTCTTTCATTCGCCATTCACAACATGCTAATATCCATGGGCATATGTGGATACAATTACTCTCTTGACATCTTGTGGAGCTGAGGATATTTTGTTCACTTCCACTGACGTAATATTATGTTGACGGGACATAATTAGGTTCATTGGCGTTCTTATGATTTCTCTGCTTTTTAGAAAGACCACATAGCTATCAAAGGTGATGTACTGTTTAATGTCACTATGCTTTATGCCTTTTATCTTCTTGATTACACCTCCATCGATGTCAAAAGTATTCATCTTTGGCTTCATCTTTAAATTTTTCCAACATTTTTTTTTGTTTTGTTTGTAGAATGGCATATGGCATATTTAGCCTTGCTGAAGACTGTCTCCCGTGACGTCATGTGTACTGCAGCCAGATTAGATCCATATATAGTTCGATCAATAAATGTAGGCTTAGCAACCAGCATTTGGTATGTCTTACAATCGGTGATAAGTCGTATATTCACCCGGTTTCTGATGTTTTCTAAAGTTTTTCCGAACATGGCATTGTTAAAAAGTTTGTAAAGATCCTTCTCGAAATCATTTCTCGATCCCTGTCGTAGCCGGTTATTGGATTCCACCTAAAGCTTTAACCAAATTAGCTGTTGAAATTGTAGCACCCGATGGATTTTAGACAGTTGTAACCCATGACTAAGGGCCTGCTTCAAGGTCATATAATGCACCACATACCTAGTTCGTGATCCAAGGTGAGGAATTATTGTCTTTGTAGAAGAACACGTAGGCTTGATATACTAAGGAAGCAACGGTAAATAATTATGCAGGTCATGGATTTCTGCAGGATATTGAAGGTCCACTTCTAAAATTTATCTGAGAGGGTCATCTTCTCGCAGTATTTCTAGGTTGATATCTTCAGGAGAAACACACTTAAAAACCCCATAAGGGTGAGTGTGGTGAATTGCCCAGCCATATTAGTTATTCGCGTGCTTGTACATAATATATCCTGAGGGCTTACCTAAGTCACACTCCTTCATGTAGTGGTTGTTTGCCAGAAACTTGGCATAATCCTCCTCTTATACCTGCTTCAACCATGAGCAGCTGGTCATAATCCTGTAGTAATTCCTGTTCAGTTTCTGTATACAGCAGAATTGCATCCCATGTAATTCCAAGTGATGTAAAATAATGTGCAGGATCAACTTTTTCGTTTTTCATGGTTTGCCCTCTGAATGTCTCAAACACATCTGTTAGCAGAAGGATAAACGAAGTTAAGTAGAAGTAGTTCATAAATGGGCGTCCTAGCACAATAGAATATCTAATTTGCATATAAATTGATAAGGGGATGGGGTGGGAGACATGTAACATGTCTGGAATGTTACCCCGCCCCTCAATTAATCACCCACCCCCCCTAAGCTGTCATGTGTAAAAGTGCAGGTGTGTTTCTTTGTAACATTTTTCTTATAATTAATGGGTCATAAATAATTCGATGATTGTTAAGTCCTTTGATGTAGATATGATGCCGACCAGATGTCACCGAGCGCTGGCGTCAATGAACTAAAGAATGTCTTTCCCCCCTACTTTAGGGTTTGTGCCGGTTGGTACATGTTTGAGATGAAAATGATTATTTCAAACCCTTATGTTTGTCAGAAGTAAAACCAGAAAGCGTTCCCCCAGAGTTTTATGGAGTTATCAATTATCTTTCATATAGGTGAATGCCAACACTACCGACAAAGGAAAGCCTTTTGGAAATAGCAATTCATGTTTTACGTCAAGAGCGAATTGCAGCCGACTTCCTGGCACCATCGAAAGAATGAGGGTTTATGCAGGTTACATTCAAAATGTTAATTATTTCAACCCTCTGCTTTGTGTTTTCCATCGGTATTTCACATAAATTGTTTTCCAGGTAAGTATAGCGATCTCAGCTCATGTCATGGACATAGGTTACATGCAGGTTATTTAAAGTTATTTATTGTTAAACCCTGTGCTGGGAACTAGGAATTCATGTTTTACGTCAAGAGCGAATTGCAGCCGACTTCCTGGCACCATCGAAAGAATGAGGGTTTATGTAGGTTACATTCAAAATGTTAATTATTTCAACCCTCTGCTTTGTGTTTTCCATCGGCACTTGACATAAATTGTTTTCCAGGTAAGCATAGCGATCACAGTTCATGTCATGGACATAGGTTACATGCAGGTTATTTAAAGTTATTTATTGTTAAACCAATGTGCGCAGGTCTTCTGAAAAAAAAAATAACAAATGCCAGTGAACCCTGGTGGACATTGTTAATAATGCTCTCCAATAACTGCTTTTCTCGTGAAAAAAGAATACCTCCATTCAAATGACAATGGCCGAGGTGAACCCTATTGAGAGAGTCCCCTAATAATGAGGGTCCCTCTCTTCCGAAAAGAAATCGCCAAACTGTGGGTTGTAACACACATTAGCGTCACATAAGTTTACCCAACCCTCACAACTGGAGGAGGGCTGATGGTTCTCTGTCCTACCAGCTATTAACCTTTTGTTATGATTATATCCATTTCAAGTATATGCCTAAGATATTTCTTTACTTGTTCATTTTCACAAGAAGTCCATAAGATTGTTTGTATGAGATCTTTTTATTTTAAACCAATTTCGTTAATAAGCTGGAAAACCGAGATTTTTAATATCTAGTGATAACTTTGCGTATATTCACGGATAAAGCTTATGACTACCTGGAGTGTGAGAGTAAACATATTCCTTTATTTGTGAAATTTTGGATAACGAAGATAGACACTCGCACGCACTTGCTTATTTTCACTTTGTTTTTAATCACGTTACGAATGTTTTCTTCTCTCGTTTATTAAGATTACAACGTTGGCCTTCTTAGAACTGCTTATGACAAAAAACGATTTTTATTTTCTTAATGGGCTTAAAGATACAGAGTTTGAATTTAGGTAGAACACTTCATTTACGTATACATTATTCTTAATACCTGCTAATATTCTAAAGCATTTGCGCTAGCTTTTTTTCTGATCTATCTGCGAACTGATTTTCACGAGATAATTAGGTAGAGAATTACTTAATATATCAGACTCAAAAGTATACTCTGGAAGCGGTTGCTTCATACACACACACACACACACACACACACACACACACACACACACACACACACACACACATACATACACACACACATGCACATACATTGGAGAAAGGATGTAATAGTGTTCTCGCCATGAATAATGTCTCCGAAAATAATTAATTGTTATACATAATCTGTAACTTACATCTAAGTCTTGTAAAACACCATCTACTTACTACTGTAAATGCCTCCCTAATTTTTAAAAATCATTTGAAATAAATAGTCCTCTGGTTATGAGCGAAAATAGTACTCCATCTATAGAATAACATGAAAATTGATGGGAAAAAAACTTCAGCGGTTGAGAGCCATTGGATCTAGGTTCGAATCTCATGGATGTAACTCAAATAAATATGAATATAAATAGGGTACGCATGAAACAAAAAGGTTTAAAATGAATATATCAGACACACACACACACACACATACACACACACATGCACACACATTGGAGAAAGGATGTAATAGTGTTCTCGCCATGAATAATGTCTCCGAAAATAATTAATTGTTATACATAATCTGTAATTTACTTCTAAGTCTTGTAAAACACCATCTACTTAGTACTGTAAATGCCTCCCTCCCCATCGGTCTGCTGATGTCAAGAGGGGGCGCGTAAGGTTGAGAAGTAGGCGGGGGGGGGGATTCATGAATGTCATTCGTTATTTCTTATTTAGGGGAGGGGCAGGATTGTAATATTTACCCCGAATGTACAAACTCCTCCCAAAACTTGAAAGCGTATATATATAGCTTTCCCGGAATAAGTGCAATGGTATTCAGTGCAATATTATAGAAATTGGTGGTTTGTGTCGCAGCATTTTACTTCAGTAAAGGAATTATCGGGAATTACCATAAAAATGGCAGGTGAGTTGTAATATTTTTATATCCTTAATATGAAATGCATTCTTATAAATTATATAACTTTGTTAAACGAGAATAACCGATGTTATTTAATTCAGTTTCATTTTCTTTTCATTTCAGATTCAGTTATTATTATTGAAGAAGGTAATAGATCGAATATTCATTTATAGAGTCTAGAAGCTAAATTAAATCATTGATTGTTTTATAAATTTTTCTTTCATTATTCCAGACAAGGAATCAATCATATTCCTGGAAGAAGTAATAACGATTAAAGAAGATTGCAACTGGGATAAAGAGATAATGGCTAGATTTTTATCCTCAGAATGTTACCTATCCCAGGCGAGCACAATAAGTGTTGAGTGGTTTCAGGGTAAATAATAACTTCACCATAGGTTCTCGATTTATATCATGGTTCCCTAATTATCAATTAAATGTGTACTATTCTTTTTATTTCAGGCGTAGGACTAACTGCGAGAAATAATCCTGACTACCCTCATGGTAATAGCACACTATCAGATGATGATAAACGTTTATCATTCTGTTAATTGATTAATTTTTATTTATCTAATTCTGTTTTGCAGATCGCGCACACACGCGAACAAGCAGTGGGGAACTGTTTTCTCGTAGACAGACATCTCCTGATGCCATTGAATGGGGTAAGTGCATACAGAGCTTACAAGGCTTTCATGTTTATCATTCTGTTAATTGATTAATTTTTATTTATCTAATTCTGTTTTGCAGATCGCGCACACACGCGAACAAGCAGTGGGGAACTGTTTTCTCGTAGACAGACATCTCCTGATGCCATTGAATGGGGTAAGTGCATACAGAGCTTACAAGGCTTTCATGTTTATCATTCTGTTAATTGATTAATTTTTATTTATCTAATTCTGTTTTGCAGATCGCGCACACACGCGAACAAGCAGTGGGGAACTGTTTTCTCGTAGACAGACATCTCCGGATGCCAATGAATGGGGTAAGTGCATACAGAGCTTACAAGTCTTTCATGTTTATCGTTCTGTTAATTGATTAATTTTTATTTATCTAATTCTGTTTTTCCATATAATAGAACTTAACCAGGGTTACTATATTGTCATTCAGTTTTTATGTGTTAGGCCAAATGAAAATGGAATGTCAGCTCTATGCATGTATTGATTTCAGATACAGAACGCTTCTCCGGATGCTATATCACCATCCATTTATGTAACGAGACTGATGAAATGGAATTATAACTGATTGCATTTCTCCATTTTAGATTGCAGAACATTACTACACGTGTTATAACATCTTCCAGCAATGTTTTTATATCAGCTGATTACTGAGGCAATATGATATTCGATTTTTTTTTTTTTTTTTTTTTTTTTTTTTTGTTATTCCAGGTATCCAGCTATTCACGATTTGAGAAGAGGGGGGAGGAGGAGGAGGAGGAGGTGGAAAAAACCGGTGGAGGAAGAGGAGGAGGAGACGGCTGCAGCGAAGAATTCTGCTGCAGAAGAAAACACGCCCACGCACACACACACACATACGCGCACGCACATACACACGCGCACACACACACTCACACAGGCACACAATATTTAGGAAATCTTGATATAATGTGTATATTATAAATTTAATAAATATCAGTATTTTCTCAGTTTATAATAGCCTTATTAATCACCTAAAAATTTCCGCATTTTCCTATGCTCCATATTCCGAACAAATTCAGCTTAATTGCTAGATAAAAGCCCTCTTCTATACCAGCAAGCAAGCATGGTAATTGATCTATAGGGGCAACCTAAATTATAATTCAAATAAAAGCTCTAATATAAAAGTTAACATTCTGATGCTAAGAAACCTCATATATATAAAGGAAATATACAACTTTATAATGGAAAATAGCAATATAAAAGTGTTGAAGCAACTCATAGATGCATTAATAAAAATAGAAGTTAAGTTAATTAAAAGTTAAGTTAATGTGGAACACAAGTTTCATATTTTCATTATATCTTGCAATTTAATCTTAAGGGAGCTTATATCATGGTAGACCAAAAAAGTATAGATTTCATTATCATGAATCATTTGAGAAGTTAGCATGATTCGAAACTCTTAGTCAATGTTAATCGTTATACCTATTTTCCGATTAGATAGCTTCTGCGCTATACCGTCAATAATTTCAAATTATCCTAAAATAGTGACAGCTATCCACTCAATGACTGGAAAGGGATATTAAATAACGAACAGAAATTTTTTTAATTTTTACATCAGTTTCCTTTATTGAGTTATCAAACATTTACATCATTTTACAGTTACACAGGCTTTTTTATTTCTCTTACACATACAATTAACCAAAGCTTCTTGTAACTACTTCTCCTGCGAAGAGGTGAAGGACTCGAAGATCATTATGATGAAACTGTCTTGATCGAATGCTCTCTCGGCTTTGACGACCCTAGTTGAGGCACATCGAACATGAGATGTGACTGTATTAGAATGTGAAATATTATTACAGATCGCTTGATGTATTTTTCCATCACATGTTTCCTCGCGATGTTCCAACCAATGTTTATGCAATTCTTCATAACTATGTAAAACCCTCAGACTACGATACCACTTTCAATTATAGATACTGTTTCTCTATTCATCTTGATGCTTCGTTGCGAACTAATTTTACACGATATTCTGCTTTATGGTATTTTATCACGCTATAACTCTTGCATCCTTCAATTCTTGAATAATTGACCGAATTTCATCTTCATGATTTTTGATTCCTTTGCATGTCTGAGACATCATTATCAGTCTTAGTCGATTTACGAGCTCATTGGGGTCACATTGAATATTCGGAGACACAAATTCAAAGCACTTAGAACCATGATTATTTACAGTTCGCGAATCTAAACTCTGTTTACTGATACTTTCATTTTCATTCAATGAATCGACGTAGGGTACATGTTTTCCATCTTTACCGATCAATGATACACTCTCTTCACAAACCGGTGTTACAACACCACCGATCACTTCATCATGATGTACCAACGATTTCGTATTTTCATAATCAGATGATCTTGAATGTTCTGTTTCATTGTCCTTCAGTGAAAGCCAGCTCACAGAATTTATTTTATCATTACACCGCGACCGATGCGCTTTCAGGCGTCTAATGGACCTATTCCGTAGAATTTCTTTACATAAACAACACTGAAGATAACGTTCCTTTCCATTTCTAATATATGAGAACTTAAGATTATTATAATTAGATTGAAAAGTTCTTACAGAGCAGTCGCTCATAGCGTTACCATTCACACGGATGATGACGCAGAAGTAAAGAAAGTAATAATATAAATACACCTATATACACACCTGTAGGGCAGCTCAGAAGATAGGCTAGGTTAGGCTAGGTTAGGTTACCTCATGATAATAGGGTGTGGTTACAATTTTGGTTACATGGTTTGGTTACAATTTTGGTTACAGGAGGTGGTTACAGGGTTTGGTTACAGGAGGTGGTTACAGGGGTTGGTTACAGGGGTTGGTTACAGTGTTGGTTACAGGAGGTGGTTACAATTTTGGTTACAGGGGTGGTTAAAATTTTGGTTACAGGAGGTGGTTACAGGGGCTTGGTTGCAATTTTGGTTACAGGAGGTGGTTACAATTTTGGTTACAGGAGGTGGTTACAGTTTTTGTTACAGGAGGTGGTTACAGGGCTTGGTTGCAATTTTGGTTACAGGGGTTGGTTACAGTTTTGGTTACAGGAGGTGGTTACAGGGCTTGGTTGCAATTTTAATTACAGGGGTTGGTTACAGGAGATGGTTACAGGGGTTGGTTACAGGGGTTGGTTACAGTGTTGGTTACAGGAGGTGGTTACAGTGTTGGTTACAGGAGGTGGTTACAATTTTGGTTACAGGGGTGGTTACAATTTTGGTTACAGGGGTGGTTACAATTTTGGTTACAGGAGGTGGTTACAGTTTTGGTTACAGTGTTGGATGCATGGTAACAATATCGAAAAATACAACAGGCAGACGAGAGCATTGCCAGCATCCCTTTGTTTCTGCTGGAGATCTCCAAACTCACAATTTCTTGAATAATTTGTCTTTTTATCGGTAAACTGGACACAGTTTTGGTGAATGTATCAGAATGGAGATACTTTTTCAAAATTTTCCAATTTGCAAGTGGAAGAGCACTGTATACAGACATTGTTACTTTTTAGAGTGCAGAGGATCTCCTCCCATTAGTCCTGGACCCGTAGGACCAAGGACCCGGGCCTCCTTCAACCCGGGAGCAATAAATATTCCGGGGGTCTTTCCATAGGGCAATACCTGGTTTCCTAAAAAGCCCCCCCGCTTGTACTCAAGACGGGATGGAAGTGGATACGCCACTTACGCGCGCCAACCCCGAAGGGAAGACTACCGAGATCCTCGGTAAGGCCGCAGGTGATCTAGCACACCCACTACTAGCTCTGCAGGCTAGCACCCGGAAACTTAATGGCTTCCCTCAACCGCCTCCGGCAGGCCCTGACGACCTGACCGAAGTTACCCATTTACCCGTGGGCTAACGGGAACACACTGCCACCCAGAGACCTACCCATCCGAACAACTCCCGAAGGAGGGGCTCGGCTGTTCGGCCCGAGGTTCCTCTAGTAACGTCAGAGGTACCACGAGTGCTAAGGGTCCACAGCGCCCGCACTTTGGCAGCTGAAGGGGACGTATCCCCTCCCCTACGGAGACAGACATTGTTACTGTACAGATAGCAGACCATATAATATTATGCATTCCCACGTGCAAATTGGAAAATTTTGAAAAAGTATCTCCATTCTGATACATTCGCCAAAACTGTGTCCAGTTTACCGATAAAAAGACAAATTATTCAAGAAATTGTGAGTTTGGAGATCTCCAGCAGAAACAATGGGATGCTGGCAATGCTCTCGTCTGCCTGTTGTATTTTTCGATATTGTTACCATGCATCCAACACTGTAACCAAAACTGTAACCACCTCCTGTAACCAAAATTGTAACCACCCCTGTAACCAAAATTGTAACCACCCCTGTAACCAAAATTGTAACCACCTCCTGTAACCAACACTGTAACCACCTCCTGTAACCAACACTGTAACCAACCCCTGTAACCAACCCCTGTAACCACCTCCTGTAACCAACCCCTGTAACCAAAATTGCAACCAAGCCCTGTAACCACCTCCTGTAACCAAAACTGTAACCAACCCCTGTAACCAAAATTGCAACCAAGCCCTGTAACCACCTCCTGTAACAAAAACTGTAACCACCTCCTGTAACCAAAATTGTAACCACCTCCTGTAACCAAAATTGCAACCAAGCCCCTGTAACCACCTCCTGTAACCAAAATTTTAACCACCCCTGTAACCAAAATTGTAACCACCTCCTGTAACCAACACTGTAACCAACCCCTGTAACCAACCCCTGTAACCACCTCCTGTAACCAAACCCTGTAACCACCTCCTGTAACCAAAATTGTAACCAAACCATGTAACCAAAATTGTAACCACACCCTATTATCATGAGGTAACCTAACCTAGCCTAACCTAGCCTATCTTCTGAGCTGCCCTACAGGTGTGTATATAGGTGTATTTATATTATTACTTTCTTTACTTCTGCGTCATCATCCGTGTGAATGGTAACGCTATGAGCGACTGCTCTGTAAGAACTTTTCAATCTAATTATAATAATCTTAAGTTCTCATATATTAGAAATGGAAAGGAACGTTATCTTCAGTGTTGTTTATGTAAAGAAATTCTACGGAATAGGTCCATTAGACGCCTGAAAGCGCATCGGTCGCGGTGTAATGATAAAATAAATTCTGTGAGCTGGCTTTCACTGAAGGACAATGAAACAGAACATTCAAGATCATCTGATTATGAAAATACGAAATCGTTGGTACATCATGATGAAGTGATCGGTGGTGTTGTAACACCGGTTTGTGAAGAGAGTGTATCATTGATCGGTAAAGATGGAAAACATGTACCCTACGTCGATTCATTGAATGAAAATGAAAGTATCAGTAAACAGAGTTTAGATTCGCGAACTGTAAATAATCATGGTTCTAAGTGCTTTGAATTTGTGTCTCCGAATATTCAATGTGACCCCAATGAGCTCGTAAATCGACTAAGACTGATAATGATGTCTCAGACATGCAAAGGAATCAAAAATCATGAAGATGAAATTCGGTCAATTATTCAAGAATTGAAGGATGCAAGAGTTATAGCGTGATAAAATACCATAAAGCAGAATATCGTGTAAAATTAGTTCGCAACGAAGCATCAAGATGAATAGAGAAACAGTATCTATAATTGAAAGTGGTATCGTAGTCTGAGGGTTTTACATAGTTATGAAGAATTGCATAAACATTGGTTGGAACATCGCGAGGAAACATGTGATGGAAAAATACATCAAGCGATCTGTAATAATATTTCACATTCTAATACAGTCACATCTCATGTTCGATGTGCCTCAACTAGGGTCGTCAAAGCCGAGAGAGCATTCGATCAAGACAGTTTCATCATAATGATCTTCGAGTCCTTCACCTCTTCGCAGGAGAAGTAGTTACAAGAAGCTTTGGTTAATTGTATGTGTAAGAGAAATAAAAAAGCCTGTGTAACTGTAAAATGATGTAAATGTTTGATAACTCAATAAAGGAAACTGATGTAAAAATTAAAAAAATTTCTGTTCGTTATTTAATATCCCTTTCCAGTCATTGAGTGGATAGCTGTCCCTATTTTAGGATAATTTGAAATTATTGACGGTATAGCGCAGAAGCTATCTAATCGGAAAATAGGTATAACGATTAACATTGACTAAGAGTTTCGAATCATGCTAACTTCTCAAATGATTCATGATAATGAAATCTATACTTTTTTGGTCTACCATGATATAAGCTCCCTTAAGATTAAATTGCAAGATATAATGAAAATATGAAACTTGTGTTCCACATTAAGTAAGGTTTTATTATATCTCTTTTAATTAACTTAACTTCTATTTTTATTAATGCATCTATGAGTTGCTTCAACACTTTTATATTGCTGTTTTCCATTATAAAGTTGTATATTTCCTTTATATATATGAGGTTTCTTAGCATCAGAATGTTAACTTTTATATTAGAGCTTTTATTTGAATTATAATTTAGGTTGCCCCTATAGATCAATTACCATGCTTGCTTGCTGGTATAGAAGAGGGCTTTTATCTAGCAATTAAGCTGAATTTGTTGGGAATATGGAGCATAGGAAAATGCGGAAATTTTTAGGTGAATAATAAGGCTATTATAAACTGAGAAAATACTGATATTTATTAAATTTATAATATACACATTATATCAAGATTTCCTAAATATTGTGTGCCTGTGTGAGTGTGTGTGTGCGCGTGTGTATGTGCGTGCGCGTATGTGTGTGTGTGTGTGTGCGTGGGCGTGTTTTCTTCTGTAGCAGAATTCTTCGCTGCAGCCGTCTCCTCCTCCTCTTCCTCCACCGGTTTTTTCCACCTCCTCCTCCTCCTCCTCCTCCTCCCCCCTCTTCTCAAATCGTGAATAGCTGGATACCTGGAATAACAAAAAAAAAAATCGAATATCATATTGCCTCAGTAATCAGCTGATATAAAAACATTGCTGGAAGATGTTATAACACGTGTAGTAATGTTCTGCAATCTAAAATGGAGAAATGCAATCAGTTATAATTCCATTTCATCAGTCTCGTTACATAAATGGATGGTGATATAGCATCCGGAGAAGCGTTCTGTATCTGAAATCAATACATGCATAGAGCTGACATTCCATTTTCATTTGGCCTAACACATAAAAACTGAATGACAATATAGTAACCCTGGTTAAGTTCTATTATATGGAAAAACAGAATTAGATAAATAAAAATTAATCAATTAACAGAATGATAAACATGAAAGACTTGTAAGCTCTGTATGCACTTACCCCATTCATTGGCATCCGGAGATGTCTGTCTACGAGAAAACAGTTCCCCACTGCTTGTTCGCGTGTGTGCGCGATCTGCAAAACAGAATTAGATAAATATAAATTAATCAATTAACAGAATGATAAACATGAAAGCCTTGTAAGCTCTGTATGCACTTACCCCATTCAATGGCATCAGGAGATGTCTGTCTACGAGAAAACAGTTCCCCACTGCTTGTTCGCGTGTGTGCGCGATCTGCAAAACAGAATTAGATAAATAAAAATTAATCAATTAACAGAATGATAAACATGAAAGCCTTGTAAACTCTGTATGCACTTACCCCATTCAATGGCATCAGGAGATGTCTGTCTACGAGAAAACAGTTCCCCACTGCTTGTTCGCGTGTGTGCGCGATCTGCAAAACAGAATTAGATAAATAAAAATTAATCAATTAACAGAATGATAAACGTGTATCATCATCTGATAGTGTGCTATTACCATGAGGGTAGTCAGGATTATTTCTCGCAGTTAGTCCTACGCCTGAAATAAAAAGAATAGTACACATTTAATTGATAATTAGGGAACCATGATATAAATCGAGAACCTATGGTGAAGTTATTATTTACCCTGAAACCACTCAACACTTATTGTGCTCGCCTGGGATAGGTTACGTTCTGAGGATAAAAATCTAGCCATTATCTCTTTATCCCAGTTGCAATCTTCTTTAATCGTTATTACTTCTTCCAGGAATATGATTGATTCCTTGTCTGGAATAATGAAAGAAAAATTTATAAAACAATCAATGATTTAATTTAGCTTCTAGACTCTATAAATGAATATTCGATCTACTACCTTCTTCAATAATAATAACTGAATCTGAAATGAAAAGAAAATGAAACTGAATTAAATAACATCGGTTATTCTCGTTTAACAAAGTTATATAATTTATAAGAATGCATTTCATATTAAGGATATAAAAATATTACAACTCACCTGCCATTTTTATGGTAATTCCCGATAATTCCTTTACTGAAGTAAAATGCTGCGACACAAACCACCAATTTCTATAATATTGCACTGAATACCATTGCACTTATTCCGGGAAAGCTATATATATATACGCTTTCAAGTTTTGGGAGGAGTTTGTACATTCGGGGTAAATATTACAATCCTGCCCCTCCCCTAAATAAGAAATAACGAATGACATTCATGCATCCCCCCCCCGCCTACTTCTCAACCTTACGCGCCCCCTCTTGACGTCAGCAGACCGATGGGGAGGGAGGCATTTACAGTACTAAGTAGATGGTGTTTTACAAGACTTAGAAGTAAATTACAGATTATGTATAACAATTAATTATTTTCGGAGACATTATTCATGGCGAGAACACTATTACATCCTTTCTCCAATGTGTATGCATGTGTGTGTATGTGTGAGTGTGTGTGTGTGTGTCTGATATATTCATTTTAAACCTTTTTGTTTCATGCGTACCCTATTTATATTCATATTTATTTGAGTTACATCCATGAGATTCGAACCTAGATCCAATGGCTATCAACCACTGAAGTTTTTTCCCCATCAATTTTCATGTTATTCTATAGATGGAGTACTATTTTCGCTCATAACCAGAGGACTATTTATTTCAAATGATTTTTAAAAATTAGGGAGGCATTTACAGTAGTAAGTAGATGGTGTTTTACAAGACTTAGATGTAAATTACAGATTATGTATAACAATTAATTATTTTCGGAGACATTATTCATGGCGAGAACACTATTACATCCTTTCTCCAATGTATGTGCATGTGTGTGTGTATGTGTGTGTGTGTGTGTGTGTGTGTGTGTGTGTGTGTGTGTGTATGAAGCAACCGCTTCCAGAGTATACTTTTGAGTCTGATATATTAAGTAATTCTCTACCTAATTATCTCGTGAAAATCAGTTCGCAGATAGATCAGAAAAAAAGCTAGCGCAAATGCTTTAGAATATTAGCAGGTATTAAGAATAATGTATACGTAAATGAAGTGTTCTACCTAAATTCAAACTCTGTATCTTTAAGCCCATTAAGAAAATAAAAATCGTTTTTTGTCATAAGCAGTTCTAAGAAGGCCAACGTTGTAATCTTAATAAACGAGAGAAGAAAACATTCGTAACGTGATTAAAAACAAAGTGAAAATAAGCAAGTGCGTGCGAGTGTCTATCTTCGTTATCCAAAATTTCACAAATAAAGGAATATGTTTACTCTCACACTCCAGGTAGTCATAAGCTTTATCCGTGAATATACGCAAAGTTATCACTAGATATTAAAAATCTCGGTTTTCCAGCTTATTAACGAAATTGGTTTAAAATAAAAAGATCTCATACAAACAATCTTATGGACTTCTTGTGAAAATGAACAAGTAAAGAAATATCTTAGGCATATACTTGAAATGGATATAATCATAACAAAAGGTTAATAGCCGGTAGGACAGAGAACCATCAGCCCTCCTCCAGTTGTGAGGGTTGGGTAAACTTATGTGACGCTAATGTGTGTTACAACCCACAGTTTGGCGATTTCTTTTCGGAAGAGAGGGACCCTCATTATTAGGGGACTCTCTCAATAGGGTTCACCTCGGCCATTGTCATTTGAATGGAGGTATTCTTTTTTCACGAGAAAAGCAAAGTTTTTGGAGAGCATTATTAACAATGTCCACAAGGGTTCACTGGCATTTGTTATTTTTTTTCAGAAGACCTGCGCACAGGGTTTAACAATAAATAACTTTAAATAACCTGCATGTAACCTATGTCCATGACATGAACTGAGATCGCTATGCTTACCTGGAAAACAATTTATGTCAAGTGCCGATGGAAAACACAAAGCAGAGGGTTGAAATAATTAACATTTTGAATGTAACCTACATAAACCCTCATTCTTTCGATGGTGCCAGGAAGTCGGCTGCAATTCGCTCTTGACGTAAAACATGAATTCCTAGTTCCCAGCACAGGGTTTAACAATAAATAACTTTAAATAACCTGCATGTAACCTATGTCCATGACATGAACTGAGATCGCTATACTTACCTGGAAAACAATTTATGTGAAATACCGATGGAAAACACAAAGCAGAGGGTTGAAATAATTAACATTTTGAATGTAACCTGCATAAACCCTCATTCTTTCGATGGTGCCAGGAAGTCGGCTGCAATTCGCTCTTGACGTAAAACATGAATTCCTATTTCCAAAAGGCTTTCCTTTGTCGGTAGTGTTGGCATTCACCTGTATGAAAGATAATTGATAACTCCATAAAACTCTGGGGGAAGGCTTTCTGGTTTTTCTTCTGACAAACATAAGGGTTTGAAATAATCATTTTCATCTCAAACATGTACCAACCGGCACAAACCCTAAAGTAGGGGGGAAAGACATTCTTTAGTTCATTGACGCCAGCGCTCGGTGACATCTGGTCGGCATCATATCTACATCAAAGGACTTAACAATCATCGAATTATTTATGACCCATTAATTATAAGAAAAATGTTACAAAGAAACACACCTGCACTTTTACACATGACAGCTTAGGGGGGTTGGGTGATTAATTGAGGGGGCGTGGTAACATTCCAGACATGTTACAACATGTCTCCCACCCCACCCCCTTATCAATTTATATGCAAATTAGATATTCTATTGTGCTAGGACGCCCATTTATGAACTACTAGTAGAGATCACTGTAGTCGCATTGTGTTCTGATGTTGAAGTGGCTCCGGAACCTGTTTCCATGCTCATTCTCTCCATCACTAATTTCCTCTTTGTTTAACTTATTGTACAATGCATCCCTCGGAGGAAGTAATGTTTCACTCAAAACATCCCAGGATGTGACGTAATCATGGGTAACACACCGTTACATCAATTTGATTTGCTCTGCTCTAAAGTGCTTCAGAGTTTAAGGATATGATGCTAGATTTTTTGCTAGTTTATCCAAGCTGGTATTAAGGAAGCGATAGGTATTGTGACTTTGTGAGTTCGTGAAATGAAAAGTCCAATTGCACCACTCAAGTCCTAACCTCTAATCCTACAGCTATTAACCTCCCAGACAAACAGCCTTACCTGTGAAAACCCTGCAACTCTTAAGCCTAGAGCCCCTAAAGGATACCTCAACACGTAACGTGTAGATCCTACAGGAAAACTGAATTCATGGATCCATTAACAACGCATTGGTAGACAATGTAGTATTGGCAAGTAAAGGCATACACTCTCAAGGACTCAGTTTTGTTGATGTTGTGTAACCTGTTTTATGGTGAACAATTGGCAGGCTTTTGCTTTTATTATTATCAAGTTGCACTGCTTAAAATGGTTGGCTTCAGCTCACCATAATTTATTGTATCCTTTTGTATATGCAATTTTATACAATGTGTCTTATTACTAAATAAATACAGCATGTAGTCAACTTGAACATTGTAAATGAATGCAGCTCGTTTCAAACCTATAGCATATGTTTGTGATATTTCACTCCTTTAAATTCATTGCACTCATTCTGTTGCTCTGCAGTCCGATTAGACCGAGAATTAGCTTGTTTTATAGCATTTCGAATTCTTCGACCTAAATTGTTCCGTCCACGTCTTATAGGTGGCATGAATCTTTAACTGAATATAAACAAATAAAATAAAACAATCATTCAGAGATAAATATAGCAACTTTGAAATATCACGCACTAATTGAGAGCTATCTAATAATTAAGCTTTATATAGTAGAAAAAGAAGGTGTCAACATTTCGAATGCATTCAGGTAGATTTATTTACTGGTTACGCTCACAAAGTAATAAGCTAATAACTAAATTTAAATTATTCTTACTTCAAATTGTGCTTTGGTTCTCCTTTGTCCACATGCTTTGCTTCTCTTTTGTTTTAACCTTCATAGTAGCCTTCCTCGGACTGCATATCTATTTCGAGAAACAGAAATGTAGTTTTTCCGTTTCTCTGTGCAATTTTGCCAATTTATCTCTTAATAGTAGCCTTCCTAGCACTTAAAGAGTATTTTACAAAAAGGATTAGCCAAATTGGTCCAACCGTTTCGAAGTTTTGCGGTTACGAATATTTAAAAATTCATTTTTATTATAAAAATATGAGAAGTGAGACATCTATGAAGATTTTCACAAGGAGTGGATTATTTTTCTACTTTGTAATGTTTTTGTTTGTTGAAAATAAAAGAAGGTTTATGCATTCCAAAGTTTGTACTTTTGCATTTGTACTTTTATATTTAGTTAACAACCAGGTCCATTATCACTTCAGGTGTTTTCTGCGAGATTAACGAATGTCAATTCATATATATATTTATATATACACTCTGTATTTAGGCCGGAATCATTTGTGAATTTGTGATCGTTTAGTTGCACCTGTCAACAGATTTAGGAATTTTCTAAGAAAAGAAAAAAGTCATACCTTAGGAGTATGAAGATATTCCAATGAGCATTTGTCACAAAGCTCACCGATGACGTATTAGCTCTGATCCACATTATCTGTACTGCTCGGTATTCATAGGTTTCCTGATCGATAGATAGGTAGAAGTGCCCGAATTGCCTGACCACAAGGCTCATCTCATTTGAATACTGTCGATTTCTACATGTGTGGTCTTTTTAAAGCGTTAGTGTATTCATCTCCGATACCTGACTTGGAATCCCTTCATAAATGAATTATGACAAATAGCGAGGAAATACCCAATACACCAGGAATTTCGAATCATTTTGCCATGGCCATGAAACGTCAATATGAGGCCTCTGTTCAAGCATGAGTTTGAAAGTTTGAACATTGTCATAAAAAACAACTACCTGCGGTAAGAAATATATTCCGATCAATATCGTTGTTTTAACACTAGAAGTTCCGGCGAGTATGGTGTGCCGAGAAGGACCAACCCGTCATTTTGACGAGTACAGTTTTATTTGCCCTTTTTAAAATAGTAAACAAATTTGAATGCATACCAGTTTGTTTAATATAATTTATACAGTTTACCAGTATATAAGTTTACCCTTGTTTGAAGAATTACATGTTAAAATGAACATTTTAAGCCTAAAAATTAATCCAAATTTATACGATAACCAAATGTAAAATGGTTAACTGGTAAAATTTAAAACTTCCCTTAGCAAACACATGTGTTCCAACATAAAATTATGAATACCATGGTATATAGTAGAAAAACACCTATAAACATAATTTCACTCATTTTCCACGCCACCTGCAGCATCGTAGCACCCAACACACGTGTATTCAGCATTGCCTAAACATGGTCCACAAACATATTTGCTGCATTGGTTACATAAATGCTTGCTCCTATTCTTCCCTCTGCATCCGCCAATTTGGCAAGTCTTCCAAATGTTGCTTTGCTGTGTTAGGAAGTGCGTTTTGTACCCTCGTGGATTTATATGCTGAAGGTAAATCTTCTGCTAAGTTGTATATGAACTGACGTCTGCTTAGTTTTTCACCTGCTACTTCATTGTACAACACCCATGCATTAATAGCTGCCAATGCCAACACATTGAAAAAAAAAAAAACATGCATAGGCCACCTTCTGCATCCATATTTCCCTTGTATAGTCGAGCCATTTGATCGACGACGTGTTATTGTAGTACGCCACTGATTCTGGTAGCTTTATAGGATGTCGTTTATTTATAGTAACTGTGTCATGCATTGAACCCAAAAGAGGCACATTTTTGTTCCCTTTCCCCTGATAGCATGTAAAGTACAGTTGTTTGCAAAGGTGCTGTAGCATATTTTGCTGTTTGAGGGATTTCCCTTCTTCATTTCTTTACTGTGCCCACAATGCTTGTACTTTCACGCTTCAAACTTTCTGCAAGGCATTTGGTTGTGGAAATATTGTCACATGTAATATTTATTCCTGCAAAAACAGAGGGCTGTATACGACGCATTAGAACATGTTCTGCAATAGGAACACCTGTGGGGCGCTAATCGTCTTTTTTCAGGTGAGGAAAACAATTCACCAGATACTTTGAATCTGCATCAACTGCAAGCCGAAGCTTTATTCCAAATTTGTCTGGTTCATTGCTCATATATTGAGTGAAAGATCATCTAGCCTTGCAAGGAAACAGCTGCTCATCCAGTGATATTTTCACATGGAATGCAACACTGCAAGTAATTGGCAATAAAAGGATTCCAGACAGGAGTAGCAGCTGCAAAGCGATCTGTACTTAGTCTTTGAGAGCGCGTGTCCTTGTTATCAAATCGCCTAAACCACAAAATTTCAGCGAATTTGTGTCTGCTCATTTTGTTCCTGAAAAATGGTGGTCGCCAAGTATACGACCATAACAACTTCAACGGAAAGTGTTTTGCTCCAACACCTCGTAAATACATAAGTTGTAGCACGAATTGCGCCATTGGGACAATAAAGCTTTCTTACTCATCGACAAAGGGTCTGCAGTGTGTCATAAACCAATCAGAAAGGAAAACAACATATGTGGACAGATCCGAAGTCTATTGTTTACACTTCCGTACCCGTCAAAATGACAGATGGCAGTCGTTCTAGTAGAAGTTGTTTGTACCAGTTTTTAGAAAGGTCCAAAATGCTTAATTCTTTGTGAACGTGTTTGCCATAAATATTTATTAAAAGTCATAAAACATGGGAAGTGTGGAAAAAACATAAGCAAGAAATAAGTATTCTTAAGCAGCGCATCCGTCAAAATGACGGGTGCGGTCCTTCTAGTGTTAAAGGTCATTACTCAGAAACCAAGCATTTTATTATTTGTGCTCATTCTTTTGGAAACTTTCTGTATATTTCCTCATAGGAACAAGGGCTTGGGTATTAATAACATATTTAATGAGCGCATCGCTAGTTAATGTGTCTAATATGATACTGTTTTCCTTAAATTGTCCAAAGTGAAGAAACGGAAAAGGAATAACAATTTTCCTCTTGAGAGTTACCTATCTTTATTTGACATTTAAAACCAATGGCTAAGAATATCTTAGAAGTAGCTTGGCATTAATTATTTGCTTCAATGATATCTACATGATGCATGAAGAAAGATTTTATCTCTATCTCTCACTGTACACCGCTTATTCAAAAATTATACAGAATGAACAATTCTGAAGCCATTCCTAGAAAATTAAAATAAATATTACATTGTAATATCTTACACGCAATGTGAATATATGCCAGGTGAGTAACATGTCCCTATATACTTTTTAATTTATGCAACATGCTTAACGACATATGTGATTTTGTGCCTTTCTTGAATGCCTTCTAATGGATGATTTGCACAACAGTTTATAGAGGAGGGGTGGATAACTCAGTGCATAAGTGTTGTACAGGGCAGAGAGCAAAGTCTATGTATGTTGATTCCAAAAACTTCATACCCAAATACAGGGAACTCCAGTACGTATGCCGACGACAAGAAGGCTGAAGGGGCATGAAGAGCAGACGAGGTTGAACTGTTTATTTGCTCCGGTAACGGATCTGTTTACTAGGGAATGAGTGTGTAAGAGCGCATATGAGTCACCCATGCTGCCAGATCAACTATTTGTTGCAGTAAACGCAGCGGTAGGTATTATGTATGGGTGAGCTATGTGACAAAACTTGTGTATTTTAAACGAACATTCCATCCTTGTCATACTGGGATGGTAAGCATAAACACCTTCGGGAGAGCAAAAGTGATTACACATTCCTCCTTCTTGTCGTGGGTCTACAGTAACAATTTTAACGGGTTGTCAAACTTTTAATCATTAGCGTGCATTGCCACACACCTTTAAACACGCCCCTGAAGGAACAACCTAACACATGCATCAGTAGACAATAACATTGATATACAAAATGACAGATCTACACATTGGGACCAATTGGATTTAAATCTTAAGCCAACACGTGTTTTCGTTGTACAGATAGGTCAAACAGTGCAAAGATTTAGGTAGATTGTTTTCGCTTGTGTCACAAATTACAGGTATTTTTAGATCATACAATAACTGTAATGGCGGACACAGTTTTTTATTTGCGTTAAAAATACCAAAACGAGCTCAATATATGGTATGAAGCTGCAGAAACCGTGTAAAGATCAAGGTTTCTCTGTGGTTTCTTGATCGTTTAGAAAGGCCTGCTCCTAAAATAGCGTTGACTAAATGGTATTACAGAGGTTACTGCATGACTGTCACGGTAAGCTGGCTTCAAATCCTTTTTGTTCCGCTCAGAAATTTTATTACCCTTTATTTGACCTATTATGGCCCATATTTTATTTTACGATATAAATAACCCTTTTATATGATACGTATTTTTAAAATAAAATAGTCGCCATGTTTTTCACTGGCAGATTATATACTTTATTATGGTCGCTATTATGCCTGACCCATTCAACTACATTTTAAACACTTCACACATGCAAAGTGGCGTTAGCTATTTGCGCCTGCGTCAATGCTTGCTAGGAAAGCCTGTTCCATGTTCTTATTTTCGGAAGTCGTCATTTTGTACATTTAGTGCGTTTGAAATCCACACTCTTTGACAATTTATTTTCCTGTTTAACCGAGAACTTAACATATACACAATTCTTTTGAGAGTAGAAGAAGTGAAACGTAAGATTTAAGGATGAAACAAAAATTATTAGATTTAATGCCCTTTACATACTCCTAAAAATGAAAGCTGTTTAGGTAATATGGTTTACGGCACCAAATAAGGTAGGTACAGATTATAAATACTCACAAAGTTAAACATGATCCTTAATTATAGATTATAGATTCCTGTGTATTTGGCTCACTAAAGAAACAATAGCAACAATAAATTGGTAACCAAAATACAGACCATAAAGAGTAGGTGAAGGCAAAAACCCTAAGCAATGTAATGACGTTTCGAACCTAGCGCTTGTGTCACTATACTCCACTCCATCTCGCCAGCTGCTACGCATGACCTGTCGCTCTTCGAGAAAGCATTCGTTTATCAGCGTGTTAATATTGTGAGCATGAAAAACCGTCCATTATTTAAGCTTTTCGTAGATCTCGACCCTTATTCAGGGCTGTAAGTATAGGTATATATTAATACTGAGTGCGTATAATACCGAATAGAAGCGCAGAGCTGTAATAACAGCTGTCATTCTAAAAGGGTCATTGTTTTCACATTAGACTGTAAACTGTGGGTTACATAGATAAGAATAAATAGGGGCAGCTGACTGATCTGGTGTATATACACCCTTTCTATATATACACATAGAGCTTGTGGACATTTGTAATACCTTCTCTTTGGACTTATGTTTCCTCTATGAATAATACTAAGGCAGCAAATTTCGATTTGTAGGACACTGCTGCACGAACCACTAGCAGGCCATTAAACGAGCATGGTAATTTTTTTGGCAACAGGGCTTTGTATTTTGCAAATCATAAGGAATAATGGCCGCAACACAGTCGTATGAGAGAAATTCCTTTTCAGCTCTAATCTTAGTTTACTGATGGAGAAAGTCGTATGCACAAAATCCAAAATCTAATCCTCTACAACTAGATTTGCATATCAAAGTCGTCCCTTCCTTCTTAGATGTAACATTTCCATAAGGGCAAAGACGCGAAGATCACAGATCTTCAAATGTACTTAGTCTGGACAACGCTGCTCTGGCAACTTCTCTGGGTACAAACGCCGCGAGTCAAGGCAGCAATGCATGCGCCTCCCCCGCCCAACCAGTGCATTTCTACCACCTCCTGGTTTGAGTAAATATCGCTCAGTCGAACACCACACAAAACGCGAAATGTACTTTGCCTCGAAATGAACTGTGAGAATTCTATTAAACATTTGCCAGGCCAGCTAGCTCCGAAAATAAGATGGTTCCAATTGGACACTGTTTCGAAGAACATAATTTAGAAACCAAGCATTCTGGGTCATAACTTGTAATGGATGCGTTTGTTGTCTACATATTAGGAATTCGTATCTGAATATGCTGTCTAGTTTTGTATCAACCTGTAAAAGAAAAAGTAATTTCTCTATTAATACTTCGCAAAAAGAGTCAGTTTCGTAAAGGTAACTTGTAGAAGGTATACAATAAATTAAATTAAAATATATTCAGGCGAATTTAACATACTTTTATCATTTCTTGTGGCTAAACGTTAATTAAAATAAGAATGTGGTTCCAGCAATAAAATATATATTCGTATTTTTCCTCCTACAGTTAATTAAGGAAATCCTGCCTTATCACAGCAGCAGGATATAATTTGATATCACCTATAAGAGTAACGTATTTGTGTTGTGCCATTATTTCTTGCAGCTGTTAAATCTGGTGAGTATGAAAGTTTATTTAACAACCAATACTTTCCTCTCTCCCCCAGAATGTTTCTATTGTTGAAGTTGCTCTTTGTCATTCACACACTGTAGACATTACGTTTCTGAAAGCCGAAGTCATACTCATTACAATTTTTGTGAAATTCTGTTGTAACACATCTAACTTGCCGTCAGTTTTATTACGTTAAAGCGTCTATTAATATTTATAAAGTCAATCTTACATTTTCCAAAATATTTCTGCTTTACCTTACATGGTGTAGAGACGTTTTGCTATCATATTCTAGTTAACTATCCGTATCTTCAAACAGATTCTGTCTCAGCTAAAGCAAGAATTCGAAAAGATGAAATGTTTTAAATTTCAGGCGTAACAAATTATTTTTGGGTAGGTATGCAAAGTCGTGGAACAAGTTAACAATATGTTCTGACAGTTTCATATTTTTTTATATGTACCTGATACAAAATATATCCTAGAATTCAATAATCTCCATTTCGAAACTTATGTTTTTTGGTCTGTCTATGGGTTACCTTATCACACAAGGAAAAAGAAAATAAGGGACGTTCTTGTTACAGACTTTAACATCATTCTGGTGAAATTTTGAATTCCGTGCTTACCTGATCATCAGTTTCACCTCAGTGCCATGCTTCACTTCCGTAATACAGCAGTGGTTTTGAAGAAAATATTATATGGTCATAAATTGGTCTCTTTTTTAACTCTTGCGTGTTGATCATCCATTGAATCGGTCAGCTAGTTTTACTGCAGGTTTCGAAGGCAAGATGATTTAACCCACAATACAGCTACCAGGAGAGGAAGGTCTAGTGATGGGATATATTCTTAAATTTTCAGACTAGGTTTTAACCGCTATTAAATTAAATGAGCAGTGGAAACATGAAGTAATAACACACATTGATCTTGTCAAAAATAATAGAAAAGTTATTCTACGTCTCATTGATGTCGTAGTTGTCTAGGCCAGACAAGAACTTACCTTAGGAGGGCATGCCCAAGAAAAAGATTCTGCGAACCATGGAAACTATATTGAAATACTAACTGTTTTTAGCAAGTATGATGACACCCTGGCATGTCATTTACAGAAAGCTACTGTGTTCTCGGGTCTGTCGAAGCATTTTCCAAAATACATTATTAATGGAGTAAGCATGTTGTCATTGTTATTATTGATAAAACCATTAACATACCTGCTCACTCTCAACTCTTAACTGCTACAATGCTGATAGCCGACAATGAAGAGAAAGAAGAAAGGTTTCTGGGTTTTACAAAAGATCGCAGTGCTAAGGCACTATCGGAATACGTATTCCATATGATGGACGAGTTTAAATGTGGCTCTAAATTTGTCGCTCATTGTTATGATGGAGCAGCAGTGATGTCGGGAGATTACAGAAAAGATTAAAAGAAAAACAATTTGATGCTTTATTTATACATTGTTTTGCTCATTGACTAAAAATTGTCCTTTCACAGACAACATGCAACATAAAAGACTGTATTTCTTTTTCTTGGCTTAAGTAGTTTATCTTCTTTGTTCTCCAAATGTACAAAAAGAACTGCTGAATTAGATATGGAGGTGAAAAAAAGGTTTCCCAAAGTATGTCCAACACGATGAAATTATAATGGAAGGCTGGTTGAAACTGTTCGGGAATATAAAGAAGAATTAGTTCAGTTGTTCGAAAACATTCTCGATAATCCAAACCAATGGGATAGTGAAGCTTATCACGAAGCTCGAGGTTTTAACAGTGTTTTTTCTGATTTCCAATTCAACTTACTTTTCTTAATTTTCAGTGAAATATTTAGCCAAACAGATGTCCTTTTTGAAATTCTTCAGACACAAGTATTGGATATAAATTACTTCAGTGTCAAAGTAATAGACACAAAACCCACTCTATAAGAAAAGAGAAACGAATTTGGTACCGTATGGGATAAATGTAATGAGAATTACGAACTGCCAAAGAAAAGACAACGTCAAAACAACGACCTTGATGAAAAAGATCAAAGCTGAATCTATTGCGAAATATCTGATAGTACACAAAATCAAATTCAAATTAGGTTTGAAGGATTATCAAAAGTTAAATTTGTACAATTAATTGACCAAAATAATATTATAAACAAATTTCCTGAAGAAGCATTCTATTCCCTGAATTAAAGTTATGGTCAGTAATTTCACACTTTGCTCGCCTTAGAAGTGAACTCAGTGTAGTCCATACCTCAAATGAGTATCTGCGATGAAGGTTCAAAAACTAATGAT
This sequence comes from Mantis religiosa, assembly GCA_030765055.1. Taxonomy (NCBI): domain Eukaryota; kingdom Metazoa; phylum Arthropoda; class Insecta; order Mantodea; family Mantidae; genus Mantis; species Mantis religiosa. The sequence continues at coordinate 133,856,934 of CM060951.1, forward strand.
TTATTTGAAATCTAGTGGTTTCTTATCCTCCGCTTTTTGTGAACTCTTCAAGTTGTGCCCACAGATTTCCATTATCCCAGCGTTGAATGCGAGTGTCCAACGTTGATTTTCGGCACTTCGTCGAATTCACACTTGCTGCAGAAACCCCCAAGGACAGCAAAGACCCGCAGACTTGTCTGTACTGGCTAGTGAGAAAAAACTCATAACACTGAAATCATCGGAAAGTAAAGAGGAGTTTCACAGATTAGTGATAGATGAGTTTATCAAAAAGGAGAGACGGATTGAATTGGTTTCCAAGTGAGAGAAGAAAATTTAAGTAGGCAAGCTTATTATGGGATTATTATTATTATTATTATTATTATTATTATTATTATTATTATTATTATTATTATTATTATTATTATTATTATTATTATTATTATTATTATTATTATTATTATTATTATTATTATTATTATTATTATTATTATTATTATTATTATTATTATTATTATTATTATTATTATTATTATTATTATTATTATTATTATTATTATTATTATTATTATTATTATTATTATTATTATTATTATTATTATTATTATTATTATTATTATTATTATTATTATTATTATTATTATTATTATTATTATTATTATTATTATTATTATTATTATTATTATTATTATTATTATTATTATTATTATTATTATTATTATTATTATTATTATTATTATTATTATTATTATTATTATTATTATTATTATTATTATTATTATTATTATTATTATTATTATTATTATTATTATTATTATTATTATTATTATTATTATTATTATTATTATTATTATTATTATTATTATTATTATTATTATTATTATTATTATTATTATTATTATTATTATTATTATTATTATTATTATTATTATTATTATTATTATTATTATTATTATTATTATTATTATTATTATTATTATTATTATTATTATTATTACTATTAGTATTACTATTAGTATCATTATTACTATCATTATTATCATTATCATTATTATTACTATTATTATCACTATTATTATCATTATCATTATCATTATTATTATTATTATTATTATTATTATTATTATTATTATTATTATTATTATTATTATTATTATTATTATTATTATTATTATTATTATTATTATTATTATTATTATTATTATTATTATTATTATTATTATTATTATTATTATTATTATTATTATTATTATTATTATTATTATCATTATTATTATTATCATTATTATTATTATTATTATTATTATTATTATTATTATTATTATTATTATTATTATTATTATTATTATTATTATTATTATTATTATTATTATTATTATTATTATTATTATTATTATTATTATTATTATTATTATTATTATTATTATTATTATTATTATTATTATTATTATTATTATTATTATTATTATTATTATTATTATTATTATTATTATTATTATTATTATTATTATTATTATTATTATTATTATTATTATTATTATTATTATTATTATTATTATTATTATTATTATTATTATTATTATTATTATTATTATTATTATTATTATTATTATTATTATTATTATTATTATTATTATTATTATTATTATTATTATTATTATTATTATTATTATTATTATTATTATTATTATTATTATTATTATTATTATTATTATTATTATTATTATTATATTAGTAGGGTAGTTGCAGAAAGAGTAGTGGATGTAATTGTAGCATGTGTTTGCAGAAGAGATCAGTTGCAATGGTAATATGTAGTAATTTTTTTATAAGTGCTTCCCTTGTTATAAAATTCACCGACCGCCACTGCTTTAGTTTACATACCAACACAATGTCACGGCAACAGGCATAAAATTTCGGCTCAAATAAGAAAATAGTCGGCGGATAAAGTTTCATGGTAATAAAGATTCTTGCTAAGCAGTTAATGATAGCTCGGCTACTGTAAACAAGCGCCGGCAAGCAAAGATAACTGAGGTAAAGGACTTGCCAGCATAGTTTAAGTTACGCTTTTAGAATGTGATAGAATATATGGTTTCTTTTTTCTTCCGGAAATATCTCCAACCTAGAATTAGGTATTTAAGCAAGTGACGGCTCGCAAAGTGAGTTAACTGTAAACAGAGGAGTAGAAGTGTGAAACAGTGTTGTGAAATGAGAGACAGCCAGCTGTATTGTTGTAACAAGAGCTAAGGATGTAATCTGCTGTCAAAGTTTGTTATTGTCATCGACCTTGGTAAACTGATGTGCGTAATGTAATGGTCCTGTAATCTATAAGATTATTTCTACGAAAATAAAGGAGATTTTTAATTTCTACAACTCGGCCTTTCAATTCTACGAACCCGCAAAGTCACAATTGGTGTCAGGAAGCGGAATAACATCACCGAGAAGATAGAAGAAATGACCGAATTAACAACGAAGACGGAAGCTGCATATAGCAACTTGGGCACGACGATGACTGCGAAGATGACCGACAGCAGGAAGAGCAGCCCGAGGAACGAGTAAGGACCGGCCTGGCGAGGAAAACGTCAGCGCCATCACCACCATCCCCTCGAGTGAAACTGGGCGCCGTCAGCCGACGTATGGATGGCAGCCTCATCGCGGGCAGTTGGGTCAGAGGAAAGCCGTGCCACGTACTCGTCGTAACCGGGGCAGCCGTGACCATCATTGCACCTGACGTGGCAAAGGGTTTGCCGTCGAGGAAACCAAGCCGATCATACCAGCTAGTGACGGCATCAGGTGACACCTTGCCCGTGGAAAGGGAGGCTCTGCTGTAGTTGACCTTGGGACCGAGTGCCGTGCGTCTGTGGGTGTACGTCGTGGAAGTGGCTGAGAAGGTGACACTGGGACTGGATGCCCTCAAGAACCACGAGGCGACGGTCGGCGACGCCAGGAAAGTCCTGCAGCGCAATGGAGAAGAGGTCATACTCCGGCAACCCGAAGAACACCTTGGAATCTGCAGAGCCATCCTGAAGGAAGACGTGGGTCCCCGCGAGAAAGGAGGTGGTGGTGATGGTGCGACTGGTAGGACAGCGAATGAAGAACATTGTTGCCGTGCCGAGAGGTGCCAGTGAGGCAGCTTAACCTAGCGGATATCGATCACGACTTCCAGGCCGGAACGGCGATGGGGAAGTGTGAGCCCGTGGTCATCGTGACAGGAATCGTCAAGACACAGGGGTCGGTGCCAACGCAAAACCTGGGGCCCCGGCTGGAAGGCTTACTGGAGAGGGTGGCCGATCACCTGACAGCAGAACAGCTCGGGAAGGTTCGACAACTGCTGAGACGATACGGGCGCGTCTTCAGCCAAGGCAGAGAAGAACTACTGCGACACCCGGTGAGAGTTCCTGGCGGTATCGGTATTTAAGACCTTGGAGCACTTCCAGAAGTACCTGTACGGTCAGCCATTCCACCTGAGGACTGAGCACTCCGCCCTAACCTGGCTATAGAGCTTTAAGAACCTGCAAAGCCAGACAGCACGTTGGGTCCAGAGTCTGCAGGAGTACGATTTCACTTCGGAACATCGTAGAGGGAAGAGCCATGGCAAATCAAACGCCATGTCCCGAAGACCCTGCCCAGAGGAGTGCGGCCAATGCACGAGAGTGGAAGAGAAGGAGCGTGCCGCAGCAATCAGAGTAGTCACGGCAGTGCCTGCGGATGGCTGGAATAGCGCATGCCTTAGGAGGGAGCAGCTGGTGGACGCAGACTTGGGGCCACTCTTGGGAGAAGTGGAGGCTGGGACGGGGCTGGTCTGGGAGGACATCGCGCCAAGTAGCGCCACCTACAAGTCGTACTGGGCCCAATGGGACTCACTGAAGGCAAGAGAGGGTGTGCTGTTTCGGGTTGAGCCCAGAGGTTCCACTCCCATTAGTCCTGAACCCGTATGAACTGGACCCGGGCCTCCTTCAACCAGGGAGTTATCCGAGCTGTCCCAAAGGGCGCTCGGCGTCCTCCGTGGGGCTTTCCATAGGGCAAGACCTAGAGACTAACAAGCCCCCCCATCTGGTCCTATGGACTGAAGACGGGATGGAAGTGGATACGCCACTTACGCGCACCAACACCAAAGGTGAAGACTACCGATATGACCTCGGTGGGGCCGGCTGTTCCGGGTATGGGAATCGCCTGATGAGAAGACGCAGAGGAAGCTATTGATACTTCCTGAAGTAAGGTCCTGGAGGTCTTGGAGGAAGTGCACGCTGGTACTTAAGGAGGACACCTGGAAAAAAACCGAACAATCGGCAAACTTCAACAGCCGTGGCAAGGACCGTACCGGGTGGTTCAGAGGAGTAACGCCGTGGAGAAGGTGCCCCGAGGGAAGTTGTTGGTGGTACACCTGGATCGTCTAGTCCGCTACGATGGAGCTGTTCGGGACGACCAGCCTTGAGGAGGGAGTAGTGTCACGGCAACAGGCATAAAAAGTTTCGGCACAAATAAGAAAACAGTCGGTGGATAAAGTTTCATGGTAATAAAGATCCCTACTAAGCACTTAATGATAGCGCGGTACTGTAAATAAGCACCGGCAAGCAAAGATAACTGCGGTAAAGGACTTGCCGGCATAGATTAAGTTACGCTTCTGGAATGTGATAGAATATTTGATTTCTTTATTCTTCTCGAATCTAGAATTAGGTATTTCAGCAAGTGGCGGCTCGCAAAATGAGTTAGTTGTAAACAGAGGAGTAGAGTTGTGAAACGGTGTTGTGAAATGAGAGACAGCCAGCTGTGTTGTTGTAACGAGAGCTAAGGATGTAATCTGCTGTCACTGTTTGTTATTGTAATTGACCTTGGTAGACTGATGTACGTAACGTAATGATGCTGTAATCTATATGAGTATTTCTGCGAAAATAAAGGAGACTTTTAATTTCCACAACCCGGCCGTTTGATTCTACGAACCCACAAAGTCACAATTACATCAAAATACGGGAGTTTACAGAGCGAATGGCTTCATTGCCAACTGCTTAAAATTAGATACCAACAACATTTTAATGCTCTTCTGATCATATAATTTACTTTTTTTAGCATAAATTTTATTTTTTGGTATTCTTTTAAGTTTTATCTTATCCATGCTTAATTTTTAATTTCAGGAGTCAAATAAAATGCTAGGTATAACTTTAATATTTCTTGAGTTTTATTGTTAATCAAAACTGAAGAACTCAGTGCCATAGCCAGGAGCTGAACCACAAATGCAAGAATACCAAAACAACTGGGTGAATCATGTGCAATAAATGTGCTTGGAGAAATTTAGTAACAGTGTCATCCAAGTTAAGTGAAAAAACTATTTGTAGTCGGTTCTTAACACTTCATCATTTGCAGTTTTACTTTTTGAGGGCCTGGTTTCAGGAGCTGAGGTTTCCATTTTCAACCTTTAGTCTCTGACTATCCTGCTGTTGCCAGCTGTCTTCTTTCTGGTGAGACATTTAGATGCTACATTAAAACCACTCATTCTGCAGGAAAAGGCTATCAAATGTACAATAAAAAAGAAAGTCAATGGGTAGCTTTCCTTCTTGGATCTAAATAAGATTAGCAATGAACCAAAATTAAGATTAGAAATTTATAGGAAGCCAACAAACAGTCGGAAAAGTACTAGAAAGATCATAGATATAACCTAATTACAAATAAACATGCAATAAATAGCAATCTTATATACAGACTAGTCAACATAACCACGGACAAAGCAGAAAATTACAAGGACAAAAAGCCATACTCGCATAACAGAACAATATTAATATGGCAAATATATGGTATTTAAGAAAATTAAAAAAGCTAAGCTAAAGAAAGTCATTAAGGTAGTACTTAACTACATTCAATAAAGAAAAAGAAAGCAAAGCATATTCAGTAGATTCAAGTACCATCCAGAAACATTAAATACATTCCAAAAGATCTTTAAAACACAAAATAATATTTTGGCACTTACAAATAATTAAATTGTGACATTCTAAAACTAAAGATGAAATGCCACCAATCAATAAATGTGGAATACATAAAATAAGTTCTAAGGAATCTGAAAAATGTTACAAATGGCAAACTGAAAGAAACCTAAAATCAGAGTCAAAAAGCATTTTAGAAACTCAAATTGAAGCAGTTGCATTTTACTTTTGGAAACCATGACCTTGCCCCATATCCAAAGTTATTAAAAGATGTGATAAACCAAAACAAACTGAGAACGTGGAAGAACATCCTAATTTGGAAAAATAAGGACAGAGTACTGACTTTGAAATCCCTAAAGGCAAATATTTGATAAAGTTCCGCCACTGAAGAGAAAACAGCAAATAACACAGCCAACAGATGCTAGACCTTTGAGATTGAGACTGGAAGCAGCAGCTTCCGAAACTAGTCCTTCAAAGAATAAAAATGTAAATGATAGAGTGAAAGAAGACTACAAATGGTTTTTTCAATTGGATATAATTCACAAAGATATGCTTCATTACTGTACGAAAGAAAAGAAATCTTTGAGCTGCCCGAAGAAGTACTGGAGAAGAACCTAGCCTTGAAATTGTAACAAGGCTATGAGGTTTAAGACTTTCATGGAAAAAGAAAAAAGAGACAATAAAGTAATTATTAAGGAATCCTTTGTTTGATTTTAATCTCAGATCTAAATTCAGCACAATTTAATTCATTAGAGTGCGCAATCATTTCTCTTTCTATCAGAATTGTGCTATTTAGTTTAATTGTTATTAAACTCACTAGGGAACTATCACTATGCTGATACCTGTATTCCCTTGCGAGTTTGATGGTATATTCTATGCTGTATGTGGGGCCTGTGCACCAGAAATCTGCTACAGAGCAGAACTGCAGTTCCCACAATTGAGGCCTGAAAACTGTCACATGTGACCACTTGCAAGTACTAACTGCTGGACATCTCTCATGAACCTTGTGCCCGGCACTCCTTATGTATACTTGAGTATAGATCTCTGCCTGCAGGGGTAAACAATCCCTCCCATACAATGCTGTTATATCCGACGTATTCTGAACTCATGTTTCGGTACTTCCAGCTATACTCCACACCCGAGTTTTGGCACACAGGCCCCACATAGAGCAGAAATGATGCCATCAAACTCTCAAACAAATACAGGTAGGTATCATATTGTGATGCTTCCATTGTCAGTGGAAACATGTACAGTAAAATGTTATTCTTGTGTGCTTAGCATACTTCTGGCATATTTAAAATAGCAGAGTCACAAATACACCAAACTATGACACTCAGGATCAGTTTCTTTACGAATAATAAACCCAATTTTTTAACTCTTAGTAGAATGATATTGAAATTCTTTCACTCATGGCTTGCAGTTTAGTTACTTTTACAGAACTCCCTACATGTTCTATATGCTCGTTTAGCAAGCACATCCGTTTGTGGATTTAGTATCCATAGCATTCCATTGGCAGCTTCACATACACATGCCAATCAGAATATCAACTGTTCAAAGTCTACATACAAGATTTCATATAATTTTTATGTTTATGTACAAGAATTAGTTGGTATAATGCCCCCTCAGAAAAGGTTTTACATCATTAACATAACCCATGCAATGTAGGATAATTTCCAGTCTGATTGATACCATTGCATTTACCTGTAGAAGGTTAGAAGTTGATATGCTGTTCGGATGGGAACTCCATTTAAACTTTTTCTCAAGCTCAATTGCTGCTGTTACACATAAATTTAATGCATGCTGATGATGTCTTGAAAGTCTTGGAGGTACTCACGTTCACTGCAAGAAGTTGACAATCAATAGCAATATAATCGCTGTAATGGAAATAATTACATGGTGATAGAAACAACAAACAGTGAGTGTTTGGAAGTTTTCATGGCACAGTGATTTTGCATGATTTTATTTTTAACTTCTCCATTCAATTAATAGTACTTGATCATATTTTCCTTAACTTGTATCATTTTCATGAATATCCTAGGAATCGAGTCTGCTAGATTTTAAAAATAGTTTTTGTCCATTTCCAAACATATGTTCTTACTCTTTCTGTAGCGTTTTTCTTACATGCCGTAAATCTACAAAACAGGACCACAGTGATCCTTCCCAAGGAAGCCATGCTAAGAATTTGTACACCCGAAAAAATCCATTACCCCCCACCGTGTTTGAAACTCTGATCTCGAGAAATTGAGGCTAGGTTTTTGCCTCTAGATCACCAAGGACGACATTATTTACTATGAGAAACAATGTAACTGCAATCAGAAACAAACATGTCTTTATTACCAGACACTATGAGTTACCATATATCCAATCACATTACAGGTGTTTGAAGTTTTATTAATTCATTAAAATTACTTTTATTTCTCGTTTTTGGAATATCACATTACACATGTAACAGATACCGAGAAAGTCTCTAAGTAGTAGTATAGGAGTACCGAGAAAGTATGAGAGAGTGCGAAAGTTAAGATTGAACATGAACAAAAGGAAAGAAAAAAATCTCAAAAGGTTAAAAGGGTAGAGGAAAGGGACAGATGGATGTGGGAGATCAAGGAGAATTTGAGAGATGAAGCAGAATCAGAAGTATTCTTTAACACAGTTAAATACCTGTACATAATGAGCAACGTTTTTGTTCCAGCTGACAAAGATGGCTAAAGGAGACAATATTAGATTAGACACGTGGAACAGGACAGTGGATTATCTCGTTGCACCAACAGCCCTGGGATCTGGGTTCAGTAGTCTGCTCATATTGTTACAAATGTTTTTTGGGACAAGGAAATTACACCAACAACCAGAGCAGAAAACAGGTGAGTTATTCCACTGATACACAGACACATACACATGCACAAATATATAACGTCTGTTATATAATTTTGTTATATATATAACCTTAAGCTATAAATATAAGCTATAAGCTATAAATATAAAGTTATATAATACATTTCGTTAAAAAGTATCATTCTGAATGTTATGAGCATCAAATCGCATAACCAACCCAAATTAATAGGTTAAGAGTTTCATTGATTTTTAACACTGCATAGGAGAATACGGGTTAGGTTATGTAAAGTTCCTCACATTTCATTTACTTAAGTCCCAAAACACTTTACCCAAGTTTGCCCTTCAAAGCTATGTCTCTGTGTTAGTGTTTGGCTTGTGATATGATCATGACTGTAACGCTTTATGTAGTGCTTAACACCCTTTACTAAAAGTGAAAACGTAGCTTGTGTCGCCGACTACCAATCTGAAGTAAAGAACAAATTGGAAAACTGAGGATCATTCTGCCGTTGTACGGGTGACGTATGGAGACAAGTGAGGGTTGTATCGCCTTCTCTTAGAGGTGACGTAACAAGTAAACTACGTCACAGGGAGCAAGTCAAAACTTGCCGCCAGCGTAACATGTGCTGCTCCCTTGGAGGATCATGTAACGATTGCACTAGAAGAGAGGAGCTACTTTTATATCCACTGCCATATACATTGTGACCTGTCTTTAAGAGCACCAATATGAAATTACTACATCAACATCAAAGGCTAGTTTAATCATTCACACTTCTGTACTCAGCACCATTAATTACAGTTTATGTAATGGGAACGGATTTTTTGGTGCTAAAAAGTTAAATTTATTGATTTTTTATGTGTTAAAAATCAAGAAAATATTTGAAATTAATTGTTCTTTCACACTGGCCGTGTGTAGGCTAAATTGTGGAAACGTAGAGTCAGAATGAAAAATTCAATGCCATAGCCGGGATTTGAACCACGGATCTTCTGGTTTCCGGCCAGCCGCACTTCCATTGTGCTACTATGGCCAACGTGCCGACATGACATTAAATTCTCCAACTAACTCGTATTTTCCCGGTAAACCACTTAGCAGTTCTCATAAACACATGAGACAACTACTTTAATGACGACTTACTACATGTAGGTACTTAAAGGCCCGGGCTTTATAGTTAACCACTATTAGGTCAATTATTGGAAATTAATTGTTCTTTCACACTGGCCGTGTGTAGGCTAAATTGTGGAAACGTAGAGTCAGAATGAAAAATTCAATGCCATAGCCGGGATTTGAACCACGTATCTTCAAATCCAATAATTGACCTAATAGTGGTTAACTATAAAGCCCGGGCCTTTAAGTACTTACATGTAGTAAGTCGCCATTAAGGTAGTTGTTTCATGTGTTTATGAGAACTGCTAAGTGGTTTACCGGGAAAAACACGAGTCAGTTGGAGAATTTAATGTCATATCGGCACGTTGGTCATAGTAGCACAATGGTAGTGCCGCTGGACGGAAAACCAGAAGATCCGTGGTTCACATCCCGGCTATGGCATTGAATTTTTCATTCTGACTCTACATTTCCACAAGAAAATATTTGTTAAAAAGTCCAAAATATTTACTAAAACACAAACATATTGTCTTTGATTTACATAATAGAAAAACTAGTATTATAACGAACTCTTTTGGTAACTCACCAGTGATGGATTACTGATATCACCTGTCAATTGTTGGAAATTGTTTTCAGCGCATGACTTCTCCAAATTGACCAGGGGAGGGGATCCGTCCCCTTCAGCTGCCGTGGTGCGGGCGCTACGGACCCCTAGCACTCGTGGTACCTCTGACGTTACTAGAGGAACCTCGGGCCGAACATTCGAGCCCCTCTCTGATAGGGAGTTGTTCGGATTGGGTTGGGCTCGAGGGGGCAGTGGTTCCCGATACCCGTGGGAGATCGGGTACGTCTCCGGACGGGGTTGAGGGAAGCCATTAATATTCCCGCGTACTAGCCAGCATAGCTAGTAGAAGGTGTGCTAGATCGCCAGGCGGCCCCACCGAGGTCATATCGGTAGCCTTCCCATTTTGGTGTTGGCACGCGTAAGTGGCGTATCCACTTCCATCCCGTCTTGACTCTACAGGAACAGTTGGGAGGGGTGGCTTGTTAGTCTCTAGGTCTTGCCCTATGGAAAGGCCCACGGAGGCGCCGGGCGCCCTTTGGGACAGCTCGAAGGAGGCCCGGGTCCTTGGTCCTGGGGGCCAGGACTAATGGGAGTAGAACCTCTGGCATTAACAGCATTAACTGTCCATTGGGTATCTTTCCCGATTGTCGCGTAGCACTTGCCTTGTATTGGGGGAATGTTCGTTCAATGACGCATAATGTCACTCTTGTGTACTTAATAAGATGCACCTACTGGTAACTTACACTGTTAACGTAAAAATAGCCTTATAGAGCTTGTTTATATTCTGGTAAGCTGTTAACAAAGCATAATCTAATCTAAAGTTACAGCGCACAGCTTCCCTTGTCAAAGACAAAGCCATTGTGTTTGCCACACATAAACAAAAGGCGACACAAAGCTCGGTATAGTATTGTGACTTTGTGGGTTCGTGAAATTAAAAGTCCGATTGCACCACACAAAAATGTTATTTCCACCGAATTATAATCGGAACACTTGCCGATTATACAGAATTACGTAATGCACACAATTACAATTCACCAGTTCGTCCGTTACAGTTCCACTTGCACTCGAAATTACGTACACTCCCCCGATGCACGTACGCAGTCCGTCCCCTCACTGGGTGCTCCACACAGCTGCTCGCCAAGAACTGAACTTTCCTCCAGCCCGACGCGTTGCTTATATAGGACCAACTGGCTAATATAGAAGGTTCCGGATTAGATGAAATATCCTGTATGTTCGAGAACTCACGGGAAGGGGAAATAGACGGCAGAGTGGCCCGCGATCCCTCTCCTAATCATCCCTTCAGGTAGTGACAGCAGATAAATGGGTAGGCGTGGTCACAATGCTTCAGGTCTGACCCTGCTGCCGGCCAGTTCTATAGGGAGTTCTGACGTTCGGGAGATACTGCTGCCTCCTCAAAGCTGGTCGTACCGAACTGCACCATCGTAGCGTGCCAGGTGATCCAGGTGTACCACCAACATCTTTCCTCGGGGAACCTTCTGGATGCGGTAGACCACGCCGTTAATCCTCTTTACCACACGGTACGGTCCTTGCCATGGCTGCTGGAGCTTCGGGCAACGTCCCTTGGTCCGGGTAGGGCGGTACAACCAGACCAGGTCACATTGCTGGAACCCTTGGCTGTTGGCTTGCCTATCATACTGGGTCTTCATGCGGTCGCTCGCCTTCTGGATGTTCTGGCGAGCCATCTTGTGCATGTCACGGGGATGGTCCACCAGGTTCTCCACATACTCGGTCGCTGGCTGTTTCGCTTCCGGTGGGCCTCCAAAAGCCAGGTCACAAGGGAGGCGTAACTCTCGGTCGTACACTAAGCAGGCTGGCGTCATCCACGTGGTGTCGTGTGTTGACGAGCGGTAGGCCAGCAAGAACAGTGGCACCTTGACGTCCCAGTCTCGCTGATGGCTGGCCACGACCTTCCTTAGGTGTTTCTCTATGGTTTTGATGCATCTTTTGACCATGCCATTCGACTGGGTATGTAGAGGCGCCGTGCGGGTCTTGTTCACCCCAAGACTAGGTAGCGCCTCCTCCATATGATTGGACTCAAAATTTGTTCCCTGGTCGCTGTGGAGCTCTAACGGCACTCCAACTCAGCATAGAATTTGCTCCACGAGGCAGTCTGTGATTGTCTTTGCCTCTTGGTTTGGGATGGCATACACCACCGGCCACTTAGTGAAGTAATCCACGACCACCATCAGGTACTTGCTGCCTCAGTCGGACATCGGAAATGGTCCAGCTATGTCGACGAAGATCCGTTCGAATGGCGCTCCGACGTTATACTGCTGCATGCGACCCCGGCTCCTTGTCTGGAGGCCGCGACTCGCTGCCCACACGTGACACTAACGGCACCATCTCTCAGCGTCTGCTCGGAGCCTCAGCCAGTAGTAGCGCTGCCGTACTTTGTCAATAGCTTGGTTCGCTCCCAGGAGTCCTCCTGAAGTACTGGCGTGCACTTCCTCCAAGACTTCCGGGACCTTACTCCGGGGAAGTACCAACTGTTCTCTCTGTGTCTTCCCATCGGGTGATTCCCATACCCGGAACAGCACGACCTCTCTGGTCTTCAACGAATCCCATTGGGACCAGTAAGAATTGTAGGTGGTGCTCCTCGGTGCGATGTCCTACCTGGTTGGTCTCGTCCCTGCCTCCACTTCCCTCAAAAGTGACCCCAAATCTGCGTCCGCCAGCTGCTCCCTCCTCAGGGCTGCGCTACATCAGCCATCCGCAGGCACTGCCGTGACTACTCGGACTGCTGCGGCATGCTCCTCCTCTTCCACTCTTGTGCACTGGCCGCACTCTTCTGGACAGGGTCTTCGGAACATGGCGTAAGCGTTACCGTGGCTCTTTCCTCTGCGATGTTTCGAGGTGAAGTCGTACTCCTGCAGCGTCTGGACCCAACGTGCTGTCTGGCCTTCCAGGTTCCTAAAGCTCAATAGCCAGATTAGGGCGGAATGGTCATTCCTGAGGTGGAATGGCTGACCGTATAGGTATTTGTGGAAGTGCTCCATGTCCTTTACTGCCGCCAGTAACTCTCGTCGGGTGACGCAGTAGTTCTTCTCTGCCTTGGATAGCGTCTTGCTGCAGTAGGCTATCACCCGCCCATGGCAGTCCCGGATCTGCGACAGGACACCTCCAATACAATGGTCGCTGGCGTCGGTGTCCACAATGAAGGCGCTACCCGGTTATGGGAAACCCAGAATTGGAGCATTGCACAGGGTCTTCTTCAGGTGCTGGAAAGCGTCTTCGGCGTCCTCCGTCCGCACAAAAGGCCGGTGTTCCTCTGTCAGCCGAGTGCGGGGTTTGGCGATGTTGGAGAACCACCTTATGAAGCGCCGGTAACAACTGCACTGCCCCAGGAAACTGCGCAACTGGGCGAGGCCAATCTCTCACAGCCTGTGTCTTCTCCGGGTCTGTGGCCAATCCGTTTGCTGAGACTATGTGGCCCAAGTAGTTCACCTCCTTGCGGAAGAGCTGGCACTTCTTCGCGTTCAGCTTCAAGTTGGTCGCCTGCAGTCTCTGTAGCACCTTACACAGATTCTCGAGGTGATCTTCAAAAGTCTTCCCGACGTTGGAAGGTAGCTGGTGCGTTGCAGAGGCCAAAGGGCCTAACCGTGAACTGCCAGAGCTCTGGGCCTGTCGAGAATGCGGTCTTGTCCTTGTCTCTTGGGTCTTGAGCTACCTGCCAGTAGCCCGACTTCAGGTCCAAGGTCGAGAACCACTGTACACCAGCTAGTGTGTCCAGGGTGTCGTCAATCCGGGGTAAGGGAAAGCAGTCCTTCCGGGTGACAGCGTTCAAGCTTCTGTAGTCTACGCAGAAGCGCAGCTCGCCGTTCTTCTTCGTCACCAAGACTACAGGGGAACACCAAGGGCTGTCAGACTCTTCAATCACTCCCTAGATTTCATGTGCTCCAGCATGTCTCGTACCGCCCCTTGCTTCGCCAGCGGAACGCGTCTAGGTGGTTGCCGAATAGGCCGGGCGTCCCCGGTGTCGATGCGGTGAAACACTTTGTCCGTGCGGCCGTAGTCACTATCACCTTTCCTGAAGACGCGCTGGTATCGTCTTAGCAGTTGTCGAACTTTCTCCAGCTGCTCTGCGTTCAGTTGGTCGTCCGCCCTCTCCACTAAGCCTTCTAGCCGGGGCTCCAGCTGTTGCTTCAGCACCAGCTCCTGTGTCTTGTCGATTGCTGTTACGCTCACCACGGCCTCGCACGTTTTCAACTCCGTCCCGGCCTGGACGTCGTGATCGGTGTGCGTTGGATTTAGCAGTCTCACTGGCACCTACTCTTGGCACGGCAGCAATGCCCTGGCTACACACAGTCCCTGCACAGGCGTCTTCTGGTCCAGCATCATGTTTGTGGTTCTCTGGTCTTCCAGTCGCGCCGTCAACACCACCTCGCTCCTCGCGGAGACTACCACGTCTTCGTTGAAGGCGACCCTGCAATTTCCAAGGCGCTCTTCTGGTTGACGGAGTATAACCTCTTCTCCGTTGAGTCGCAGGACTTTCTTGCCAACGTTGACCGTCGCCTCGCGGCTGCTGAAGGCATCCAATCCCAGTATCACCTCCTCAGCCACTTTCACGACGAACACCCACAGACGTACCGTACTCATTCCCAAGGTCAGCCTCAGCAGGGCCTCCTTCTGCACAGGCAAAGTGTCGCCGGATGCCGTGACAAGCTGGTATGGTCGGCTCGGCTTCCTCGTTGGCAAAGCCTTCGCCACGTCAGGTCTGATGATATTCACGGCCGCCCCAGTGTCCACCAGCAGGCGGCACGGCTTTCCTCTTACCCAGCCTTTCGCGATAAGGCTGTCATCCATCCGCCGGCTGACGGCATGCAGTGTCACTCGAGGAGATGGTGTGGACGGCGCCGACATGCTTCTCGCCACGCCGGGCCTTACTCTTTCTTCTGGCTGTCCTTCCTGGTGTCGGCAGTCTCTTTGCACATGTCCAAGCTGTCCACACCCCTCAACACAGGCCACTATATGTTCGCCGCGTCCCTCTGCTGGTCTTCTGTCTCCGGTGTAGCGGACACTCCTCGTCCTCGACATCAGGATAGTTGTTACCTTGGCCACCTTCATCCTTAATGCTGCTGTCAGCGCCTCGTGGGTGGTTTTGTTCAACTGCCAGGGCGAACTCCTGCAGCGTCTCCCCAGGCTGCTGTGACCTTGCCTTTAGGTGGCTGCGGTACGCTGCGGCTAAGCGGTGGTTTCCAAAACGATTCTCCAGGGCCTCCCAGATTCCTTGGGTGCCGCCGTTGTCTGTACCGCGTTCAGGACTTCCGCGGCGCGTCCCTTGAGGTTGGCTATTAACTGTGTGGCCTCCTCCTGTGTTGACCATTTTTTGTGCTTGGCCACTGCGTCGAATTGGCGGCGGAAGACCTCAAACGTTGACGCGCCGTGATATTTCGGAGGTTAGACGCGCGCCGATGTTGTGTCGCGTCCCGGTGCGTCGGCCTTCAAATCCTTCAGCCCCCTGCCGACGACGTCCTTCACCATGGCGTTCAG
Source organism: Mantis religiosa (assembly GCA_030765055.1). Lineage (NCBI taxonomy): Eukaryota > Metazoa > Arthropoda > Insecta > Mantodea > Mantidae > Mantis > Mantis religiosa. Next base: position 133,872,826 of record CM060951.1, read on the forward strand.
GGACTCAGGTTGTTAAAGCGGTTTTCGAGGTCTTCGACGTCTTCCACCATGGCGGTCAGGGACTTAGCGTTACTATCGGCCATTTCCTCTAGGTCATTGAAGCGGTTCGCCAGGTCCTCGACGCTCTCGTCATTTTGGCCCATCCGCTTGCCCAGCTCCGTCACGTCATACCTCATGCCGGCCAACTGTTCTTCAAATTTGGCGGCGATAGCCTCGTTCGCCACCTTGATTTCCGTGGTCAGTTCGGCCATCTTTGCGGTCATTGTCGTGGCCAAGTTGTTTGCCGTTTCCGTCTTCGCTGTTAATTCGGTCTTCATTTCTTCCGTCTTCGCTGTTAAATCGGCCTTCATTGCAGTTAATGTCGTAGCCAAGTTGTTGTTTGTAGCTTCCGTCTTCGCAGCGAGGTTGTCATTTGCCGTCTTCATTTCCGAGGATATTTCGTCCTTCATTTCCATCATCTTCCACAAAATTTTTCCAATGCCGCGTCCATGGTTGTAATGTTCGGTGATGTTGTCATCCCACTCCTGACATCAGTGTGACTTTTTGGGTTCGTGAAATTATAAGTCCAATTGCACCACTCAAAAATGTTCTTTATTTCCACCGAATTACAAGCGGAACACTTGCCGATTACACAGAATTACGTAATGCACACAATTACAATTCACCAGTTCGTCCGCTACAGTTCCACTTGCACTCGCAATTACGTACACTCCCCCGATTTACGTACGCAGTCCGTCCCCTCACTGGGTGCTCCACACAGCTGCTCGCCAAGAACTGGACTTTTCTCCAGCCCGACATGTTGCTTATATTGGACCAACTGGCCAATCTAGAAGGTTCCGTATTAGATGAAATATGCTGTATGTTCGAGAACTCAGGGGAAGGGGAAAGAGACGGCACAGTGGCCCGCGATCCCTCTCCTAATCATCCCTTCAGTTAGTGACAGGAGACAAATGGGCAGGCGTGATCAGAATGCTTCACGTCAGACCCTGCTGCCGGCCAGTTCTATAGGGAGTTCCGACGTTCGGGTGACAGTATGTTGGTAAAATTCATAAATAATATGTACTAATAACTAACTTTTGCAAAGCAATTATTACCTTAAAATATATTTTTTTTTCTAAAATCCGTTACGTACTTAGGTATCAATGGCTTCATCTAACTTTTATGTTTAAGAGAACAACGTTAGTTAATTTTTGAGTTGATTTTTTATGTTTTCATAAATTTGAGTACACTGAATATATTGACACAGTTTTGTTGCCAAAATAAATATTTTTGCTCACGTGGACTTAACCGATCCTAACGGTCCGAGAGGATATTAGCAAGCAATAAGTAATCAAATCAGTACATCATGACATAAAATGTGATACTTAAGTCAAGCTGTAAGTGGTACTTATTGCATATGAGCCCTTTATAAAATAGCTTCTTCTGATTTGTGTTAATTTAACGCTGTGTATTTCTTATATAGAAATGATACAAAACATCACGTGGTCACAGAATAACTTCAGTACAAATGGACACGAAAATCTAAAGCATTTCGAAACCACACATATGGAAAATAGTGGTATAAGAAAAATAATGGAAATGGGAGAAATACGGAAACCTGTGATAGCTGACGGGAATATCTTACGTAGGAAGAGACAAACAAGAAAGTACAGCAAGGTGAGAAAATTGGTACACATTTTATTTACTTACTTACTTACTTACTCACTCACACACGTACTCACTCACTCACTCACTCACTCACTCACCCACCCACCCACCTACCCACCCACCTACCTACCTACCCACCTACCTACCTATCTACCTACCTACTTAATTACATACTTATTTATTAAATAAGTAATATAAATTACATTTTTTGCCTTCTTATTTTTTACATCCTTCACAAAAACATGTTAACATATTCTAGATTTATTCCTATACACATCTTATAAACGTTGAAGTGTTGATTTAGCAAGTGGCTTTCAACTAGTGCTCTATAGAGAATCTTGGGGGGAATAAAAAACCATATTTGCGCTATTAAATGATTAGATAGAGAGGAAAATTTCCAGAAATGCACACACCAGATATAAAACATCTCACAGAGTTCTCTCTAGGAATTAAAACTCGTAACCATAATTAAAGCATATATTAAGCTATTTTTGTGAAGTTAAGAAACTATTTTGTTTAGCTGAAAGCCATTTGAAATTAAATAACAACTCCTTGCTTGATTATAACTTGCTAAATCAACACTTCAATGTTTATAAGATGTGTACAGGAATAAATCCAGTATATGTTAACATGTTTTTGTGAAGGATATAAAAAATAAGAAGGGAAAAAAGAGGAAAATGTAATTTATATTCTAATCATACAGGAGTTAATATTTTGATACCGAAAAATGCTGAACATGTATTTGATAGAAATACTCTGTTTCCATGAATTTATTTTATGAAGGTATGTATTGCCGTACATAGACATAAAACTTTCCTATTTATGCAAACGCATATGAAGTTCAATCCAAACGAAAGTAATTTCAGAGGATATTAGCAGCATATTCAAAATATACACTGCTTTCTGCTTAGGAGTGTATAAGGCATGTACTATTAGTATTATTAACAAACTATTGTTTTAAATAACGAACAATGAAGGGTTTTCATTGCATATGTTGGTTCTTGGTACGGAGGCTTTCTTTAAAAGCCTGGTTTCAAATCCTCGGAAAGTAGTTACTTAGGTACAAAGTTCGTTGGTGATTTGAATACCTTTTAGTTATATTATCTCACATACAGTTAACTCATTAACTCACATATAGTTTTGCTAAAAGATCTGATGTGTTACCATTATATTACTTTCACTATCCATGTTGTTTGCTTTCGTATGTGTTCGATAAGACATTCACTAAATACTTATTAAGTTTTCGACCAAACACACTTACCAAGTCTACAATACCTACTTCAACACTCTCTGACCACTATAGTGAACTGATGTAGGGGAAGTAGCACTCAGGATAGGCCTGTTCAGCTACGTGGTTAGTTACATGTGCATTGTAGCGGGAGAGGATAATACTAAATTCCAACAAAATATACAGCGTGAAAAAATTATACATATTTTGAGTTTTATTGGAATCTCTCCAAAACAGCTTTCTTAGTAAAGGATAGGATGAGTGAGTGAGCGCGCGTTTGTGTGTTTGCGGGCGGGCGCTCTGTGGGTGTGTGTGAGAGACTGTGAAGGAGACGGAGGGAAGACGAGCGAGGGAAGGAGAGGGAGGGAATGAGAGGGAGAAGAGTTTACTGATACAGGACATGATAAACCAAGTCCAGCACCATTCAAAGCGCAACATTGTCAAGAAAGGACATACATCTCAATTACATTTTTCAGGAAATGCCTTTCATTATTCCTCATTTTCAAAAGATTATGCGAAAAGAGTATAACTGAAGGTATCTGAATAATATATTGTTGCGTATATAGGCTGAGCATGACCTGTAAATTACTATAATCATTGTTATTTAAAATTAATTTCCTGTGCCTTGAATTTAGTAAACCTGTTTGCTCACGGTTCAGCTTAAGTTTTTCTGATTGGCAAAACATGTAGTTTGGACATCAAGCTGCATGTACAACACACATCCTGCTGATCAAGGGAAATATTGCACAGGTGGCCGGTAACAGGTCTCAACATGCTCTCAATTATGTAAACAGTGATTGCATAAGATTATTCAATATTTGGGAGGAAAATAATAGCTAGGGTGGGAATTGCTGATTTGGCTATAAGCGGCCATTTTGGGTAGGACGCCTATTTAAGTTTGGTTGAGTTAGCGGACGCGTGGAGTTTAGAGTGGATCTTAGGTTGGGCTGGATGAACTTGGTGCTGGGAGATTGTTCAGTGAACTTCCACAAGAATTTCTTTTAAAAGTACTTCTCGAAGTTAGATTGTCAGCGGCATGCTTCGGTCCAAACATCTCTTGCCTGTGGGACAAGATTCAGCCAAATAACTATCACATCACACAAGGTATAGTCACCCCTTATCACTATGCATTTAAACATTTCTAAAGCGTCCCTGATCTCTTCATAATCCAGGGAGTGCCCTGTAGTGTTGCTATTCATTTAAGAATACATTTATTAATTTGGGTTTGAATTTAAATGTTCCTTCTACTCCCTTTTTATGTAGCTCCACCCTCCTATATTTTGGTCCCGTAGCTATGCTCCAAGTTGCGATATAGGGTTGTAAGTAAAACCCCTCCTTTTAGCCCCTTAAAACCCTGTATGTAACAAGTGGTTGAGGCACAGATTTCTGCAACCCTTATTGTCGGAAATATGGTTTCACTCCCTGTACTTCCAAACTCCTGTGCCTTTTGTTTTGTACCTAATAAGTGGCTGAGGCGCCGAGTTACCTAAAAACATTTTGTTGAGAATTATGTTTTCAAGCCCTGTACTTCCATTTCCATAACTTTTGAGTCTAAGTTATCATAATTGTTCTTTAATGCTATTATTGTGCAGTGAGATTTTAAGGATCACAAACTATATTCAGTATATAGTGCGGCTGGACGGAAACCAGAAGATCCGTGGTTCAAATCCCGGCTATGTCATTGAATTTTTCAGTCTGACTCAACGTTTCCACAATTTAACCTACACACGGCCAGTGTGAAAGAATAATTAATTTCCATTAATTAACCTAATAGTGGTTAACTATAAAGCCCGGGCCTTAAAGTACTTACAAGTAGTAAGTCGCCATTAAGGTAGTTGTCTCATGTGTTTATGAGAACTCCTAAGTGGTTTACCGGGAAAATACGAGTCAGTTGGAGAATTTAATGTCATATCGGCACGTTGGCCATAGCAGCACAATGGTAGTGTGGCTGGACGGAAACCAGAAGATCCGTGGTTCAAATCCCGGCTATGTCATTGAATTTTTCAGTCTGACTCAACGTTTCCACAATATATTCAGTTCTCTTATCACATGCATTACTATGAAATACAAACACACTTGAAATGCTAAATGTAACATAGAGTTAAACAATCACTACTATAATTCCTAATATCAGAATTTTTCTTTATGCAAACCCCAAATTTAAAAATTTGGTTTTGCTCGTGATACTTTCAGGCACAGTAATATATTAGTTTCAGAGGAGTTCATGTTAACCTTTTTAGCATGTGCATAGAATATTAATGCTTAAACTTTTTCGGGTGCAATTTCTTTGAATTTTGTTTGTATGGTGTAATGATTTCATTTAATTTTATATTGCCACATATTTCACTTTTTGCATTCCTGCATTTTGCATTACTTCTGTGTTCAATGATCTTCATGGGTACCTCTACTTTATTATTTAATTATGCTTATATGGATTTGTCCTCTAAGTTTCCAAGTGATAACTCAGTGAGACAGGAAATTTGTAAGCTTATTAAGGAACATTAACTATCATTAGATAATTCAGCTCAAACATATATCTCACCTGTTAATGATATTAAAGTGATTTCAGCGGACATTATAGATATTTGGAAATCAAACAAAACTTATCAAAGAAGTAGTCGTCATCTCCGTAAGTTACAACCTATCCAATACTTCATCGATAAAGCAAGAAGTTTCAGTGTAGGAGACAACTGAATCTTCCCCTAAATTACAAACCCATCCCACACTCTCAAATTCATCTTTTACCTTGGCATTAGACGACGACATCATGACTACTTCAGTTCCTCAGATCGATCCCTCAAATCGAGAGGATTTAATCAGTAAGCCTTCCAGGTTATCAATGATGCCGTTTGCTCGCCCGTTTATTGACCCCGGAGATTTCGAGGACAGACCAGGGCACGACATTATCGATTATTTACATAATTAAGACACTATAGCAGCAACCAATGGCTGGGATGAACATGCAAAACACAGTATTTACTCTGTTACCTGCAAGAAGCAGCAGCTAACTGGTTCAAAACTTTTTCCCACTGAGATAGACACCACACTTGGTCCGAATTACAGACCGCTTTACAACACGACTTCGTCCCGTTAGCACACGAGGACGTCTTAGAATGTCGGCTCCGGCAACGAATCCAAGATTTTGCCGAGCCTACAGAACAATGCCTTTCCAACATTCTAGCACTTTGTGATCAAGTAAACCCGTACAAAATGCCCGCCTTGGTAGCGTGGTGGTAGCATGTCTGCCTCACGTTCAAGAGGTCCCGATTTCGAATCTCGGTCAGGGTGCGTTACCTGGATAAGATTTTTCCGGGGTTTTCCCTTATCCTGAAAGTCGAATGTCGGGTAACTCTAAGCTCCATGGACTCCGGGCTCATTTGAGCATCATTTCACCCATTCCACTCATCGTCCGATATGACTTAAATTTGGAGGACGTAAATTACAAATAATAATAATAATAATAATAATAATAATAATAATAATAATAATAATAATAATAATAATAATAATAATAATAATAATAATAATAATAATAATAATAATAATAATAATAATAATAATAATAATAATAATAATAATAATAATAATAATAATAATAATAATAATAATAATAATAATAATAATAATAATAATAATAATAATAATAATAATAATAATAATAATAATAATAATAATAATAATAATAATAATAATAATAATAATAATAATAATAATAATAATAATAATAATAATAATAATAATAATAATAATAATAATAATAATAATAATAATAATAATAATAATAATAATAATAATAATAATAATAATAATAATAATAATAATAATAATAATAATAATAATAATAATAATAATAATAATAATAATAATAATAATAAATAAACCCATACATGACTGAAAGGGAACGCCTAAGGTACATTATGCGTGGAGTTAAACCGTCCCTACTGGATCAAGTACTTCCAGCAAATCCACAAACAGTTGATGACTTAACCACTTTTGTCCGTAGGAGAGAAACAGCTAGATATCTGGCAGGACAACGTGTTGACCTTGTACAAAGGCCATCACTAAACCCGTATCAGTTATCGATGATTCTAATTAACGGACCTTCATTAATACTTTAACTCAGGTGTTCAAAGTTTGCAAAAAGAGACATAAAAGCGTAAATTTACTCATGATCATATACTTTACCCCAGTAACTCCTGGACGCGGATGCTGTGCTAGTCGCAGTAATTATCTCACCCGCGGATCTTACAAATCTTCTAGGACTGGTTTTCCACAGAGACTTCCTAACACAATACACAATACTTCCGGGAAAATCAACAACCACACACCAGACGGCCATCCTGTTTGTTCTTCATGCCAACGCCTAGGTTACACGTCAATAACTTTTAGATTCAAAGTCCCCCAAACGGGCAAGGGACGTCACGGAGCTAAACTCCGTGGCTCCAGTTAGCAATAGCACCTCTAATCCTACAGTGTCACATATTCGATCAATGAATGTACTTACGACTCAACCGGTTACCATATTGTTTGACACTGGCGGTGCTGTTAGCAGAGTGCGTCAATGTTTTGTTACAACACCTATCTTTCCAATATCTAACAGTCTGCTTCTTCGCACAGTCGGCAATAGATTATTAAATGTTTGTTATTCTACCCATCTTAAGTTTCAAATCGCAGGAGTACACTTCACAGAAGAACTCCTGTGGTGCGAGAATTCGCCCAAGATCTCTTCTTAGGAATGGACTTCTTATACAAATACCAAGCTACTACAAGTCTATCTTCTTACAACATCACTCTTAAACTGCCTGATGCCAACACAGCAAATGTCCAGCGTGGCGAAAAGCAAAAGTGTCACTTATCACACATTGTAATTGAATCAGAACAGGAATCGGACCTTATACACAAAGCATACTGCACACAAGACATATATATATATATATATATATATATATATATATATATATATATATATATATATATATATATATATATATATATATATATATATATATCTGCTTTCACTTCCTGAAACGTACCAGTAAACGTGACACGATATACCAGGGCAAATTCTGTTTGAACCCAAAGACTGGATCATACAAGAGAAAGGCTTACAGATGCGATAACAAACGTCAATGTACAATACCAGCACCTAATAGTAGTGCTGAGCCATAGGCTATTTTTTTTCTAGAACAATCCTTGCAAATGCTTACGAATTAGCCCTTATACAAGTATCCAATCGGTCCTCCACGGAATCTCAACCAGTGGAGCTTGAAAACGCAAAATGTAATATCAATTCACAATTAACATCAGAGCACAAATCTCAAATAACTTCTTTGTTAAAGAAATATCGTCACTTGTTTGCTACACAATTAAAAGAATTAGGTCAAATAGACATAAGAAATTTTAAAATAGACTCACAGACGAAACATCCATAAAACAAAGACCTTATCGGGTATCCCATGCACAAAGGGAAATTATAGACTCTCAAATTAAAGATATGTTAGACGCTGGAATTATCCGAGAATTTCATAGCCCATGGGCCTCCCCAGTGTTGTTGGTTAAAAAGCAAAATGGAGACGTGAGATTTTCGTAGATTATCGAAAAATTAATGCTGTAACAAAAACTACTTCCTATCCCCTTCCTCTAATAGACGACTTGCTCAGTTATCTAGGGAACTCGCAATGGCATTGTTCTTTGGAATTTCAAGTTGCCCTTGCGGAGGAAAATAAGAAATATAACAGCTTTGTTTTAATTTCACCTCAGTTTGAATTTAATAGCTTATCCGATGATGATGATGATGATGATGATGATGATGATGATGATGATGATGATGATGATGATGATGATGATGATGATGATGATGATGATGATGATGATGATGATGATGATGATGATGATGATGATGATGATGATGATGATGATGATGATGATGATGATGATTTGGTTTAGGGGCGCTCAACTTCTAGGTCATCAGCGCCCTGGAAAAGCCAATTAGGGTAAAACGGATTTAGACTAAAACGCTAAAATAAAAAAAAATCTATTAGATAAATTAGAGATAAAACCAACGCACGACGAAGTGGTAGAGACTAAAATGGAAACTTAAACCATAAAAACGGTAAAACAGTAAAATACCCAATTGCTGGGGTTTAAATTCTAAGATTGAGATCTAAACCGAACGTTAAAACTTTGCCTACTGCCGTCTCGTCATCCGCGAGTATCCCTGCCAAACTGGCCGGCAGCTGGAGAGACCTGCGGAGACGTCCTATGCTAAAACAATCTAAAATGACGTTTCATACCGACAGTTTGGCACCGTACAGCGGGAGGGGTCCGATTCAATAAAAGGCTGTGGGTAAAATAGCAGTGCCCAATGCGCAACCGAGCTAAAATAATTTCCTGCCGCCGCGATAAGCGACAGGATGTCGCCCTATTAATCGGAAGCTCCTTCACTGTTCAGAGCTTGTTGCCACGCAGAGCAGACCACTCCTCGCGCCAGCATGAGAGCGCCGCTCTACGGACAACAAGCCCAAAGTCTTCCGAGGTGGCCAAAGGGAGGGTAACACTAGGTGCTATGGCTGCCACCTTAGCCGCCTAATCAGCCATTTCATTCCCTTGCAGGCCCACGTGACCAGGAACCCATGCACACACCATGCTAACGCCAAAGGCGTGTAAAACTTGGAGGGCGACCTGGATCCGTTGAACAAGGGGATGGTAGTTGTACAGCTCACGAAGGCTCTGCAGTGCGCTGAGGGTATCACTAAGGATGAGGCTATCACCCAACCGTCTACGGCGAACATATAAAATAGCTCGGTGTATTGCATGGAGCTCTGCAGTGTAAATGGAAGTGCTGCCATGGAGACCGAATGTAAATGTTTCAGCCCCATGCATATACGCACATCCGACACCGGCAGGGCTTCTGGAACCGTCGGTATAAATTAAAGCAAAATCCTTATAGACTGATAAACATTCTAAAAACGACCTCCGGATACTTCTCGGGGGCGTCGTGGACTTGGTGTGCTCGGTCATACGAAGATCTACGACAGGTACTGCACGCAACCAAGGCGGGTATACTCCTCCACAGGAGAGTAAGTGTCTGAGGGGCGAGACGCAGGGGGGTTGGCGAAGATTTCCACACTCTCCGTGGAGAGGTTTATGACACCCCATGTCAGTACAGTTACAGACCATTCAAAAACATTCTGGCGGCTTTTACTTTTGTGAATGAATTTTCTTCGTTTTAATGTAGAGAGTGAATAGGGCGCCTTTTTAACGTTCTGCTCCTTGTATAGCAAGCGTTCTCTGCCGCACACATTCGCTTTCCTTGTCCCACAGCACATTCCTTACAGGGATTTTCTTTGCATTGCTATACTATACTATCTTTCGCCCCTAGGATTCATCTTGGGCATACCGTACAAGAAGCTCCCGGAAGCGAAACACTGGTGGCTTTGGATTTGAACGTGAGTTGCTATATCGCACGTCAAATGAGGTATCAAAAAATGGTTCAAACGTTGGATGTGCAGGCATGGTATTTAACCCACAGTCGTAGTTTCCCAGCAAAAACTCCCACCGATATTGTAACGGAGGTTCTACCGCCTCGGCGTAGAGGCTTGCAACTGGGCTAGTTGGAAATGCTCCAGTAGCTAAACGAAGGCCGGAGTGATGGATCGCGTCTATCTTCCTCAGCAGAGATGGACGAGCTGAGTCATAAATGATGCACCCGTAGACCAGCTTTGAGCGGATCAGTGTGAGATATAAACGAAGCAGCACTGCGCGATCCATTCCCTAAGATTTCCCATTAGGTACCCGCAAGAGATTTAAATAGCGCTCACTTCGTGCTATTAAATGCACTACATGCGTCTGAGCTTTCTATCAAGAATCATTCTGAGGAATCTGGTTTCATCGGCAAATGGTAATTCATCGCGACAAAATCTGAGTATGGGTAGAAACCGCCGCTTGCTGCGCCAGAAGTTAACGCAGACCATTTTGTCATTGGAGAACCGGAAACCGGCTTGAGAGCTCCACTCGTGAATATTATCTAGGCAGTGTTGAAGGCGTTCTAGAAACGGAGGACGCTGAGAGCCACAGTAGGTAGCGAAATCGTCCACGAATGAGCGCGATGAAACCCCTCGAGGAACACATTTAGAGATGGAGTTAATGGCAATAGCAAACAGTAGGTTGTGAGATTCCAGCCGCCACACCAACCGCCCATTGATTATGCGTTCCATCACCTTGCATACGCAACTGGTGAGAGAAATAGGACGGTAGCTGGAAGGCAGATGTCGGTCCTTTCCAGCTTACAAAATGGGTATGATAGTGGCCTCCCGCCACTGCTTAGGAAAACTGCCGTCAACCCAGACACGGTTTTAGACCTCAAGTAGGAGCGCCTTCCCTTCGGGAGAGAGATGTTGTAAGAAGCGCACATGGATACCGTCTGGTCCTGGTACAAAAAGTCGCGAGGATGAAAGTGTGTGTTCTAGCTCTGTCATAGTGAACAGGCGTTTGTAGTCTACAAGGTTTCCAGAGACAAAGCAGAAACCTTGAGAGTCCACCTGACGCTTAATTGAGAGGAATTGAGGAGCATAATGATCGGAGCTAGACACGTGAGCGAAAGCACTGCCAAGGGTGTTAGCCACGTCAAACGGATCCACAAAGACGCCTGAAGGAGTTGTTAAACCAGTAATGGGAATGTGGGACGATTTTCCGGTCACGCGCCTTAACCTATCCCACACTACAGAGGAAGGTGTATGGCGATTAAAGGAAGATATAAAATCAGTCCATGATTTCCGTTTCCAATCCTTAATTACTTGCTTAGCCTTGGCACGCATCTTCTTGTACTGTATAAGGTTCTCCAATGTGGGGTGGCGTTGGAAAACCCGTGGAGCACGCCTACGGGCACAGATTATATTCCGGCACTCATCCGTCCACAATGTGACAGGAGGTCGAAGAGAAGTGGGAGTCGAACGAGGAATAGACTGTTCTGCGGCGGAAAGTATCTGCCCGCCAGGATGTTCTACGAGCTCGTTAACAGAGAGGTGCTCATCATAACTAAGAACAGCCAACTGGGTGTAAAGGGCCCAGTTGGCGTGATCGAAACGCCAGGTAGGTAAGCGTGTGGAACACACGTTCTGTGCTAAGTGACTAATAATACAGGGGAAGTGGTCACTGGAGTGTAGGTCAGAGATGATGTTCCACTTTAGGGACACTACTAACTGCGGTGAGCATACTGGCAAATCTAGATGCGACAGGGTGTTGAATGCATCAGAGAGAAACGTAGGTTCTCCGGTGTTCAGGAGAACTAGGTTATTACTGTCCAGGAAGTCTGAGAGAACTCTGCCTCTCGCGCAAGCTAAGGTTGAACCCCAAAGAGGATAATGGGCATTGAGGTCTCCCATCAACAAAAAGGGAGGTGGTAACTGAGCAATTAGATCCTATAGCACAGTAAGCGAGAGGTCGTCTGAAGGTGGAATGTAATTACTGCAGACAGTCAATTGTATCCTCGACAGTATTACTCGTGCAGTGACTGACTGGATGCTAGTGTGTAAAGGTATATCGTCCACATATACCTCATTTCTGACCAGTACCATAGTGCCCCTGTGCGCAGGAATGCCCTCTTCAGTAGCAAGATTACGCCTGAAGGAGGCATACCGCCGTAGTTGGAAGGAATCGTGAGGACGTAACTTTGTCTCATGTAGGCAAACGACTAGTGGATCGTGCTTACTGATCAACAGTTCAAGCTCTGGGCGATGCGCCCTAAGCCCACGCATGTTCCACTGTAGGATCGTCATTAGAGCGGTGGGATATTGGAGTAGGAGATTAAGGCTTGATCCACATTACGGCGACTTTGAAGGTGGCCGAATCAATTTACCCTTCTTTTTGGGTTTAGGGCTAACCCCTTTAACGTCCGAATGGTCGGGTAGTTTCCTGCGCGGAAACCTGCCAGTGTGGTCCGTATCCTCTTGTTCCATCTCCTCCAGGAATGAGGCCCCTTTACCGATAGAGAATTTCTGTTCAAGGAGCCCAAACCGATTGGACACCGAGATCGACGAAGATGACAGGAGTCCATCCGAGTCTTCGCCTGAAGGCTCCTCAGGGGAGGAACTTTTAGAAGCCCTGGGACTCTTCTTAGGGCTGGCCGATTTGGTGGTATCTTTTAGGATATCGGACTTCTTGTAATTGATCTTAAACGTTTTTGGTGGTTCATCGTACACAATAGGCTTGACGGTCTAGGAGGCGGAGGCTGTAGCCGGTGACTGCTGGCGATCTCCTACCTGATGGGGAGGTAGGCGTCGAAGGTGCCGTCAAAGGTGTTTTCGTAGGCTTCGGTGTGATGATTTTCTCAGAGATAGTGGCCTCACGGATATCGTTGGTCTGAGTGGCGATCTCTCTCCGCGGCACGGGCTTAGCTGCTACCGAGCTGGAGGTAGCGGACCGCGGGGGGTATGGTATGCGAGTACGCGCGAGTTTCCGGGCTTACGAGAAGGACACCTCCTCTTTCACCCTCATCTCGTGGATCGCCTTTTCCTCGATGAAGCGTGGGCAATCTCGTAAGCTGGATGGGTGTTCTCCAGCGCAATTCATACATTTAACTGGCGAGGTGCACGCACCTTTGTGCAGTGACATCGCACAGTTACAGCAAGCAGGTGTACCGTTACAAAACGCGCTAGTATGTCCGGAGCATTGACACTTATAGCACCTTAAGGGCATAGGTATATAAGGGCGTACCTCCATAGTCTCGTACCCTGCCCTAATTCTCTTTGGGAGATCTACCCGATCAAACATCAGGAGCAGAGTACGGGTAGGCACCAATTCCCCTCGCTCTCTACGCTGCACACAGCCGTCACAGCTTGGTCTTGTAGGTTCTCCACGATTTCCTCATTCGTCATGCCATCCAAAACACGGGTGTCGACCACTCAGTGCGAGGAGTTGAGGTTCTTATAGACACTGACGTTCACCAGGTAACTGCCCAACAGTTTCGCCTTCAATATAACTGCTGCCTGGGAGAGAGAATGAGCTTCCACCAGGAGCGTGCCATTTCTGGAACCAGTTAAAAATTTAACCGCACCAGCTATCTTATCCAAACCCTTTTGGATTATGAAAGGGTTCAATGACGAAAAGTTCTTCCCTTTCTCAGTTCTGGTTACAACGAAGTAGCGAGGACCAAGGACACGACTACTTCCTTTCCACTTACCTTCACACTTGTTGATTTGAATGTAAGTGCCATAGTGGTAATGTCCTCCACCATTGCAAATATCTCCGATTGCGTGCTCACATCCTGGGCGCCACCCCGGCTTAGGTGAGAGTCCTGGCCTGGTCCTTGCTCACCTCAGGGTCACACCTCCCAGTGTAAAGCAGAGGGACCCAATCGCCTTCAGGAGTGTAACAGCTCATGCAATGGCCCCTTCACGGGACTGACCTTTATCAGCGGATACGAGCACAGTCCTACATGATAACAAGCGTCTGGGAATTACGCGTTACTCAGTCAACCCTTGTGCTTCCCACTCCAACCACCCGCACTATGTTACCCGTTATGTTTTGGGCGTTTGAAGGAGAACTCTAACCTCGGGGAGGAACCCAGTCGAGATATTACACCAGAGCCTCTTCTGGCAGTTTTTGGGATTACTGATGGGCCTTCTCGGTATCCGTAGCCGTCCTGGAGCGCACCAAGTCCCAGCTGTACATCACCCCATCAGTCAGTCCCCTACTTCCTGTTGCCCACCCCTTGGGAAGAGGACAACAGAGGTTGGATTTTAGGGGCTAAAATAGCTTATCCTTTGGTGTTATTAATGCCCCTAGGTTTTTCTCCGAATTTTGTGGGAACTTATTGGCTGACCGTTACAAAAAGGCTCTAGTCTATTTGGATGACGTTGTTGCTTTTTCCCGACATTTTGTGAATTGTTTATTAACTTAGAAGAAATCTTTTGTTAACTATGCAGGCATAACTTCAAACTGAATCTGTGAAAATGCTTTTTGGCATGTCAAAAATTAAATTTTCAGGATTTGAGGTATCCGAAAACGATAAGCTACCAGCCATTGAGAATCTTCCAGTTCCTCATTATGTTTGTAGTGTCAGAAAAGTACTTGGTCTATTTAGTTTCTATAAACGCTTTGTTCCAAATTTTGCTTCTATTGCATGACCTCTGCATGAATTATCCCGAAATCATCATCAACCCAACAGGACTCAATGGATAAATTAAAACGTTCGCTAACTACGGCTCCAGTGTTAGCTCGCTATCAGCCAGGGACATATACAGGATGATATACTGAAGCAAGTATGTTTGGGATTTGTAGCGCTTTACTGCAACGTATAAATGGCGAATTGCATCCAATTGCCTACTGTTCACGTGCCTTAAACAAACATGAAAAGGTCTACCGTATATCTGAATTGGAATTACTGTCAATTTTGTATGGTCTCACACAGTTTATGCCCTACGTATACGCATTTCCAGTTAAAGCTGTCAGTAACCATCATGCAGTTTGGCACCCCCGTATCTTAAAAGGCATTACAGGAAGAATAGCTCTTTGAGCTTTGAAACTCCAAGAGTATGACTACTCCATTATTTATAAATCTGGTGCAAAACACACGGATCTGAACGCTCTTTCACGTTTCCCAGTGGACGAACCAAACGCTCATATTAGTGGAACAGATAGACGATTTACCAAACTCTCTATTAGCACCAATTCAGGTAGCAGATGAACAATGCACAGATGTTAAATTGCAGCCTTTAATAAATAAGTTGGAAAATCCATATGCGGTTACACCCAGGTTACAGTGGCAGGCTAAAACTTCCATTTTAAAATCGGGAGTCCTCTACGGAAAAAACGCGAGATGTGCGGGACCTTTGCACTTATTGGTTATTCCAGAGCAGTTGATAAACGAAATTTTAATTTCGTGTCACAATGATCCGATTTCCGGGCACTTAGGCTTCACGAAAACCTTCACAAAGTACACTCCCGCTACTATTAGCTAGGAGTACGTACGAAGTACGTCCGTAGCTGCCAAAGTAGAAAAGCACCGAAAATTCTTAAACCACCTAGCCTCCTTAAGCCAATTCGACCACATCGACAAACGCCGGTGGATAGACCTGATTGGACCCATATACCGCTCCAGAACCGGCAAACTTTGTTTGTTCTGGTAACTGAATATTTTACAAAATGGGTAGGAGCCCATGCTATTCCTAAGGGCTCTGTATAACAGGTAGCAAGTTTGTATTACAACAAATTACACTACTCGAAAATGTTTCTTCACAAGAAATCCGCTTAGTTATTCTGGTGTATTTTTTCATACTGAATTCAGATATGTAGTTTGAATTTTTCCATCAGGCACAGTTTTCTTGTGACAGCTACTTTCTAAAATCGGATTTTAGCGTTTTCTTTGACCCCTTATAGGAATCTTAACTTCATATCTTGCGATTTTATCGAAGCTTTGTATAAGGAAATGATTTGTAATATTATGTTGAAGAACCATAAAGCAAGGCTGAGCAGGTTTATTCATGTTTGGACATGTACTGGCCCATTCATCTTGGCATTGTGATGTGTCACTACTGAGCTGTCTGTGGGTCTGTTTAGTAGTGAAATATATCCTTCCTTTGCTTGCGGAAGTGTATTGTGTATTTAGAGTTTTAGCGCTTTGATTTTTCATCATGCCAAGAAAATGTGTAAATCATGTAGACAGTTTCTAATATATATTAGCTATATATAACTTCTTCCCCGGAAATCTTGGTGCTGTCAGCGATGAGCACGGTGAACATTTTCATCAGCAAATTTCTACTATGGAAAAGAGGACCATGGCAGAGGAGTTTGAATATTCTGACTGACTACTGTTGGACCAAGAAGAGAGACGTTTCAGATGAAAAATATGCCCAAAAATCACTATCTACCACTTTCTAGGCAAGTCAGAATGAGTAATTTATACTTTTGAGTTAGATAGCTAGTTACGGATTTTTTTACAATATTACAAACATTCAAATAAATATCACACAAACATCCTGCCCGATGGAGAAAAACTAAAATTATATTTGAATTCAGCACAAAAAATACTTCTAGAAGATGTTATTTTAATTCTTGTGAAAGAAATAATTTCATTTTGGTCGACTAGTGGTATTTGACATCAGTACTCACCTGGCGATACTTACCTGATAGAGGTACCATATTTTTAAGTGATCTAATGCAACATCTGAAATTTATGGGTGTTAATCCATCTTTTACAGCGGCCTATCACAGGGCCTGCAACGGATTAATATAACGAGCTAACCAAACACTAATGAACATGTTATCCCACTACGCTTCAACAAAGCAGGACGATGGGGATGCGGCATTGCCGCAGGTCATCTTTGCCTACAACACTAGCAAACAAGAAATTACTGGGTACTCACCCTTTTTCCTTCTGTATGGATCTTACCCAATGAAGTTCAATTAAAACATACTACAGATAATCTTTTCGTTCGATCTACATAAAAATGGATTCAAACAGCTTGCCAACTAGCTTGCCAATATCAAATAAAAACAAGTCAAATACAATTATTACATAGAAAGAAGCGTGCACTAAAATTTCAACCTGGTCAATCGGTGAAGCTGCTTACTCCCACGAGAATAAAAGGTAAAGCAATTAAATTGCTCCCTGTTATCACGGACCGTTTATCATTGTGAAACGAACAAGCCCCGTAAACTATCGCATTAAAGGTTACCCTGGCCTAAAGAAATGTGATAACATTGTACGTGTGCCGAATTTACAACCCTATTATTATAACTTTCAACTCTCTTAACGGCAGTGAATCATCAAAAATATAAAAAAGAGCCTCTCATTGGTTATCAGTGAAATAGCCTCCAAAAATTCATATTCTTACAAAGGAAACTAAAACAAAAAAGGAAAAGAAAAAACTATATAATTTCAGAACTGCCCATCTCTATCTTTCTCCCCTCTCATGTGTTCAAATTTTTTCTCCTTGATAGTGAAGCGCAACAAATCCAATATTGTTTTAAAATACCTTCACAATAATTCGTATAACTTCTTACTCACTAAGATGATTCTGCGACTAATTCGAATTCTAAAATTCATACCAATATACAAAAGATCAAAAACTGTTCAAAATATGTCCTGGAAAGCAAAGACATATACACCCATTTTATATCACTCTACTACAACACCAAAAGTTTTTAAACTATTTCCCACACCTCCAAACTTAATATCTATGTAACAACTTAGGCTTTCACGGCCGGCGTCAATCCGGGCTTCCTGACGGTGGACTAGTAGGAAAAACTGAAGTTCTGACGTTTTCGCTCGTACGTGCGTCGAGCATCCTCAGAGGACTCATGGCAAACTAGAGACTATGGTGACATAAGCCCATAACCTAAGAAAACAAAAAGAATTTTACAGCATGGTCAAACTAAAATAATAACCTCAGTAATTTCTAGCTATATATATATAATTACATTAAGAATTATTACTTTTAAGTTCATTCTTATTTTCAGTTATCATTGTACGGCAAATTCATATTTCCAAACGATTATGAACTTAAATATATAATTCTCATTCATGGATTCAGTATTCTAACATGGATATCATAATATTGCATTTAATTGTATGTGACATTTCTCTCTAGGATGTGAATACTCAAAATATTTTCTTTTACCTATTACACATATTTCTTACACGTTTTATTAAAGAGATTTATCTCTAGTAGTTTACTGTAATCTTTCAACCAAACCCCTTTCAAAGTTTGTTATTTTAAACTATAACTCCTAGAAATTAATAATTAGCTATATGCATAACGTGACTTTGTGGGTTCGTGAAATAATAAAACGAGGTTACGAAACACAAAAACTACACTTTATTCTCCTCGAAATACACTGTTCAACATTACAAAATTGCTAGAACCTCAAAACTGTTTATTTTTCTCTAAAACTACATTCAACTGTCCGTCGCTACCGGTCTTCATTTTTCATCGGCTTCGCGAACCTGCCGCCTGGGCGACACTGCTCCCTCCTCAAGGCTGGTCGTCCCAAACAGCGCCTTCGTAGCGGGCCAGGCGATCCAGGTGTACCACCAACATCTTACCTCGGGGCACCTTCTGGATGCGGTAGACCACGTCGTTAATCCTCTTCACCACACGGTACGGTCCTTGCCATGACTGCTGAAGCTTCGGGCAGCGTCCCTTGGTCCGGGTCGGGCGGTACAACCAGACCAGGTCACCTTGCTGGAACCCTTGGCTGTTGACTTGCCTGTCGTATCGGGTTTTCATGCGGTCGCTCGCCTTCTGGATGTTCCATGTCGTGCATGTCGTGGAGGTGGTCCACCGGGTTCTCCACATCCCTTAAGAGTGGCCCCAAGTCTGCGTCCGCCAGCTGCTCCCTCCTCAGGCCTGTGCTATACCAGTCATCCGCAGGCACTGCCGTGACTACTCGAACTGCTGCGGCACGCTCCTTCCCCTCCACTCTTGTGCATTGGCCGCAATCTTCTGGACAGGGTCTTCGGGACATAACGTCCGCGTTACCGTGACTCTTCCCTCTGCGATGCTCCGAGGTGAAGTCGTACTCCTGCTGCCTCTGGACCCCACCTGCTGTCTGGCCTTCCGGTCGCGCCGTCACTATCACTTCGCTCCTCGCGGGGACAACCACGTCTTCGCTGAAGACGACCCTGCCAATTCCAAGGCGCTCTTCTGGTTGACGGAGTATAACCTCTTCTCCGTTGAGCCTCAGGACCTTCCTGCCGACGTCGACCGTCGCCTCGTGGCTCCTGAGGGCACCCAGTCCCAGAATCACCTCCTCAGCCACCTTCGCGACGAACACCCACAGACGCACGGCACTCCGTCCCAAGTTCAGCTCCAGCAGGGCCTCCTTCTGCACAGGCATGGTGTCGCCCGATGCCGTCACAAGCTGGTATGGTCGGCTCGGTTTCCTCGTCGGCAAACCCTTCGCCACGTCAGGTCTGATGATGGTCACGGCCGCCCCGGTGTCCACCAGCACGCGGCACGGCTTTCCTCTTACCCAGCCGTCCGCGATGAGGTTGTCATCCATCCGCCGGCTGACGGCGCGGATTGTCACTCGAGGGGATGGTGGTAATGGCGCCGACGTACCCCTCTCCAGGCCGGGCCTTACTCGTTCTTCCCGCTGCCCTTCCTGGTGTGGGCAGTCTCTTTGCAGGTGTCCGGGCTGTCCACACCCCCAACACAGGCCACTAGGTGTTCGACGGCGTCCCACAGCTGGTCTTCTGTCTCCGGTGACCATCTGTTGTGCCTGGCCACTGTGTCGAACTGGCGGCAGAAGACCTCAAACGCTGACGCGCCGTCATACTTGGGAAGTTTGACGCGCGCAGATGTTGTGTCGCATCCCGGCGCGTCGGCCTTCAAGTACTTCAGCTTCCTGCCGACGACGTCCTCCTCTATGGTGTTCAGGGACTTGACGCAGCTGTCGGCCTTTCCCTCCAGGTTGTTTACACGGTCTGCGAGGTCTTCGACGTCTTCAACCATGGCGTTCAGGGACTTGGCGTTATTGTCGGCCTTTTCCTCTAGATCATTGAAGCGGTTCGCCAGGT
The DNA here is from genome assembly GCA_030765055.1 of Mantis religiosa. Lineage (NCBI taxonomy): Eukaryota > Metazoa > Arthropoda > Insecta > Mantodea > Mantidae > Mantis > Mantis religiosa. The sequence goes on from CM060951.1 coordinate 133,893,222, forward strand.
TCTCGACGCGCTGGTCCACTTGGCCCATCCGCTTGCCCAGCTCCGTCACGTCATCCCTCACGCCGGCCAACTGTTCCTCAAATTTGGCGGCGAGGACCTCGTTCGCCTCCTTCATTTCCGTGGCCAGACTGCCGTTCGCAGCCTTCATTTCTGTGGTCAATTCGATCTTTATTTCTTTCAACTCTGCGGCCAGGTTGTTATTTGCCGCTTCTGTTTTTGTTGTTAACTCGTTCATCTTCGCGGCCAAGTTGTTATTTGCCGCTTCCGACTTCGCTGTTAATTCATCTTCTGCAAAAGCAATTCCAATGCCGATTCCATGGTCATAATGTTCGGTGATGTTGTTATCCCGCTTCCTGACACCAGTTGTGGCTTTGTAGGTTCGTGAAATAATAAAACGAGGTTACGAAACACAAAAACTACACTTTATTCTCCTCGAAATACACTGTTCAACATTACAAAATTGCTAGAACCTCAAAACTGTTTATTTTTCTCTAAAACTACATTCAACTGTCCGTCGCTACCGGTCTTCATTTTTCATCGGCTTCGCGAACCTGCCGCCAGGGCGACACTAAATATTTTTAACTTCGTCTTCCACTAAGCAACCCAAAGTATAACATACGATAAGTATCTGTAACTAAATTTATTATTGTAGGCTTTCAATAGCAAGAATTCATAAATGTCGACTTCAACACACAAATAAACGCAAATCCCGGGAAACACTTGTTTTCAAACAATGAAAGAAGTTTCCAAATAGACAACTGTTACAGTTTAAATCACTAAGCCCATTGGTTACGCATTATGACTTTTTTCTTCCCCTGACAAACCAAGAACGCCAGAAACTATGTTATGATTCTGCTAACAACTATATCTTTATCATAATAGTTATGATTAACTTATTAACCTTTTAATTAACTTGTCATTGTGACTTATTAAAGTTTGTAGCTAAATAACTCCCTATTAAGTAATAACAATTACATGTTTTTACACAATTGTATATCTGTAATTTATCACGTTTTTCCTTAACGCAACTGCTGCTACATCAACGAAATCATACTCACTCATAAAATTTAACATTACACTTTAGATAACGATTTCTGCTAGTCTCCGTTTCTTCGTTTCTCTTTCCAATAATTCACTTTTATTCTTTAAAGTTGTTAAAAGGTTATTCTATAACAGAATACTAAATACGCTATTGCTCAGTCACAGCCGATTTAATAACTACGGTTAAATATTTGAATGCACCTTCACATTTGACACATCGTTAAATTCATACTTCAAATATCTTTGCACTGTCATCAGTTATCTATAAACACGAATAAGCCACATTGGTTTCTGACTACTTCAGAAACATTATAATGATCTACGTATTTGTTTGATATATAGAGTCAAAATAAAAAATTCAATGCCACGGCCGGGATTTGAACCACGGATCTCCTGGTTTCCGTACAGTCTCTCTTAACCTTTCAGCTACCATGACCAACGTGCCGTCCTGACACTAAATTCTCAATTTGACTCGTATATTTCCCCGGTAGACCACTAGGGGCTCTCGCATCCGAGATACACCGTTTGTGGCGACTTACTATCGTAAGTACTTGAGTCCCAGGCTTCATCACTTATCTCTTATTATTTTAGTTAATTGATGGAAATTAATCATTTCTCCACATTAGCCGTTTATAGGCTAAGGTTTTTGACGGATAGAGTCAACATGAAAAATTCAATGCCATTATGAAGCCTGGGACTCAAGTACTTACGATAGTAAGTCGCCACAAACGGTGTATCTGGGCTGCGAGAGCCCCTAGTGGTCTACCGGGGAAATATACGAGTCAACTGGAGAATTTAGTGTCAGGACGGCACGTTGGCCATGGTACCTCAAAGCTTAAGAGCGACTGGACGGAAACCAGGAGATCCGTGGTTCAAATCCCGGCCATAGCATTGAAGTACTCATGTTGACTCTATCCGTCAAAAATCTTAGCCTATATACGGCTAGTGTGGAGAAATGATTAATTTCGATCAATTAACTACGTATTTGGTTTTTCTTTCTTTTTTTTTTTTTTTTTTCCTTTTTCCATTTCTGGAATTATACCACTTCTTGTTTGAATCAGTTCTACTCACATTTGAAACGGAAATCAGCTAATCCCCGTACATTTCCCTTTTCACCCTACACCATTTTTTACAACAAAATTGAACCTACAATCGCTTCCGAACACCCTTTTATCTGGAATATATGAATTACACTAAAAACATATCTATGCTTTCTGCTGTAGATAGCACCCACTATCTTCAAACAAATATAACTGATGGATCAAGCGATATACAACCCGTGACCAAAATGGAGCAAAAACTTAAATCGTGTCTCCCAAAACGGGGGAAAGCTTAAGTGCAGCTGCCTATAAGAATTAAACAAGGGCATCCCATTCCAAATTTTCCACAAAAAAATTAAACACCCCAGCAGAACATGAAACGAAATAGCTCATTTCGCAGGTTAAGCCGCAAAGCGGCTAGGTACTGCGGCATAAGACACCCGGACGGGGAAAAGCCCCGCCCGACTAGGACTACCTCTGGACCTCTGGACAAATAAAACTTTCACTCGAAACATAAACACTCGGAATTGATACGCACAATTTATATACATAAAACGTTTACTCATAAAAGGTACATTTCGATACAGAGCCATTACTAGCCTGTATTCTGTCTTGCTAAAGCGTTAACAGGCAACGAATTACTCAGCTTGCAGTTCCCAGAGCGAATATGAATCTTGTGCTGACGATAGGTCTTCATTCGCTGTGAAATGACAGTCAACGTCTTGTTTGGTTAGAAACAAAGTTAATGCTATCAAATGTATTGTGATTTATATCCCACGTATTACATTATCCATTCATATAGAACATCTGATACATGGTGACACATTCTGGACATTAATATCTATAATATTTATTTAAGCACCATTTAAATAAAATAATAGTTATTTTTCCTTATTTATTTCCTAGGTTTCCTAAGTAACAAGTTTCTTTCCTCTATCTGTGAATTCATTTAACATCAATAGCTAACTCCGGTTAAACCATTTTTATGCATTCCTTTACGTTCCATGCTTCCATTTATTTAAAATCAATCAGTTACGCTCGAAAATTAAAAGCCTTCCAAGTACTTCGCTTATTTCACAGGCGTATTACCTATTACTTCCATCGATTATTTGACCAAAATGACCCCCGCAAATGAGGCTCTATTCTTTCACAGGCTTAATACCCGACAGGTTGTTCCTAAAAACTTTAAAACGCATTTCCACCTTCTTAGCGTCTTTCACAAGAATGGTTATCCCATATTTAATGTATTTTCCTCCCAGAAGAATCTGCTTCTTACTTTGATTCGGAAAGATATTAAAACGATATTTTCTGTAAACTTCTTAGTTTTCAATCTTACAGGAAACTTATTTCCCGTCCTTACCACCGAGCTTTCGAAAAGCAAAAGTCCTTTGCACACGGCACGAATTCCTTCACTCCCAAGAATGTTATAAAATTACAATATTTGTTATCGTGTTGATAAAATTCCAAACTTCAATTTCAAGCCTAAATACGTTTATCTTTTTTTTCTGACCTAAAAGACGCTCAACCCTTGTACCTCATGTTTATTTGTTTCCCTTTACTAAACCAATAATGCCCTTGCTGAACAACTCTCCATTTCTTATCCATGACTGGAAGATGATATTAACTTCGTTGGCTGTACACTTGTCATAGAAATTCCTAAGATATCAAACGCAATATTTAACTTTAATCATAAGGAGGACTAATGCACAAGATAAGGAATAGTTTCCTCGGGGATATTCTTAATATTTGTTGTGACATAGTGACTAACTGATAATGACATGAACTTTTCCGACACTACTGACTAATTCACCGCTTATAGCAACCAAATTACTTACTCCTTTAAAATAATTAATAATCGGCTTAATACGTTCCTTCGCGGTACAAATTACACTTGTAATGTCATTCGCAGTCAATTAGATGTAATAACTGATCATTTCTTTGCTCTCGGGGAAAGTTTACAAAACAGTGAATGATCATTTCATAGTATTGCTCCTAAAACAGATAAATTCGATGCTCCTATGCCGAAATCATCTATTTCCACACTCTATAATTCCGTTTCATATTTTTGAACAGGAGCTTCTACAATTACGACACAAATTATTAAAAACTACGTTAGAGCTGGCAGTTCATACTGATAACACCAAAATGGTGATCTGGAAACCACCTGCTGTTCGCCCGTCTCGTTGGCGTAGATGGTAGCGTGTCTGCCTCACGTTCAAAAGGTCTCGAGTTCGAATCTCGGTCAGGGTGAGGTACCTGGATAAGGTTTATTCTAGGTGTTACCCTTATCCTTCGACGCGAATGTTGGGTAACTCTAAGCTCCATGGACCATGGACTCATTTGAACATCATTTCACCCAATTCATTCACCGTAAGTGGATCACAGGTACGCCCCATAACATGGTCGGATCTCATTTACTACTAAGTTATTACATACCTCGATTCACTAAATATCTCTTATTTACACTCCTATGCACTACCAAAATGTTACAATGTATGGAAACCGCCCATTCCAATGTAATTCGTGTAATCAAATGATAATTACTGAAATTGCCAAAGATGAGCATATTATTACTCACCCCGGGATCCCTTTGAATTTATCTGCAACCACACAACTCAAAATTTCCATAACCTATCTTAAAATTCTTCAGCTACCCTTCATCCTGTTCATGTGAACTTAAGATAGGTCACATAGTATATATACCGGAACGTTTTCCTTGTTTTGACTCTGACTTCCATACATCCCAAACACTGCATCTCATTCCTGCAGGATGTACTTTACTGTCGCTAAAAGTTTCCCCATTGACTGCGACGGAACATCTTACCTTTACAAATCTCACTCAGTGCCTAAACGTAAAGTGGTCAGTAGAAGTAGACCATCTTAATCTATCATATGCATCGCAATTACCCCTTTCCCAAACATGGATATTTTCACATAAGGCCCTTCTCCTGTGCCACACTTTCTTCTTTTCTAAATTTCTCTCCTAACACCTGTAGCCGAGTGGTATTGTTTCGACGCCCAGAGTTCCTAATTGCAACACGCATACCGGGTACCCTTGCCTCCGAACCAGCATGTGCTGAGTTCCAAAATACTCTTACAGTTATCATCGGTAGCGTTATCCTAATCTTCCTTGGTATAGTGGGCTACTGATCTATAAAGTTATGTTGCCATATTATTCGTTGGCGCAAGATCTTGAGCCGCTCACCCCAGATCATAGAGAGTGCCCCAACTCCAGGCAGTGTCCTATTGGTCACGCCCCTAATCTCACGAATACTTCATCCCCCACTAAACCAAATAATCTGCTTCGGAAAATTCACCCATATAAGCAACAAACCTGTATGCTCTTATTTTATCCTCCTCCCTTCTCCTAAAAACACCAGTTACACAGTTTTTAATTATATATCAGCCAAAATTTACCCTATGTTATGTTTACATAAAGTTTATGTACTACAGACTATGTACCGAATACTTAGGATTTGTCAAGTTAATTTCATTGGTAACCTTTGACCCTAGAGGAATACCGCGAGGCCTCTTACAGGTTAATGGTAAAGGCTTTTTAAAAAATCGCAATAGCAAGATGCTCAGTAGCAACGTTCAAGAACGCACATCTACCATGGTAGTTTCAAGTTTCCATTTCTATTGTTTAGTTAGTTTTAGATGGCAGAAACCTATACCCTTTGGTACTCACAGACCCAGAGGTATTTATAGGAACTTATGCCTAAGCGAGTAATCTGATATACAGAGATTTGTTGCGTTCTAATAGATACATTTGCGCTGGTCGTGAGGTTTCTTCCAACCAACTTTTATTAATATAAATACAGTGTTATTAAATGCTGATCAGCGTAAAGGAAGAAGTCTTGTGCTATGAGGAATGGCCACCCTCATTTCCTAATATTATTGATAACCGTACTATGGAAGAATATAGATAACGGCTAACTGATACAAGAAATGGGAATCCAAGTCCAGCACTATTCAAAGCCGAACATTGTCAAGAAAGGCCATACATCGCAAATATATTCTTCAGCATAAGCCTTTCACTATTCTTCATTTTCCAAAATATTTCGCGAAAATGGCATATTGAATATATTTGAATAACATATATAAGATAATCAACAGTGGATTATTAAGGCTCGATAAGCCGTGATGCGCTGGCATTTTTCGTCCACATCTGGAGTGAACATCATCAGCGGTGGGTGTCAATCTCTTTGAAGCTCCAGTCAAGATTTAGATCACACCACCGATAAAGTTTACCGCATATATGGACGACGCGTCTAGACTTCAAAATAACAGCACACCACAGAAGAATCCACCATTGAATATTCCGACTGTGAAAGCATACGATTATTCAAATACAGAAATTTCTTAACTGTTTTGCCAAACATTTTTATGATTTTATATAACTCCTAAAATTGGGTTTGACAATTTCGTAAATATTCTTGGGAGTTGTTTTCAAATCATTTATTTTATTTGAGGTGGACTGACATTTATTTGCTTCTCCTGATTAAAGGGAGGTAGGACAATTTAGCCTGTAAAGAACTGAAAATAAGTTCGTTTTCCTGTTCCCAACGGGAACTAACAGCGAAATGCGTAACTACAGCATTTCTGCAAACGTTTTCGCCACTAACACGAAGTAGACAAAAAGTTTAAGATTTTAACTGTTGTCTAAACCATGGGTATCCATGCATATGCATACAGTCAAACGTAAAGGCGTCTAAAAATGCAATTTGGCGACATGATTAGGATTAGGATTACTGAGGAGGGGATTCGGCACTGCGACTGGTCTTGATATATTCCACCTACGCCTTCAAATGGGGCATCCGCGGAAGAAGGATGAGGCGAGAGAAGACAGAGGACGGCCGGCCCGTTAATTTTACTTTTTCACTGTGTTTTTAATACGTTTTAAAACGTAATATAGTGAAATGTTACATATCTGTATATTTAAACATAACATGGTTTAGCTTCCCGTACATGTTATAGCTTCTCTTGTGCCATCTTGACGTTTCTATGTACAGGATATCCATGAAAATTATCACCCAAATATTATATGCGCATGATTCGGTATCATAACAGCTGAAATCTACGTCATCAGTGCCCAAACTTTGAATCACGTTCCTGATTGGACAAATGGTTCTAGCACAGCACGATCGCTACTGGTGGCATAAGTCTGGAAAAGAAGCACAGTGAACCCCGCAGGCGTATTTGCATTTGTATTTATTTTCAACCTTTTATAACACATGCTTGTTGGATACATCAGTTAAATTGATATCACATATTATATATACAATATTATACAATTGTATAACGTTTCATATTAATACATCTCTATGAAGTTATTTTACATATGATATCTACATAGTAGCATTTCAATTTACACTCCGTTCTACAACAATAATTATTACTATCTATTTAGATATTCCTCAAGTGAATAGAAAAAAGATGTTATGGAAAGCTGTTTTAGTTACCTTTTAAATCGGTTTATTTCCTTTATATTTTTAATATATTCAGGTAATTTATTGTAAAGCTCGGTTGCCGCTGCTGTAGGTTTTATATTGTATAGCTGTAACGCATGTGCCTGTACATGATAATTATTTTTTCTTCGTGTGTCATGAATTTGTTGATATGTTTCTGTGAGGGAAGTTCTATTTTTGAGGTATATAATTGTTCAATATATGTAGAGGAAATATAGCGTGAGTATGTTTAATGCTTTAAAACTTTCTTTGCATGATTCCCTATATAATATAGGGAATTCCCTGCATTAATACAGACTACGAGACGAGCCGGTTCACAGAGGTAGTACGGGAGCTATTCAATATCTTACAACTTTCGGCCTATTCCAAATCCTATATTTCATACAATTTTGATGAGTATTGATCCTGAATTCTTCCAGAGCTTCTTTTTAAGACATGTAGTGAGAACAATGTACAACAAACTGTCTGATACAATTGTGTCAAATTCTACATTAAATTGTAGAACTTGTAATGTATTGGTACCAAACTAAATACATTTTTTCTTTATGTAAATTTTGTGATGTAAGAGAACCATAAAACCCTTAAAATTGCATTTTTCTACCTTATAATTTTTACCCTGCCACGATACCTGGGATAGAGACCATACACTAAACAACCTACACGTTACACTAAATAGCATAAATGAGCTATCAATTTATTTCTTTAAACTAGCACTTACTTTTTAAAAACTCATTTTGAAATTAATATTTGCAGGGCACCCTGGAAGTAATTGCAGGGTTATATACAGAAATTGTCAAAAGATATCAAACAATAGAAAGTCTGAAGAAAGAGCTGGAGACGTGCAGAAATGATACTAAACAGGTAATGTTGTAAAGCGTTCATTGCATAAAATATATTGTATATACTAATATTATAAAGCAAGATAAGTAGTGTGTTGCTGATAATTATGTTTATTATAATGATATGATCTAATATTATTTATTAAGTACATAAGTAAATACATCTTGGGCTACTCCTTAGCAAAGCCCTAGCCCCATTGCAAATGGGGCATGCCTTTAATACAATTACATATATGATACACATTTGCTCCGTTTAATAGCAATAAATAATTTTCCTTTTACTTTATACCATGCATTTGTTTTTGTATATGTCGAACTTTTCTCTATCTTTTTCAATTACATATACTAGTTGTTGGAAATGTTATTACTATTATCTGAAAGAGGTTGGATTTACTTAACCGCACTTTTCAAGTTTTCTCACTTGGACACATCCCTTTTTGTTTTATCTCCTTTCCCTATTACAGATTATTATTTACTAGCTGCCTTTTCTCTCCTTCTTCCAGTTATTTACTACATCGTCATACTTTCTCACATCATTTCATCTATTTCCCTCAAACCCAATCTAACCTCTCTTTCCTTTCTAAAATCTGTCCAGTCATGTTAATTTTCCGCTAATTGCAACATTTTTAAGTTTGCGTTAAATTTCAATCTCTCATTACTTCCTGGATTTACTAAACTTCACTTTTTGATGTTCTCCTATTCTTCCACTGTTTCTTATCTCCTCCTTTCCTTTACAGCTATTGTGCTTCACTTATCTATTATTTCATCACATTTCACCACATATTCAGCTTCATCTCTCACGCCTCTATTTATTCTTTCCTTTCTGCAATTTGTACATAATAGCCATATTGTTGCCTTGCCAATATGTCCCTACATTTCCATCTCCCCTGCCCATTCTTCACTAATCCCTTTTGTCCCCTCACTTGCTTCACTCTGCTTCATTCTGATCCCCTCTATTCCCACACTTGTTTCACTCTGCAATGGCCTAATGCACTTATAAGAAATGAGGCATAGAACCTTTCTGATTTACAACCCTACAAATGTAGAAACAGTCTCCAGTGCCCGAATATTAAAGTAGGAGAATCTTGGAGTCAAATCAATATACATAATTCTATGGTTCTTTTTGTTTCTTTGTTTTTGAAAATTAATATTCCACAACTAATATCTAAAATATGTTCCAAACAATAAACAAAAAATTACGGTCTAGTTGTAACAGTGCACCAATTTATTCAATAACTAGCATTTTAAGAATCTTGCACAAATGTATGATCAAGTAATATCAAAACCACTCAATAAACTATATTCTAATACTAAAAAAGCATGCACTGAAGATTCTGGACACCAAGAATTTTGAAAACAATTATATAATAATTTTGTTGTATTTCTTCATTATGCTGAAACTAGCTTCATTATCAATGTATTCTGAATGCAAAAGTTTAGAAAGTTATATAAAGGTTAAGGACTAAAAGGTGCCGGTTTATTTTCTTTTATTTTTTTTTATTTTTTTTTTTAACAGATCTCATATACTTAATAATGTGTTCTATAACAGAATTTCGCGAAAGCTCTATAATAAAACATAGTTTACAGTTCGGAGGGAAGTGAACCAACAAGTACTCTGTTTTCTGTAGTAAACTATAATTTCGATTTCATTTATGCAGACAGCAATAGTATTCCTGTATATTATAGCGTTGTTAGTAGGAAGTAGTAATTAAATGTGGAATGCATTATACTGTCGCCGATCGCATTGTTGCTAGAAGGGGCGGCCAACGCGCACAAAGAGATAGTGCAACGCGGAGATGAAACGCTTGCCGAAACAGTTAAGATAGATAACTGCAAAGTTCTAGTGACATCTTGATTGATAGAGAACATTCCACAAACGTCTGGAATCATGAATAATCTTATGAAAGGAAGCAGCGGTTAGTTTTTTTTTTTTTTTTTTTTTTTTTTTTTTTTTTGCTGTAGCATTGTGGTACTTTTTTTTACTACCCCACTTTTACCTTTTTTGTTTGCAATGGTTCTTTTTTGTTAACTTAATCTATTTGCTTTATTTTGAAGAGAGAGAGGGAGGAATGGAGGGACAAGGACAGGGAGGAAGGGTGGGGACCGCTTTATACCTTTATTTTATTTCATTGTACCTCACTGTCTTACATGTAGGGGAATGATGTCGGAAATTGATATTATATTGCCTATATCTCTTATACTTGCAGTATCCACGGTTTGAAGGGTGCTATTTCCTTAAGCTGGATCATTGTCCATCTCTCTTCGCGCAAAAATCGTCTGAGCCGTGATATCGAACAATCACCCGGCGTGTCCAGTGTGCTTATCCAGGTAAATGTACCCATTATCAGCCAGAGCAGTGCACGTTGTAATGAAGGGCTCACCTTAGTAAGTTTCAGATGTAATATATCTTCATGTGAAGCATCCCATCCGGCAGGTATCCAACTATTACATTTGTCTAGCACCCAGTTCCATATACCAGCTTTTCCGGAACATACCATTACTCGATGCGGAAGTGAATCTGCTTCCGAGCAAACAGGGCATCTCGGGCAGTTAGCCATTCTGTGGCGGTATAGTTTGTCTGCCGTTGGAAGAATTTCATTGACAATTTCGTATGTCACCGCTAACCATGTGGTGTTCAGTTACTGACAGCCAAAACATTTCCATATGCGCTGCCAGGGCAGCTGCGGATATTTTATCTGTACCTCTGGGGAAATTCTAACTGCTTGACGAAGAGAAGCATAAATGTTCTTCACTGTGCACTTATCACCATCTATTGAGTGCTCCGGTGGTAACCGCTCCATCGCGTAATACGTATCTCGTAAAATCTTGGGTACCTTGCCTCGTTGTCCTTGGCGCCAAAAATCCATGTGCGTGCGTTGTATCATGGTGTCCACGGGATCACTCTGATTATTTAGGGCAAGCAGAAGCATTTTGATCATCAACGCTTGCGACTGGAGAGCCACCTCTATTAATCCCCAACCACCTTGCCCCTTCGGGAGACGTAGTCGAGCCCGCGCAATACGGTAGAGCTTCCCTGTCCAGATGAAATAGCCCAATATTTGTTCTATCCCCTGGGAATCCCGCTTTGTTGGTGGTAGCACGTGTGCAAGGAACCAAATCCTGCTGAGCGCGAAACTGTTGCAATATCGTATACGTTGTACCAAACTCAACATCCGGAGTTTCTGCTTGTACATCATCCCACGCAGTACATTAATCCGGGTCGTCCAGTTATATTCCCTCATGTCGGTCTCGCTATCACTAAAGTAAACCCCCAAAATCTTCTAACGCCACACCATAGGTATTCCTAAGATGGATGTGTCCGGCGGATCTGGTCCAATTGCTAAAATCTCGGACTTCTGCATATTAAATGTCATCCCTGTTGATCCCTCGTACTCTTGTAAACAATCTCTTAAGTGAGGACTGTCTTTGGGGGTGGTAACTATTACTGTAATATCATCTGCGTAGGCCCTCACAACAATTCGCTGCCCATATATCTCAAGCCCATCAAGTGTCGATTGCAGCTGTCGGAGTAATGGGTCAACATACAGGGAGAATAGCATCATGGACATGGGGCATCCTTGTCTGACTGAGCGTTTAATCGTTATAGCAGACGTTAAATAGCCATTGCAGAGAACTTTTGACGAGGCACCAGTATACATGGCTCGAATCAGGTTGCAGAGTTTATCAGGCACTTTTAATTCCATCATACGTCTTCACAAACCGTCATGGACAACCCTGTCAAAGGCCATTTGGAGGTCCAAATTAATAATCGCTGCAGACTGATGTTCCTGTGCGCAATGCAATATACATCCTCTCAAGGCAGCCAACGTATTTTGCAGGGTCCCTCCCTTCTTTACTGCGGCCTGGAACTCGCTAATGCTATATGGTGGTATCTTTTGCATACGACCAACAATTATTTTAGCAAACAGCTTGTAATCACAGTTGAACAGCGTGATCGGTCGATAATCCTGTAAGGACTTGGGTCTAGCCACCTTCGGAAGTTGTACCACTATCCCATCTGCAAGTGTGAGTGGTAAATGATCTGTATTCCACATTTCCTGAAAGACTTGTAATAATTCGTTTTGGATGTGACACCAATACTGCTTGTAAAATTCATATGGCAAGCCATCAGGTCCTGTGGAGGCACGCAATTTGGATTTTTGGATTATTTCAAGTAACTCTGATTTGGACAGCGACGGCGTATCCTGCCAAAATTCTTCCGGTAGCTCTGGTAGGAATTTTGACATATATGCCTCTGCTTTGTGTGCGTGATCTGCGGGGCCGGTGAATCATTGTGCGTAGAAGTTGTTCACTTCATGAATAATTTCGGCTGTAGTGGAAACCTCCCATCCATCTATTTCAAGTTGAATGATTAGCTTCCGGCGACCATGATTACGTTCCTTTGCCAAATGAAAAAACTCACCTGTTCCCCATGCAGCACTACCTCCGAGTGTACTCCGGCCAAATATCCCTGAAGCTGTTGTGTTTTACGAGCTTTTATGTGTTCTTTGATTTCCCGCACTAGTTGCAGAACGTTGTCTCCTTGCTGTTGGCGTACGTGCAGCTCGTGGAGGATGTGGAAGTAATATTCCATGGTTTCTCTTCTAGCCAGCGCTCGACGAACGGCAACAGCCCGAAAGAAGTTTCGTAATGTAGGTTTGGCTTTACACACCCACCAGTCGACTTTGTTTGGTGCACGCGCAAAGGATTCCCGCAATCGTGACCAGCAGTCCTGGAAATCAGTCATCACTTCCTCATCCGTAAGCAAGGAGCAGTTAAGTTTCCAGTAACCTCTGCCTCTATTGCGGCTCGCCACCCTGCCTTCCAATGCATTTATTAGAGCGTTATGATCACTAAATGCCACCGGCATTATTTCTGTGTGCTGCAGGCGGGGTAAGAGTTCAGCCGTAACATACATGCGGTCCATTCTTGAAGCTGATGGTCCTCTCACGAATGTAAATTGTACTACTGAGCCGTGCTTATGTTCCCAGGTATCTGTCAGCTGCATTTGTTCTACTAGCTGTTGCAGAGTACTACACCCATTGACGGCACCGCGCTGATCTTTAGCAGCTAAAGTACAATCAAAATCGCCAACTAGGACGAACGGTGCACTTGATGGAATATGGGTCAAGATGTCTTGCCTAAAAAGTTTTCTCGCTGCTTTCGTTTGTTACTGCCCGCAGGGGCGTAAATGTTCACCAAGGTAATGCCCTCATATACTGCTGAGATGGCTCTACCAGAGGGATGGAGCACGAAATTATGTAGTTGTAAACCTTGACGATACACAATAGCCGCAAGGTGCCTTCCGGCCCAAGATTCATCTTGTACTCGTAGCCATATAAGAAGTCCATATTACCAATATTCACCTCCTACAAAAAGCAGATATCTATGTCATGATTTATCAAGAAGTCCCTTAAAAGTTGCTGTTTGACCACCTGTCGCAGACCATTAACATTAAGCGAAGCCCAGATTTGCGCACCTATCGGCATTCAATGGGCAAGCAGCACATCCTTAGTGATGCCAGGATTTCGAAGAACCAGGAACCACTTTAATATCAGTTGAGCCTCCTTGAACAATGGCTGGGCGCGAATCCTCTTTGGTAAGTTTAGCTGAACGTAGTTCTTCTTCATATTCATCACCGTCATCCGCTTGCCTAAGTCTATCTCTTTCCCTTGGATGGGAACCGGTGAACTACCTTTCAGGTGTAGCACATCCGGAGGTTGTTGTCGTGGTGGAATACCTTGCACTTCCATCCTCCTTTGCTGACTTCTTAATCGAGGGTCGCGACCCGACAATGCAATGCCAACCCTCTGTCTTAACTGAGCTATTTCAGTAGCAGATATCTTTACTTCTTCATCACTTTCAACCTCCATACCACCGTCCCGAGAACCCTCAACTGGAGCAGTAACAGCAGATCTTTCAGGGGCATCCTGTATCTCAACCATAGGAGTGATATCGCTGGCCACTGCGGACTTTTCGGACTCCGCCGGTTCTCTCGTCAGCTCCACTACTACCGGACCATTGTCTGCCTGTTGTGCAGGTTGCTCCGACGGCTGGTCTTCTGTGGACGTACTCGTCGAACCTGCTGCGTACTCTCTACCGACAGCAGCACATGAGTTAGCACCTGCTGCGACACTGAAGGTCACTGCACGATTCCGTGGGTTGATGGGTAACCGCGTAGCACGAAGGGGGCACTCAGCTTTCAGGTGGGTAGTGGCATGACACAGATGACAAGCTTGCGGTTGACCGCTGTAACTGATTCCAACCAAATAGGTATCGATAACCAAGCTTGCGGGTATGTGACGTTTTAGTCCCATCTTTACAGCAATCACTCCATTGTTAGTCGGAAGATGATACTGAGGGCTCCATTGCTCTCTGCGTATGTCATACACTGTACCGTAATGGCTCAGCTGCTGCGACAACACAGCGAGGGGAACCTCCGAAGGTAAATTGAACACTCTAACATTCACTGTTTGCTGATCACCCGGTGTAATGCGTAACTTTGCCGTTTCTCCAGAGGCGTAGGTAAAGGTTTGCTCATTTTGATAACCGGCTAGGAGATTATCGTTTAATACCGCCGAAATCACCTTCACATTTATAGCACGTTCTCTTGTGTGCAGCTGGAGTATGTCAACTTGATCCACTTGTAATCCCATGAAGTTTACAAGCCACTGGTGGATTTCTAATGCAGTAGACTTACTTGCCGTTGCTTCAAATTGGATTTTTAGTGTATTCACACGTTTGTACATCGCCATGATTACTTTTTCAACTCAAAACCGAACAGGTATAAAATATACGCAATTCAACAAAACTAAGTGCGAAGCGCTGAACTGTATACACGACAACACAAACAAAGCCCGCTCTGCCTGGCGTTTACTACCGTACACAGCGGAAAGACAACCTCGCGGTATGCCAGTCACCGCACAACTGTTTTATTCAACTAATTCAACAATTTCTCTTTGCCCTATTCTAATTTATTGAATTACTAACAAGTACATGAAATTATCACTCATCAGAAGATTGAAAGCATATGAAGCTGCTATACTTCCGGACTTTAAGCATCTCTATATTTTTAAAAGTAAGCCTCTTTCTTTTAGGAAAAATAATGTTTTTATAGATGCGGAAGCTTCCTTTGACATCCACAGAAACCATTGGGGCAATTTCTGTATTCACTCGGCATGGCAATTCTATAGATGTGGCGAAATCCTCTATGTCAGGATTCCTCTAAAGACTGAACTCAAGTTTTAGTTTGGCAAAGCCATCTAACTGTTCCCTCACAGAACTAAAAATATCCCACTATTTCTCCTTCTTCAAACCTTGTTTTTCTAATAACTTACTTTTGTCAAAATTTTCACACAACATAGCAGTGCACTAGATCCAAGATCCCAATCGACTAATGATCTGGAAATTTGGAAGCGGCAGACCAGTGGTTTCCTTGCAGAGGAGCTTTCAGCAGAATCTTCTTTAGAATAGAGGGAACTGATTTGATACGGAATTCATTCCTTATGGATTCACAAACAATTTGGAGGGCATAAATCAAGCATGTCACATTCTTTAAACTGGGAAATGAAGGCTTCAATTGATTAACAGCTGAAACCATGTTATGGATCGTGGTCCGTAACCACAACAAGTTTTTGCAATTCGATACAAACAGGCCAGAGTTTTCGACAAAAGCCAATAATTGATTACATTAGTGTAGTCGCATAGACTTTCTGCAGCTCTACATGTTTAATAGCATGGGTTTAACTAAATGTTTATCTTTTAGATAAAATATTTTGAACATTTTAACTAAAATTTTCCAAGATTTCTTTCCATTGAGTCTATTTTTTCATCCACAATGATACCCACATCGCAATCACAAACATTAACCTTGATTCTTTTTATGGTTTCTTGGTAAAAGGGCGCCATGTAGCTTTTATCTTAAAGGACCCTCATTTGGCATTGACATTTTTGTGCATTTATCAAAAATCCCTTGATGACTGGATGGTTCACCATATTGGAAGGAATTACTGCTTGTGTAAGAGCTGTACACCTGAATATTGATTTCCTTAAAATTTTGGCTTCTTGAAGAACTCTAATGAAACGCTGCCATGTTTTGATTGCCCGAAGAGTCTTGTTCATTTGCTGTTTAGAGCTGGAAATATGCTGATGTGATCTCGCTGATGTTTTTCATCTAACGGAGTTCCTGAATCACATAGCACATCAAATAACAGTTCCATATGTGTCTATGAAATCCTGTACGAATTCCTGAATCAGAACAATAAGTCGAGCACAGGACACCTTTGGCTTGGTAAAATCTAGTGATACACTCGTTTAGTAATGTAACAAAGAACTAACACCAGTTCATTTACTAACTCAATGTGACTGTTACACAACTTATTCACTTGCTGTCCAAACCCTTATATAACACCGCGACAATTATAATGTTCTCGTTCATGCTGGAACTGCAGGCTCAGCGATTTCTGGAAGATTCGAGCAGAACCCAGAGACAATTCTTGAAACTATGCGTGTACGGTTACTGTTATACTTGCGTGACTTTGAAATCTGCATTATTGCGACTCCTCTATAGTGGTAAAGCAAGAGAAAGAGGATTTGTTGTGCACAATTATTTTCCATTGCTGTAGGTATACTTTTACTGAAAGAGTTAGGCTTATTCTTGACATGTTTACAGCAAGCTAAGGAGATGTAATTTAAAGTTATTTATTTTATTCTGATTAAAATCATATGGAGAAAAATGGAAGGAAACTTAAAATAAAAAGGAGGGAAAGGAGATTAAGAGGATGGTTGGGTTAAAACTCGACAAAGGAACCCAAAAGCGGGTAAAGGTTATTCAAAAATGCCTCTTTTGGCAACTAGAAACATAACTTCACACTATGGTAGCTTTCCAAATAGCTTACATTTATCCTAAGAAAGAAGGTATGCACCTGAAAATACTAAATAGAATTGGAGGGAATCCTAAACTTTTATATCTACCAGTTTTGTGTCTGATTCGTTGAATACTTATTCCGGCCGCTCTTCTAAATGTACTTTGAGGATAAAATCAGAATCACAGAATCCGACAGTATTTCATTCATATTTCTGGGAAAAACTGCTTTCACTTATTTTAATGAATAAAATCGAACTTCAAGAGCCTAGGTAGCAGGGGATATAAAGTATGAAATGGATACTAAATACTTTGGTATAGTTTAAAACTTTGCCTCTAACGGTCCGAATGGTGAGGTCTCTGGTCTTATGGTCTGGGAATCATGGTTGAGAGAGAGGTACCTTTGTTTAGCAAGCATTATTACTTACCCCAGAACAGTGAATCAGAGAGTGAGTGGGAATTCATTTTTATTGGCATTAATGGATTGGAAATTACCCAATATTAACAAAGAGTTACTTTTCCTTGTTATATAAACAGTATACTTCAACTGCAAAAAGGGGAAAACTTTAAGAAATGAAGGGACACATAAAAAGAGATTTAAGGAGATGTGACAGCTCGTGAGACACCAGTCTCCCACTTTAGTATTCGCATATACTTATGTAACAGTTATCACAAAATGTCAAAATGGTATTCCATTTTGTTTATACTGAGAGACCAAAATATCCAAGTAATCTACAACAATTGCGATGCTTTATTTCATCTTTCGCTGTTTAAAAACCATTCATATTTATGCACTAACATAAAGGTAACCTCGGTCTGAAACCAGAACGTTCTCTCGTTTTCTAATCGCCCTCCATTCGCCTCATATTCTGTTGTTTCTTTTCACTTCTCTCTTATGCTTAAGGACGCTTCCGTTATTACGAGGGCTGGTCAACAAAGAATGAGAATGATTTTTTTTTTCCACAGATGTTTATTACTCCATTTCAAAGTGTACATGATCTTTTTAGTTCCCTTTTTAGTTCTCTTCTGCTTCAATATACTTTTTGTAGCGTCTCTGCCAATACTTGAACATATGCTGCAGACCATTCTTTGTCAGGTCCTTGAGAATTGCCTCACTTTTCCTCAGCACTCCTTCAGAGTTTTCAAATCGAATACCTACCCCTAAGCTTGGCCTTTATTGATGGGAGTAAAAAAGTAACAGGGTACAAGATCGGCACTTTGTGGGTTCGTGAAATAATAAAACGAGGTTACGAAACACAAAAACTACACTTTATTTTCCTAGCAAATACATTCGTCACCGTTACAGTTTGCTAGCTAAACTCAAACTCTACATTCAACTGTCTCACACTTCCGGTAACGATCGGCCATCATTTTTCATCGGCTTCGCGAGCCTACCACCAGGGTGACACTGCTCCCTCCTCAAGGCTGGTCGTCCCGAACAGCGCCTTCGTAGTGGGCCAGGCGATCCAGGTGCACCACCAACATCTTTCCTCGGGGCACCTTCTGGATCAAACCTGCTGTCCGGCCTTCCGGTCGCGCCGTCACCATCACTTCGCTCCTCGCGGGGACAACCACGTCTTCGCTCAAGACGACCCTGCCAATTCCAAGGCGCTCTTCTGGTTGACGGAGTATAACCTCTTCTCCGTTGAGCCTTAGGACCGTCCTGCCTACGTCGACCGTCACCTCGTGGCTCCTGAGGGCATCCAGTCCCAGAATCACCTCCTCAGCCACCTTCGCGACGAACACATACAGACGCACGGCACTTCGTCCCAAGTTCAGCTCCGGTAGGGCCTCCTTCTCCACAGGCATGGTGTCGCCCGATGCTGTCACAAGCTCGTATGGTCAGCTCGGCTTCCTCGTCGGCAAACCCTTCGCCACGTCAGGTCTGATGATGGTCACGGCCGCCCCGGTGTGCACCAGCACGCGGCACGGCTTTCCTCTTACCCAGCCGTCCGCGATGAGGTCATCCATCCGCCAGCTGATGGCGCGAATTGTCACTCGAGGGGATGGTGGTAATGGCGCCGACGTACCCCTATCCACGCCGGGCCTTACTCGTTTTCCGGCTGCTCTTCCTGGTGTGGGCAGTCTCTCCGCAGGTGTCCGGGCTGTCCACACCCCCAACACAGGCCACTAGGTGTTCGCCGGCGTCCCTCAGCTGGTCTTCTGTCTCCGGCGTAGCGGACACTCCTCGTTTTCGACGTCGGGATAGATGTTACCTTGGCCGCCTCCATCCTTAATGCCGCTGTCAGCGCCTCGTGGATGGTTTTATAATCGCCGAGCATTAGGCGCTGACGAATCTCCGTGTCCCGTACCCCGTCGACAATATTGTAGGCGGCTTCCCGGGATACGAACTCCAGTGACAGGTCAACCAAGGCCTTGCTAGCCAGCTGCTCGATCGCTATGGCGAACTCCTGCAGCCTCTCCCCCGGCTGCTGCGACCATGTCTTTAGCTGGCTGCGGTATGCTGCGGCTAAGCGGTGGTTCCCGAGCGATTCTCCAGGGCCTCCCAGATATCCTTGGGCGCCGCTGTCGTCTGCACCGCGTTTAGGATTTCCGCGGCCCCTCCCTGGAGGCTGGCTATTAACTGTGTGTCCTCTTCCGGTGACCATCTGTTGTGCTTGGCCACTGTGTCGAACTGGCGGCGGAAGTCCTCGAATGTTGACGCGCCTTCATATTTCGGAGGTTTGACGCGCGCCGATGTTGTGTTGCGTCCCGGTGCGTCAGCCTTCAAATCCTTCAGTCTCCTGCCGACGACGTCCTCCACCATGGCGTTGAGGGACTTGACGCTGGTGTCGGCCTTTCCCTCCAGGTTGTTTACGTGGTTCGCGAGGTCTTCTACGTCTTCAACCATGACGTTCAGGGACTTGGCGTTATTGTCGGCCTTTTCCTCTAGGTCATTGAAGCGGTTCGCCAGGTCTTCGACGCGCTCGTCCACTTGGCCCATCCGCTTGCCCAGCTCCGTCACGTCATCCCTCACGCCGGCCAACTGTTCCTCAAATTTGGCGGCGAGGACCTCGTTCGCCTCCTTTATTTCCGTGGCCAGACTGTCCGCTGCCTTCATTTCTGTGGTCAATTCGGTCTTTAGTTCTTTCAACTCTGCGGCCAGGTTGTTATTTGCCGCTTCTGTTTTTGTTGTTAACTCGTTCATCTTCGCGGCCAAGTTGTTATTTGCCGCTTCCGACTTCGCTGTTAATTCGTTCATCTTCTGCAAAAGCATTTCCAATGCCGATTCCATGGCCATGATGTTCCGTGATCTTGTTATCCCACTTGCTGACACCAGTTGTGACTTTGTGGGTTCGTGAAATAATAAAACGAGGTTACGAAACACAAAAACTACACTTTATTTTCCTAGAAAATACATTCGTCACCATTACAGTTTGCTAGCTAACCTCAAACTCTACATTCAACTGTCTCACACTTCCGGTAACGATCGGCCATCATTTTTCATCGGCTTCGCGAGCCTACCACCAGGGTGACAATAAGGTGGATGTGGGACAACGTTCAAGACCACATATCAGAGGTCCGATTTTCTCAAGGACACTAGCCATACCACCAGGCAGAAGACAAGTCCTCGGGCATCCCGAAGTTCCACCTCTGAGGTTTCTTCTGGTATGGACTCTGATCGACGACTATCATCCTCTTCGATCCCGGTGTCCAACCGGTTTGCGGTGCTTGAACCGAAGCTTTCAATCGGGAAAGGGGCCTCATCCGTAGAAGAAATGGAGCAGGAAGATCTGGACAATACTGCGAAAAAGACTATAAGAAAACGACAGGTTAAATCTGACGTGGAAGGTGTTACTCTACACCAAAAGGGCGTAATTGATTCGGCCACCATTGAAGTCGTCCTAATGACGACCAACCTTTACATCTTAATTCCATAGTTCCAATGCCTATCCTACAATGGAACATACGAGGTTTAAGAGCACATCGAACAGAACTCAAACTTTTGCACAGTAGGCATAACCCCCTGTTGTTATGCTTAAAAGAAACTAAGCTACGAACTCAAGACAATTTTAAAATCAGGTGCTACACACCACTGGGGCATGATATTGAAACAGAAGAGGGCATTCCTGCTCACGGGGACACTATGATGCTCTTAAGGGATGATATATTTGCAGATCCTTTACAGCTACAATCTGACATACAATATGTCGCTGAAGGGATTAAGCTGCCAACAGTCGAATTTTGCATTTGCAATGTAGAGTTACCACTATCAGACGACCTCTCGTTAACTGACCTTGAAGATCTGGTTTCCCAACTATCAACACCATTTCTCATAGTGGGAGACCTTAATGACCATCACACCCTTTGGGGCTCAATATTCCACGTTTGGCTACCCACCCAGGTCGATTTCCTGTCCTGGTAGAACAACCACTGCCGGAATGCTATTCGTGCTCGTAGACGTACTCTAATGGAATTCCAACGATACCCTACCCCAAGTAATCTAATTGAGTACAAGAAAGCGCGTGGAAAGTCTAAGCAAATCATTAAGGATACCAAAAAGACCACATGGAACAACTCTGTATCATCTTTTAACAGACGTACACCTTGCTCTGTTGTATGGGATAAGTTAAGGCGCGTGGCCGGAAAATCGACCCACTTGCCAATCGCTGGTCTGAAGACAACTGTAGGAGTTGTTGTTGATCCGTTTGTCGTGGCTAACACCTTCGGCTGTGTTTTCGCTCAGGTGTATACCTCAAATAATTATGCTCCTGAGTTCATCTCAGTTAAGACTCAAGTAGAATCTCAAGGTTTCGTCTTTAGTTTCAGAAACCTTGAAGATTATAACCGCCTCTTCACCTTGGCAGAGTTCGATCACGCTCTTTCATCATCGCGACTGAAAACACCAGGTCCAGACGGAATCCAAGTTCAAATGTTACAACATCTCTCACCTGAAGGTAAGGCAGTCCTGCACGAGGTCTATAACCGCGTTTGGGTTGATGCCACGTTTCCTAACAAGTGGCGAGAAGCCACCATTGTACCCATCTTGAAAGCTGGCAAGGACCGTCACCTCCCTTCTAGTTACCGTCCTATACCTTACCAGTTGCGTATGCAAGGTCATAGAACGCATGATAAATGGGCGGTTGGTATGGAGGCAGGAAACGCACAATCTACTGAATAACATCCAGTGCGGTTTTCGACGACGCCGTTCAACAGTGGATCATCTTGTGTCCATGACGACACAGATTATGAACGGATTTCTTAAAAAAGCTGTCAAACCGTCGGAATACTTTTGACCTTGAAAAGGCTTATGATACGTGTTAGTGGGCAGGGTTGTTACGTACTCTGCACATCTGGAATATACGTGGACTCCTACCACTCTTCCTTCAGGAATTCTTGAAAGACCGCGTATTCCGAGTACGGATTGGTTCGGTTTTTTCGAATCCTTTTGTTCAAGAGAACGGTGTACCACAGGGATCGGTACTAAGTGTTACGTTGTTTGCTATTGCGATTAATTCTATCTCGAAATGTGTACCTCCGGGGGCTCGTGATGCCTATTTGTAGATGACTTTGCCGTCTACAGAGCACCTTAGACAACCTTAAGATTTGGATTTAAAAAACGGCTTCCGATTCTCCGCTGAGGAAACAATCTGTGTTGATTTCTGGCGTCGTCAGAGTTGACTACCTCCAAGGCTCCGTTTAGGCACCGATGTACTACCGTTTGCAATTGAGACGAGGTTCCTTGGATTGATATTTGATGGAAAACTTAATTGGTCGTCGCATATAGCACAACTGAAAGCACGATGTGACAGATCTTTAAATATCTTGCGGGTACTAAGTGAAAATCATGGGAAGCGGATCGTGCAGTGTTATTGCGACTTTATCGCGCACTCATCCGTTCCAAATTAGATTATGGTAGTATCGTTTATGGCTCGGCACGACCATCTGTGCTGAAGATATTAGACACAGTCCATAATTGTGGCATACGTATAGCAATTGGGGCATTTCCAACGAGCCGAGTTATAAGCATGCATGCTGAATCTGCAGAATCTCCTCTGCAGTACAGACGCAACATGTTATTAGCAAATTATGGCTGTGGACTTAATTGCATGCCCACACATCCATGGTTTACGCCGTTCTTAACATCTTAAAGGACGCGCGTTATAGGAACACTTCTATTAAACCAAAGGCACCTGGTTTTCGATTCCGAGAGCTCCTTAGATAGCTTGATACTGAAATGCCCATGATGTATCATAGGGGCAGAGGACATACCCTCCTTGGTTGTGCATAGCGTCCCAAGTTGATCTGGGATTGACTAAATATGATAAATCTACCATGTCTATGTCCAGTATCCGCACATGTTTTTAGAATTTTTATCGCGATATGAAGATTATTTTATAATATATACTGATGGCTCCAAGAACTCAAATGTTGTTGGTTGTGCTTACGTGTGTGGAACCGAACCGTATACATTTTGATTCCACACTAGCACTTCCTTTTTACTGCAGAGCTTTATGCAATATACTTGGCGATTTTACACGTACGTCGACGAAAGTTGGTGGACTGCTTAATCCTGAGTGATTTTCTCAGTGCACTTCAAAGCCTATAACAGCTGTACCACTACTACCCTATTTTGCAGCGTATCCAGGATGCCCTTCACGTTTTACACGCTTCTGGCATTAGAGTGGTGTGTGCATGGATCTCTGATCACGTAGGCTTTCGGGGGAATAAAATGGCGGATTTAGCAGCCAAGACGGCTGTCATGGAGCCCAGGGTTCGAGTACCATCTGCGACATCGAAAGATTTTAGGGCCGTATTGCGGTGAGGTGTGCAAACCTCCTGGCAGGAAGAGTGGTCAGCTCTCCGCAATAACAAACCTAGATCTGTGAAAGAACTTCCGATTCCCTGTGTTACCTCCTGCCGTTCATCTCGTCGCGAGTAGGTGAGTTTAGCTCGGTTGTGTATTGGGCACTGCTTGTTTACTCATAGTTTTCTTTTAAAAAAGAATCCTGCTCAACTCTGTCCGTTTTGCACGGACACGGGCTGCTAGAGTGTTTTTACCTAGCACACCTTAGGACGTCTCTGCAGCTGCCGGCCAGCTTTGCAGAACTTCTAGCGGATTTTGTTTGTAATTTACGTTATCCGACGTTAAGTGATATCGCACGATGAATAGAATGGGTGAAATGATGCTCAAATGAGCACAGGGTCCGTAGAGCTTAGAGTTACCTGACATTCTCCTTTGAGGATAAGGCAAAGCCCTGGAAAAAAACTTTATCCAGGTAACTCACCCTGACCGAGATTCGAAGTCGGGACCCCTTGAACCTGAGGCAGACATTCCACCACAACGCTACCGAGGCGGGCATGCTAGCGGATGATAACATAGTAGTGGAGAAGGTATTTAGATTCTTTTCTAGGTTAGACTTTAGGATTTAATGAAGAGAATTTTTGGCAGTTCAGATTTATATGCCTTTTTGTTATGTGCATGTATTTTTTAAGGTTTATTTACAGTGTTATACATTTTTAGAAACATTTATTACTGGCTTTTGCCATGGCTAATGTTTTAAAGGGCGCTGACAACCTCTGCAGTTGAGCGCCCTTATACACGTATCATCATCATCATCATCATCATCATCATCATCATCATCATCATCATTATCATCATCATCATCACAATCCCGGACAGCTTTGGAAGGCACACAACTCCGGGCGATAAAGGAGAGCGTACAACCCTGGCCAACTTCCTGCAGGGATAACAGGCGGGCCGAGGTGATACACACCCGGCTGAGAATTGGGCACACACGTGCGACTCAAGGCCATCTGTTAAGAGGGGAACCGGGCCCTGTGTGTGCTCCGTGTGCAGTACGCCTCACTTTGCGGCATTTATTTCTTGATTGCCCGCAGTACACCCGCGTTCGCCAGTCTTTGGGCCTAAGGACTAACTTGCTCGGTGTTTTAGGGGACGACCCAGTGGCCGTGGTCAAGGCACTGCGGTTTGTTGCGGAAATCGGATTCAATAAACAAGTCCAACTTGTATTTTATATTTATTAATTTTAGAGATTTTAAATTATTAGTCTTTAGATGATTTTTATGTCATTTTTATAGTTGAGTGTTTTTATTATATTTTACCTTTATAGTTAAATTTGTGTAGTTTTTAGGTTTTAGTGTTGACTTCGGGCCCAAATGACCTTGTTGTCGACGGGCCCTAAAACACCACACATTCATCATCATCATCATCATCATCATCATC
>CM060951.1:133923660-133963660 GCA_030765055.1 Mantis religiosa
GAAATGGTAAAATATACGTCCTTTGCTAACAAGTTCAACAATCTTCCGTCGCCGCTATTAAAACGATACTACACGCTCCCAACTGTTACGTTGATTTAACCTCTCAGTTCTGTTACATCGTTACGACATAGCTGTATAAAAATGTTAACTAAAACAGATATAATTCGGCACCGAGTACATAAGTGACTCAGTAAATACAATTCTACGTTTTCTATAGTTTTAATTCAGCATTATAACTTGACTTAAGGGACTCCCTCGCGGAACCCTTGACATCCCCTCGCCGGCCTCGGGGTTCCGCGGACCTCACTTTGAGAATCACTGGTCTAGACGTTCATTCTCCCCTTTGTCCGCTAATTGCCTGGCTCTCTGTCCTTTGGTTTTCCTCGGGGTACACCATTATTTGATCCCTGCTCCTTCCCTTCCTTGTCTCTTCTCTTTTCTCTTCTGCTCTTCTTTATTTTCCCTTCATACTGCTCTTTCTCATCTTATCTAAAAAGTGTCCCATGCTCTTATTCTTCTTTCCACATTTCCTGTCACAGTCCTCATAAATAACAACTTTGTCCATTTTATCCCAGTTTTGTTTCCATATCTTATTTCTCCACTCCGCTATTTCCGTGCTCCACGCACTCTTCTCATATAGCTCAAACACCGCTTTTATCCCCCCTTTGCACTTCAGAAACAGTGTTCCTGTCCTGATCCATGACAACCCTTCTCATTCTCCTTATTGCAGTGATCCTTGTATTCCTCAATTCCCCACTGCCCACTCTATAGTATTTCAATGATCATTTCAGTTTCAAACTTTCCAATGCCTGACCTATTTCTCACCTTCTTAGAAAATCTATCTCAATTTTCCCCTTCATTCTCCCAGATGTCTCCTATTCCTATTTCTCTCATTTTATCTTCTACTCATACCCACCTGAAGTTTAAACATAACTAAGAATGTAATTATTATTTGTTGAATATTGTTATTCTTTTATTAAAGAAACAGTCTTAATAATTCCCATTAGAGGTCCGAGTTTCAAAACGAAATTTGTAGCTTCTCTTAATATGGCATAATGTAGGAACTCTGAATGTTATGTTTCATGGACTAGACGTCCGAAACGAGTTTACCGAATCCAACATACTTTTACAGGATCAACAGTCTGAAATTGATGCTTTGCGTGCAGAGATCAAGAAGCAAGAGACAGATATAAGAAACCATTTGGGACAGATTGCACTTCTTGAAACTACTGCTCAAGTAAGTGTACTCAGTTTATTTACCTATTATTTACTTTCTCTGATGATTCTCTTTTCCAAAAATTTCATACCATGTACCTTGTTACTCTATGCGTATCTTAAAAATATGCTATAATAATAACAATATTTGTATTTGAAGCAAAATACCTAAGAGGAATTTGAAGAAACCCTTTACACCATCAAAGCAGGTTCCGCCGATCTTTCGTAAAAGTGAAACATGTATCTTCTATGTAGTCCTAACAAATCCCATTAGTACGTATTCGTAGCTTTCCGAATTATATGACAGAAGTGGCAACTTCAACTCTGAATTTTATATTTAAAAGGCTTGAAATTTGGAGCCAATTTACAAACTTGAAACACTTTTTCAGGATCGACAGTCTAAAATTGACGCTTTATATGCAGAAATTAAAAAAGGACTGATAGATATACGAAACTGTATGGAGAAGAATGTAAGCCTATAAACGGCTAGTGTGGAGAAATCATTAATTCCATCAATTAACTAAAATAATAAGAGTTAAATGATGAAGCCTGGGACTCAAGTACTTAGGATAGTAAGACGCCAAAAATAGTGTACCTCGGATGCGAGAGCTCCTAGTGGTCTACCGGGGAAATATACGAGTCAAATGGTGAATTTAATGTCAGGACGGAACGTTGGCCATGGTAGCTCAAAGGTTAAGAGCGACTGGACAGAAAACAGGAGATCCGTGTTTCTAATCCCGGCCATGGCATTGAAATTTTCATGTTGATTCTGACCATCAAAAACCTTAGCCTGTAAACGGCTAGTGTGGAGAAATTATGAATCTGCATCAATCAACTAAAATATTACATAATGCTGATGCAATGTTATTATTTTAAAGAAAATATCTAATGGGAGGGAATGAATCGTTTTATACCTTGAAAGCACCGTTTGCGGAATTTTCCGTAAAAGTGAAACCTATATCTTTTATACAGTCTTAATAAATCCCATTCAGGATAAGTGTATCGAAAAGATTCCTAGCTTCCCGTAATATATTGACAAAAGTGGAAACTTCACCTCGGAATTTTATATTTAAGAGGTTATAAGTTTGGAGTGAATTTACCTGATTGAAAATACTTTTCAGGATCGACAGTCGAAAATTGACGCTTTACATGCAGAGATTAAGAAACAAGAGTCAGATAAAAGAAATCTTATGCACCAGAATGCACATCTGGAAACTACTGTTCAAGTAAGTGTACTAAGATAATAAGTTAACTAACACTTACTTTCCCTGATACTTGTCTTTCCCCCAAAAGTTCATATTATATATTTTTTACTAGTGTGAATATCTTACAGATATGATATGATATGATATGATGATAATTTTGTTATTTTAAACAAAATATCTATTGGGAGTGGAGTCACTTCTTTTATATCTCCGAAAGATCTTCTACAGAAATTTCCATGAAAAAGTATCCTCTATTTTCTATAAAATCTTTATATTTTGCTTTGTTTCAATATTTCTCCAGCAAGGTGTAGATTAAGTAATAAATAACTAGCCAAAGATGTAGTAAGTACGGAAAGTAGAAAATTTAGCTAAGTAGTGTTTTGCAAAGTTAAGGAATACATAAAGTTGTGACAGGAGAACGGGTTTATGAAGGTGTTCGAGATAGCACCTAGGAAGAATTTTTCAGGCATGTGGCGCTATGTCCAGGTACGTACGTCGCAGACTACGATTTTCCAGACACCTATTGTTTAATGTCTGAGTTTCGAATTTTCTGGGACCATTTTAAAAGACTTTTAAACATTGCCACACGTATGTTTGGTACTTTAAAAGTTATTTTGCGGAAGTTAGAAGCATCTTATGTATTACTGATGTTATCGGTATCTTTCAGTGTCAGTTGATTACATATACACTTAGTTCAGATACTTTCATGGGCATTTGATTTACTGGTGCAGGTAATATAGATTAAGATATATTTCGGTGCTCATGAAGGCATTTAAGGTTATACAATAGTTATTTTTCACCGCTCCCCCCCTGGGGCCTACTTTGGTAGGTACGGGTTTGGCGCACCCGGGGTCCCGAGCCAACAGTCTCCCTCGTGTGGGCTCCTCTTCGTGGTTAAGGGAGACGGTCAACAGGCCCACCCACGTGTAGGCCGTGCGTGGAGACCCGCGTCGGTGGAAAGGTTTGTCCTGGTGGTTGAGGGATGCGTATCTGAGCTCGTAACAGTGTTTTTCTGAATTCGGGGAGGGTGCGCATTTCTAATACACTACTTTGGCTTCTGCTTCGCCTAAACGGGAGGTTAGGGACTAACCCACCACTAATCAATCGGCCAGGACTAGGTATTGTACCGACCTCCAGGGTGAGTGGGACGGCGAGCTTGCTATATCCCTTGTGTAGCCCTTAGCTCTGTCATCCCAGTGGGATGGCCCCTTGTTGGACTCCGTGGTGGGTGTGGAGCACTGGTGGATGAAACCTAGCTCATTTATTATGGCAAAATTTCATAATAAAAAAATATAAAAAGTGGAAAGGAAATAGCTGAGTGTAATGGTCCTCGCTATTTAGTTATTTATACAACTGAGGAAGGTCGCAAGTTTAGTACCGTGAATCCGTTCGTTATTCAGAAGGGCTTAGATAGTATTGCTGGTTCTGTGAAGGCATGTACTAGATCTCGCAATGGCACACTCCTGGTCGAAGCAGTTGCTTCGACACAGGCTGCTAAAATCTTGAAAGCCAATATGCTTGCGAGCTATCCGGTGCGCGTTGAATTGCACAGGACTCTGAACTCCTCGCGTGGTGTTGTCAACACCAGCGCATTGGATGGTATGTCCAATGAGGAGATTCAGCAAAACTTGGCGGAACAAGGTGTGACTAATGTATATCGAGTTCACCGCAAAGAACGAGATGAACTAGTGCCCACTTATACCCTGTTTCTTACCTTTGATCGGGTAGAACTCCCGAAAAGGATTAAGGCAGGGTATGAAGCTATTGAAGTGAGGCAGTATATACCTAATCCACTGAGGTGTTACAAATGCCAGGGCTTTGGCCACACAAGTGATTCATCTAATGGAGTTGCCACTTGCGTTGACTGCGAGGAAGTCAATCATGAAAATGCATGCACTTCACCCGCAAAGTGTGTTAACTGCAGTGGTCATCACTCACCTAACTCCAGAGAATGTCCCCGTTTTATGGGGGAGAAGGCTATCCAAGAGATCCGTTTAAGAGAGAGGGTGTCCTTCGTGGAAGCCCGGAAACTCTTGCGTATTCGCCAGCCTTTAGTACCTAGGACCGTTACTTATAGTGCAGTTGCAGTTAAGCCGGTACCTAGACGTAAAATCGCAACACAAACCTGCGAAATAAACGGGGAGGTAGTATCCGAAAGATCAATTACACAAAGATCACAGCCAAAGCAACAAACACCAACATGAACAACAGTGAGCGCGCCGACCAGCTCCAGTCCTAAGAAGGTTTTAACCAAGTCACCGGCGAAAGCATCTACTTCAAGAACAAGTGAGCCGGGAATATATAATGTGTCGCCCAGAAAATTTAAGACCACTTATGACGGAACGGACTTCCTCAAGGTAAATAGTAAGACAACTGCAAAGAGAGCTGAACAGCACAAAAGTCCGCGAACATTTTCGTCCACAACATCTGAGGACTCATTTGGAGAGGACGCCGATCGGCGACTTTCATCTCGCCGGTCGCAGTTTCTGATCCTGTCGAGAGACTGGATTCGGAATCACCAGTGCGCAAGCCGTCCTCTTCCATTGGCGATGTGGAGCGGGTGGATCCTGTCCCCACTGCCCAAACGACAGTGAGGAAAAGGCAGGAAAAGCCTGCTGAAAGCTCTAGCCCTGCCCCAAAGAAACGCAACAAATTGGTTCGACCACCTCTGGGCAGGTAGCTCTTGTTATGGCTACTTTTTTTTATTGAAAGTGGTATTTTATGACTCTTTGTATTTTATGAGAAATTATAGCTTTTATATTGTTTTTTATTATTATGTATTTATTTGTACGCATTTGGGTTTATTTATATTATAGTCATTTTGGTTTGATATGTTTTTTAAATTTTGACTAATTTATATCTGGCTATTGCCATGAATCTGTTTGTGTAAGCGCGCTGATGACCAAGTAGTTGAGCACCCTTATATCCATATCATCATCATCATCATCATCATCATCATCATCATCATTCACCGTTTCCAAATTGTTGCGTATTGTGACTTTGTGGGTTCGTAGAATTAAAAGCCTAGTTTGCAGAAATTCAAAATGCTCTTCATTTACTGCAAAACCACACCTTGTACGGCCCTGACAGCAGCAGTATCAGGTAAAATACATCAACACAGTCTCTCGTTGCTCCACCGCACGTACACAAACAAAAGAAATCACTTTCAAAACACTACACGGCTGCGCACATATTATCAGTTCCCGACAAGCCCCGGCTGGCTAGCAGCGGCTCTTTTATTCCTCCACTAATAGTTCCAGAAACTGGTCGACCCTTTGGGGATTTTCATGGTGCAGCGAGAACACAATAGAACTATCTATTTCTCTTCCTCCGTCTGTTGCTCTCTTTCTCTCGGCAAACAATTAGCGCTACGACCGCGCCCTGGCCGCTCTTTCCGTCTCTTTCTTTCCTGCCCGGGCGTAGCTTTCTGTCTCTTTCGCAAGACCCCGGCACTGGCTTGTCACGGCGAATCAATAATGCCTCGGTGACAATGTTCCCTCCTGAAGGCCGCTCTTCCCGAACAGTACCATCTTAGCGGGATGGTCCAGATGTACCACCAACATCTTTCCTCGGAGCACATTCTGGATGAGGTAGCCAACGCCGTTAATTTTTTTTACCACCCACCCGGTACGGTCCTTGTCACGGCTGTTAAAGATATGGGCAGCGTCCCTTGATTCGGGTAGGGTGGTACAACCAGACCAGGTCGCCCTGCTGAAATCCTTGGCTGCTGGATGGCCTGTCGCACCGGGTCTTCATGCGGTCGTTCGCCATCTGAATGTAATGACAAGCCATCTCAATGCATGCCTTGAAGGTGGTCCACAAGGTTCTCTGGCTGTTTCGTTTCCGGGGAGCACCGAAATGCCAGGTCATAAGGTAGGCGTAGTTCTTAGCTGAACATTAAGCTTCCTCGCGTAACCCCAGTGGTGTCGTGTATTGTCGAGCACTAGGCCAGAAAGAACCATGGCTCCTTGACATTCCAGCCTCGCTGATGGCTAGCCACGACCATTCTCAGATGCTCTTTAGAGTCTTGATGTATCTCTCAACCATGCCTTCCGAATGCGGATGTAAAGGTGTCGTATGGGTCTTTTTAACCACAAGTCATTCCAGTGCCTCCTTCACTTGGTGAGACTCACAATTGGTGCTATGGTCGCTGTGGGGCTCCAACGGGACCCAAAACAGCAGAAACGTTGCTCCACGAAGCAGTCTGTAATCGTCTTCGCATCATGTCTCGGGATGGTACATACCTCCAGCTACTTGGAGAAGTAGTCCATGGCCATAATCAGGTACTTGTTGTTCGGTCGGACAATCGCAATGGTCCAGCTATGTCGACGGCGATGCGTCCGAAAGGCGCTCCACGCTGTACTGCACTATACTACCTCAGCTCCTAGTTTGGGATCCGCGAATTGCCGCGCACACCTGACATTGACGGCACCATCTCTCAGCGTCTGCTCGGAGCCTCAGCCAGAAGTAGCGCTATCGGAGTTTGTCGATCCTTCGGTTTACTCCCAGGTGTCCCCCTGAAGCACCGGCGTACACTTCCTCCGAGATTTCCAGGACGTTACTCCGGGGAAGTACCAGCTACTCTCTCTCTCTCTCTCTCTCTCTCTCTCTCTCTGCGTCTTCTCATCTGGTATTCCCCATACCCAGAACAGTACGCCCTCTTTAGACTTCAGTGATTCCCATTTGGTCCAGCAGCGCTTCTATGTGCGATGTCCTCCAAGGTCGTTCTTGACCCTGCCTCCACTTATCTCAAGAATGGCCCCAAGTCGGTGACCGCCAGCTGCTCCCTGCGCTACCACTGCTCTGACCAGTATGACAGTTGCGGCATGCTCTTTCTCTTCTAATATTGGGCATTGACACACTCTCCTGGGCAGGGTCTTAGGGAGGTAGCGTCTGCCGTAGCTCTCCCCTTTACGATGTTCAGATGTGAAGTCGTTTTCCTGCAACCTCTGGACCCAACAGGCTATCTAGCCCTCCAGGATCCTGAAGCTGAGTAGCCAAGTTATCGCGGAGCGGTCAGTCCTCATTTGGAATCGCTGACCGTCCAGGTACTTGTGGAAGTGCTCCAACATCTTCACTAACGCCAGCAGCTCTCTCTGGGTGACGCAGCAGGTCATTTGTCTTTGGATGGGGTCTTGTTGCAGTAACCTATCACCTGCTCGTGGCCGTCCTGATCTTACGATAGGACGCCTCGAAGGCAATGGTCGCCGGCGTCGGTATCCACGATGAAGCCGCCGCCTGGTTGTGGGAATCCCAAACACGGTCAGTAGAGAGTGTCTTCTTTAAGTGCTGAAAGCCTCTTTGGCGTCTTCTTTCCACAGTTAAGGCCGATGTTCTTCTATCAGGCGGATGACGGGTTTGGCGATGCAGGAAAAGCCCCTTATGAAACGGCGGTAGAAAGTGCACAGCCCCAGAAAACTGCGCAATTTTCGCTTATATTTTGGCCAGGCCAAATTCTCACAGCCTCTGCTTTCTCCGGGTCTGCGGCCACACCAGTTGGTGAGAATATGTGGCCCAAGTAGCTGACTTCCTTGCGAAAGGGCTGGCATTTCTTTGCGTACAGCTTCAGCTTGATCGCCTTCAGTCTCAATAATACCTTGCTCAGATTTTCAAGATGGTCTTCAAAGGTCTTGCCGACGATGACAGTGTTATCTAGGTATAGCAGGCAGACATAAGTCAATCCTCTCCTTACTGACTGCATGAGGCATTGGAAAGTAGCTGGTGCGTTGTAGAGAACAAAGAGCATAACTGTGAACTACCAAAGCCTTTGGCCTGTCGAGAATACGTTTTTCTTTTGTCTCTCGTATCTAGAGCTACCTACCAATAACACGACTTCAGGTCTAGGGTCGAGAACCACTGCACACCAGCAAGCGTGTTCAGGGTGTCGTGATTCCAGGGTAAGGGTAAACAGTCTTTCCTCGTAATAGCGTTCAGCTTCCTGTAGTCCACGCAGAAGCGCAGCTTGCCGTTCTCTTTTCACCTAGGCTACAGCGGAACATCAAAAGCTATCAGACTCTTCGATTACGCCCTTGGATCTCATGTCCTCCACGGTAACCCGTACCACATCTTGTTTAGCCAGTAGAACGCATCTTGGTCGTACCCAGATACGCCGGGTGCCTCTGGTGTCGATCTGCTGATGCACTTGATCCCTGCGGCCGTTGTCACTGTTGCGTTGTATGTAGACTCGCTGGTTTCGTTCAAGTATCTGTCGAAAATTGTCGAACTGTTCTGCGGGCAGATATTTGGCCGACCTCTGCAGTAGCTCTTCCAGCAAGGGCCTCAGGATTTGTGTCGGCACCGAGTCCTGGGTTTGGTTGATTGGCGTTACGCTGGCAACGGGCTTGTACATCCGTCCTGGCCTGTACGTCGTGATCAGTGTCTGTTGGATTAAGCAGCCTCGCAGGAAAAACCACGTGTTCTCTCAGGATGAGCCTGCAGATATGAAGGCGTTCTTCGAGTTTTCGGAACATCTCCCCTTTTCTATTGATCCGCAGGACCTTCCGCCAACGTCCACCGTCGTCTCTTGACTCCTGAGGGCATCATATCCCAGTATGACCCCTCAGCTACCTCCGCGACGAACACACGTACAGCACTACACCCCAAGGTCAACTGCAGTCACTAGGTGGGACTCACAATTGGTGCTATGGTCGCTGTGAGGCTCCAAGGGGACCCCAAAACAGCAGAAAAGTTGCTCCACGAAGCTGTCTGTGATCGTCTTCACTTCATGCCTCGGGATGGCACATACCTCCGGCTACTTGCAGAAGTAAACCACGGCCATAATCAGGTACCTGTTGTTTTGTCGGACAATAGGAATGGTGCAGCTATGTCGACGGCGATGCGTTCGAAAGGCGCTTCGCGCTGTACTGCACCATGAGACCCCAGCTCCTAGTTTTGGATCCGCGAATTGCCGCGCACACCTGACATTGACGGCACCAGCCCTCAGCGTCTGCTCGGAGCCTCAGCCCTCAGCCAGAAGTACCGCTATGGGACTTTGTCGATCCTTCTGTTTGCTCCCATGTGTCCTCCTGAAGCAACGGTGTACACTTCCTGCAAGATTTCCGGGACGTTTCTCTGGGGAAGTACCAGCTGCTCTCTCTGCGCCATCCCATCCAGTGATTCTCATACCCAGAACAGCCCCCGTAGTGGAAGGGATCAGTCCGTTTCAGCTGCCAAAGTGCGGGCGCTGCGGGCCCTTAGCACTCGTGGTACCTCTGACGTTACTAGAGGAACCTCGGGCCGAACATCTGAGCCCCTCCTTCGGGAGTTGTTCGGATTGGGATGGCTTCGAGGGGGCAGTGTTTTCCCGATACCCTTGGGAATCGGTTACGTCTTCGGACGGGGTTGAGGGAAGCCATTAATTCTCCCGGGCACTAGCCTGCAAATACAGTAGAAGGTGTGCTAGATCACCAGGCGGCCCCACCGAGGTCATATCGGTAGTCTTCACCTTTGGTGTTGGCGCCCGTAAGTGGCGTATCCACTTCCATCCCGTCTTGTGTCCAGAGGACCAGATGTGGGGGGCTTGTTAGGAAACTAAGTCTTGCCCTACGGAAAGCCCCACGGAGGATGTCGAGCGCTCTTTGGAACAGCTCGGATAACTCCCTGGTTGAAAGAGGCTCGGGTCTTGTCCCTACGGGTTCAAGGCTAATGGGAGTAGAACCTCTGGACTCAACCCAGAACAGCACGCCCTCTTTAGACTTCAGTGATTCCCATTGGGCCCAGTACGGTTTATACAAAGCGCTTTTATGTGCGGTGTCCTCCAAGGTCTGCCTTGTCCCTGTCTCTACTTTTCTCAGGAATGGCCCCAAGTCAGTGACCGCCAGCTTCTCCCTGCCTTATCCCAGCCATCTTCAGCCACTGGTCTGACCAGTCTGACAGCTGCGGCACGCTCCTTCTCTTCCACTATTAGGCATTGACCGCACTCTTCTGGGCAGGGTCTTCGGGAGATAGCGTCCGAGTTGCCGCGGCTATTCCCTCTACGATGTTCAGAGGTGAAGTCGGACTCCTGCAGCCTCTGGGCCCAACAGGCTATCTGGCCCTCCAGGTTTCTGAAGCTGATTAGCCAAGTGAGTGTATAGCGCTCAGTCCTCATTTGGAATGGCTGACCGTCCAGGTACTTGTGGAAGTGCTCCAAGGTCTTCAATAATGGCAGCAACTCCCGCTGGGTGACGCAGCAGTTCCTCTGTGCCTTTGATGGGGTCTTGTTGCAGTAAGCTATCGCCTGCTCGTGGCCGTACTGACCTTGGGATGGGACGCCTCCAATGCAATGTTCGCTGGCGTCGGTACGATGACGGCGCCGCCTGGTTTTGCGAATCCGAAAACACGGGCAGTACAGAATGTCTGCTTTTTGTGCTGAAAGCCCCTTCAGCGTCCTCTCTTCACACTTATGGCCGGTGTTCCTGGATCAGGTGGAGGACGGGCTTGGCGATGTTGGAAAAGCCCCTTATGAAACAGCCCCAGAAAACTGCGCAATTCTCGCTTATACTTTGGCCAGGTCTATTTCTCACAGCCTCTCTTTTCTTCGGGTCCGTGGCCACACCAGTTGGTGAGAATATGTGTTCCAAGTAGCTGACTTACTTGCGAAAGAGCTGACATTTCTTTGCGTGCAGCTTCAGTTTGGTCGCCTGCAGTCTCTGTAACACATTGCTCAGGTTGTCGAGATGGTCTTCAAAGGTCTTGCCGACTATGATAATGTTGTCTAGGTATAGCAGGCAGACACCATAAGTCAGCCCTCTCATTACTGACTCCATGAGGCATTGGAAGGTGGCTGGCGTGTTGTAGAGACCAACGAGCATAACTGTGAACTACCAAAGCCTTTAGGCTGTCGAGAATACGTTTCTCTTCTGGTCTCTCGTATCTAGAGCTACCTACCAATAACCCGACTTCAGGTCCAGGGTCGAGAACCGCTGCACATCAGCAAGAGTGTTCAGGGTGTCCTGATTCCAGGGTAAGGGTAAGCAGTCTTTCCTCGTTACAACGTTCAGCTTACTGTAGTCCACGCAGAAGCGTAGCTTGCCGTTCTTCTTTCACTTAGACTACAGCGGAACATCAAAGGCTATCAAGCTCTTCGATTACTCCCTTGGATCTCATGTCCTCCACGGTATCCCGTACCGCATCTTGTTTTGCCAGTAGACCGCATCTGGGTGTTTGCCGGATACGCCGGGTGCCTCTGGTGTCTATGTGCTAAAGCACTCGATCCCTGCGGCCGTAGTCACTGTTGCGTTGTATGAAGACCCGCTGGTTTCGTTCATGAATCTGTCAAGGCTTCTCGAGTTGTTCTGCGGGCAGATATTTGGCCGAACTTTGCAGTAGCTCTTCCAGCCGGGGCCTCAGGCTTTGTGTCCGCACAGAGTCCTGGGTCTGGTTGATTGGCGTTACGCTGACAACGGGCTTGTACATCCTTTCAGCCTTTGAGTCGTGATCAGTGTCTGTTGGATTAAGCACCCTCACCGGCAACACCCTCACCAATGACCTGGCTAGACAATGTCCATACACAGGCAACTTCCGGTCCAGCGTCATGTTCTTCGTCCGCTGGCCTTCCAATCGCACCGTCACCAACACCTCGCTTCTCGCCGGGACTACCACGTCTTCTCTTAGGATGAGCCTGAGATAGCAAGGCGTTCTTCGATTTGTCGGAACATCTCCTTTCTATTGAGCTGCAGGACCTTCCTGCCAACGTCGAACGTTATCTCTTAACTCCTGAGGTCATCTCAGCCCAGTATGACCTCCTCAGCCACCTCCGCGACGAACACACAGACGTACGGCACTCCGCCCCAAGGTCAACTACAGTAGGGCCTCCCTCCCCACCGGCATGGTGTCGCCCGATGCCGTCAGTAATTGCTATGGTCGGTTCGGCTTTCTGGACGGCAAACCCATGGATACGTCAGGTCTGATGATTGACACGGCTGCCTTGGGGGGAACCAGCACGCGGCACAGCCTCCCCTTTACCAAACAGTCCGCGATGAGGCTGCCATTCCTACATCGGCTGACAGCGCGCAGTGTAACTCGAAGGAATGGTGGTGACGGCGTCGACGTGCTCCTTGCCACGCCGGCACTTACTCGTTCTTCCGGCTGCTCTCCCTGTTTTGTGGCCGGTTGGCCACACCTACAACACATACCACTAAGTTTTGGGCGGCGTCTCTCGCTGGTCTTCAGTCCCCTTGTAGCAGATACTTCTCTTTGCCGAGGTCGGGGTAGCCATCACCTTGGCCGCCTCGGTCCTTAATGCGGCCGTTAGCACCTCGTGGAAGGTCTTGTAGTCTGCCGAGCATTAGGCGCTGACGCATATCGACGTCTCGTACTAGATTCTGAAGCAGAGCTTCTGGAAGCCACGGCAATTGATTCTGATGTTACAAGAGTGCGTTTACAAGGCATGATAAAACAAACAAGATGAATGCAAAGTGGAAAACGGAAATATACTGAAATGCAAGTGTTAACTTAAGTACAAGGATAAAATCAGCATTATCTAGTAGCCTGTAAGCCAGTACACGAGGCAGCACACTAACGCAGGGAAACACTGGATGTGCAAAGCAGCACAAAAGGCACAAAAATATGTACTACCATAAAATGTTAAACTGCTAAAAACAGCAAAATTTGGCAAGGATTATACTATATCACTCAAGCGATTACGGTTACTGTACCTAAAACAGTGTAAAGTGCACACTGCAAATAATGGCTGTGAAGAATATCAACCTTAACTTAACATAACAGACGTGGTAAATTTAGGTTCCTACAACTTAAACAGCAAATAGAGGTACAGGGCACTGCAAATCTAACAGCATTAATTTACAAAATGTAAGCATCTCCTAGTGCCAGACCAGAAGCAAATGTAGAAAGGCACATAACACACTGGTAGTAAAAATATGTAGTGCCACTCCGACAACTCCTAGGAATTGTTACGTAACCTCTAAAGCTGTCACCACACAATCAAAATGTTCTAATGTAACACACTAAACACTGTTACCATGTATAACCTGACAAGATATACACTGAAGGAGCTCATAACCAAATGAGTAAATCTAAATTTTTTAGCGTACTAACGTCTCCTCTCTGCATACTTAGCTCCCTCTCCTAGGGTCTAACACGTGCGCAGTACACAAAACCGAAGCTACGTCTCCCTGTTTAAGTCTTAAAGTGTTAAAGTATATATACGTGTGTTCCGTATAAAACCTATCAGAGAGAGCGACTATGAACGCTGTGAAAAAACGCAAACGAGGAAAGGAAATAGACAAAGAAAAGCTGCTGGAAAAACAAGCCCTCACTACAACAAAGAAAGTCATGTTACTAGAATTTGAAAAAAAAGAAGCAACCAATAAAAACCACACAAACCAAAACAAATTACTGCAATCCACAAATTAAAAGCAAACCTGATCAGATTATAAATTACGAGGGACTACAACAAGGAAACGTTCCGGGCGTGCAATATATGGCGCCAAAAGTAAAACTAGCAGAAACAGCCAAACTATGAGAATAACATTATCCTTTGTTAAAACAGGAAAATTACAACGATTAGGGGATCGGTATGCCTCCACCACGTGTCAGGTTACATAATGGTGTCTTTGCTGAGAACCCACCTTTGCCAGACCTAATACTGGACGTCGCTTGGCTAACGGGAGGTTTACACATAGCAAAAGTCAAAGAAGTATAATTTTTACAATCGGATTCTTTAATAAAATGCAATACTCTACTTACAAATCAGTCGTAGCGCTTACATCCTAAGTTTCTTATTACAATCTTCCACCACGTCTCAGCATTATACACATTATACACACACTAAAAGGGTCTTGTCCCCAGAGAGATATTTCCGTCTTCAAACCCACGCTAAAAGTAGCCGAACAACCCAAAGATCGGGTGGTCGTACAGGTCCAATCCCCCCTCTAGGGAGCACTTGTCTACTTGACTAACTCACTTGTTTCTCTCCCCTCCTGGCCTTTGACGATGCACCTGTCGCGCATACAAAGATGCTAACTTAAACAAGTGGGTTACCACAATATTCCTATAGTGTATGTTTATGTTAAAGATTCATTACTCTTAATCGGTGTCTCCTCGAAGGTAATATTGGGCTGTCTCAAAAGTAATGTCCGTTTTTATTTTGGTGTTTTGGAAAATTTAGTGGATGTCTTTGGTTTGGCAGTGCTACTTACAGGTAGACCACGCCATGGCTTAGTGCCGCTTCTTCCCAGGTAACCGCAAACTGAGAGTAGGTGTGGACAACACAATGTCCGGGAGGGTATTCTCCAGTATCTCTGACTTCCCCCATCTCATTCCTCCGGTGCTCCATCGCCATCTGATGTTACATGAGTGTCACCGCCTACGGTGCCGTAGGTAGTAAAAGCGGCCGTTAAAAATACAATTTCACATTTATATTTACGAGATGCCATTGCTAGTGATGCGTACATTGCGAGCATGTATCATACCTGAGTTGTTAATAAACAGTCACAAAATTGGTATAACAAAGTTTGAACTAAGAGTCCTTCTGAAGCATCATGGGAAAAAAGATTATAAAGCCGCTGCCGACTCGAAGAATATGTTAAGTGGAAGGAATAGCTGTCGTTAGAGAGCGTGTGGTACAACGATGGTTCCAACGCCTTAACAATGGAGACGAAAACACTCAAGATTTACCACGTTCTGGAAGACCGAAAATATGGAATATTGAGGATACACGCCAAATTTGCGAAAAAAATCCGAAAAAAATCACCGTAGGCTCTCATAAGAACTTGGTGCTTCAAAACATACCATACTTCGTGACATAAAGACACTTGAGAGACCATATAGAGGCTGTAGATCTGTAATTTGTGAACTGACACCCCAACAGCATAAACGTTGGTTCAACATCTGTCGTCAGCTTATCCGTAATCCGATGGATAATAGATTTGTTAGGGCAATTGCCACTGGTAATAAACAATGAGTGTAGTACCGAAACCCTGAACTTCGAAACAGTGGCTAGATATCCACCAATCTGCCAAAGTCATCATTAACACAAAAAAAAGCGCAACCTTGTGTGTCCGGTGGAATTTTGAAGATGTGATTCACTAGGAATTTTTTCCAAACGGGCGGATAATTAAAGCGGATCTTTATTCTCAGCAACTGGAACAAATTTATGAGATTTTGATACGGAGATACCCAGCTTTTCAACAGAAATAGAGTTCAATTGCAATAGAACAATGCATAAACTCATATCTACTGCACGAACAATCATGGAAAGAATTCAGGGATTGGGAGGAATCATACTGTTATCACATACAGCCCTCATATCGCACCATTAAATTATTCTTTTTGTCGATCGATCACCCATTTTATACATGGAAGAAATTTTGACAACATTGAAGCAGTGCAAGTTGTCACAGAGTTCTTCGCATAAAAAGAAACAGGGACTGGTACTATCGCGGGATAATCAACCTCGCTGAACGAGGCTCAAAACCATTGAATCTAATGGTACAGACTTTTAAAATTAGTTAATTGCTTGTCAAAACACATTTTAGAGAATTTTTTTCTTAAAAACGACATTACCTATGAGACAGCAGCTTAACTCAAACCAAGGCCTACGGAGAACAACATACAAGTGCTTCACTATGTTTAGAATATTTTAATGTATTATTATCATTCGGCAGTGTTCCCAAAAATGGTATTTTATTATAACTGCTAAATCAGCGACTTGTGCCTTTTTTTAAACACAAGGGTATTTTGCGGGCACAGGCGAGAAAAGAGTTGTTATATTTCTACAACGACCTATAGGATCTGCTTGCGAAGCAACAGGAGGTTTACAGTGCGTGTGCCAAGATAAAACAAGTGAAAGGCGTTATTAAACTGAAATATTTGCAGCACTTCGATGGATATAAAGCTTGAGAAAAACCCGACGGCACACGTAGTAAAATAGAGCTTCGTTTACTATTTAGTAAAGAAGAAAGAGGGAAGGTGTGCTCGCTGTCCACGTGCACTTAGGTATGGAACCCTGGGATTACACTTATGGAGCTCCAGTGTATCCTTCAACTTATAGAGGATCATTTCCAGGCTTAGATTCACGAGCGACCAGACGGCGGTATACATATGTTTGCTGAGAATCCGGTGATTGTAACTAGAATTACCCAAGTAGATGCCGATGTATGTACCATACCCATTAAAAATCGACAAGTGGCATATGTCGTCCAATAAGCAAATAAATACGCGCTTCCAGGCCCATTATCAAATGCTGTGATGGCTGTGGAGGGTTGAGGATTGAATTATCACATTTAACCGAAAACATCGCAGATTACTGCTGTGAACGATTTTCGGCCAATAAAATTGGCAAATGCGGAATAAGTGATAGCAAACAGGCTATAAGGGGTAGATACAGGAACTGTATCTGATGATATATAACCTTATTACACTGTAATAAAGCGTAGATAACTAAGGGAAATATTATTGTTCATCTGGGAGAGCTGCCTGATGTCCTTATAGATCTCCACAGAGAGCAGCAAGTGGGACTTAGTTGAGCCTGATTTTCTGTTACGTAGAGTTTCATAAGTAGAACTCTCCGCAACTATGAAAAGGTTTAATGGCTGCAAAATTCCCGATCCACATGGTTAACAGTATTGAAGGCCTCTATGTTGCAGCACGGTCTGGGGTGTTACGGAATGGATGGCTTTCCAATGTTTGTTCCATCAAGGCTCTCCATCATCAAAAGGGCTCTTTCCACCCGCATTGAATTATTTGCTCCAAATAGTGCAAGATAACCTAAATGAAGTTGCTGTGCACAATGATCGATTCAAAGTAAGTGCCGGAGATGTGCATTGTAGCAATTGACAATCACGACATGACAGCAGTACAGAATATGTTGGAACTCGAGGATGACGAGTCAAAGTTAAACGCAGCCAAATCGCGGATAATAATTCCTCTGCATTTTATGTAATCAAAAGGTACAATGGGAATTTCATATACTACCACCAACAAGATAGTTTGTATTGCTTTAATTGCCGATGTGGAAGACGCTATAGTTCATAATAGGAGGAAGATATCAACCACTTCCGATATTCCTTATCTTTGGAGACGGTTTGGTACTTAATTAGTTGCGGCGCATATGGTACATACATGAGTGTGCTCTCAATCAAATTTGTTGCTTAGCACATAAGCTACTGATTCCGAAGCTTTCACAATAAAATTACAGCAAATAGTCAGCTCGTTTTTATCGACAGCTAAAGTGTGCGGGATGAGCAGGTCACTGCTTCGAATGCGGATTGATGGTCGTCAATTTATTATACAAACATTAGATTATATAACAATTTGGATGCTGAAATTAAAAATATAAAATCTATAAACTGCTTCAAGAAACATCTTAAAACATTTCTAATTAGAAACTGGAATTAAACATGTGAGGTTTTACATGAATACACGTATTTAAACTATTTATTTAAACTATTTAAACTATTATGCTTAACCTGTAATATTATTTTCTGCTTTTATCATAATGGAGGGATCCACAAAATGTACACAAATGAAACGTATGAAAAAAGAGGAATAAATGCCTGGCTTTGTTGGGAAAAACTGGGGTAAGGTTACTATGTGAATATCGATCATCTGTCGGCGGGATCTTCTGCGAGTAAGAGGCTCATAATCCTCAAATGGTATCTCGTCGGATTGAAACCTATTGTTAACCATCTTAAACGCCCTAAGGACACCAGCGATGATTTCGTGGTTTTCAGGTCACGTGAGACCAATGCCGAATGCTTAGTATTGTTCATCTTGTGTCCATGATTGAGGAGAAAGCGATTAATGAATGAAAATTTATAGTGAATTTCTTCTGTAAAGTTTTCCGACCAGTTCGCAACAGGCGCCCTATGAGGTATACAGACATCGAAGGTCTCTGTCAACAAGGACGCACACAGTTGAACCTATGGCTTACTTTACTCCAAAATTGATAACTTGGAACATCGAATTGCCTCTTGATGTTACCTGGAGTTTGCTCCGTAGCTATTTTACCGAATCGTGTCAGCCGAAGTCTCGCCATACCTTCGGAGAGTGCAGCGCTGGAATTTTGCTTCAAAAGCCTCTCCCACCAAAACTGTAGGATTTGTTGAAACGGGAGCGTTTCACAGGATAATTAAGAATTCTGGTAATGTGGCATAAAAGGAGGCCTGGTTTGTATTTCTGCGACAGAAAGTATGGAAGTTCATCACTTCTGGCTTCATGCTCCATACATCGCTATTTTACCCGATTTGAGATATCTTGTCCTTGTAATTGAAGTTAAAAATAAACGATGAATGCTTTGGCACACCAAATACACGGTGTGGTCGAAACGACATCCTTACCGCCCAATTTAGCGAAACACTAACTACACTATCTAAAAGCAAATACAATACAATAAAAAATTAAAAGTTAAAAAAAGAACTAATAAACAGAATTAAATCTACTAATCAAAGAGGGGATCAAAGAACTCACTATTCTCTTGTGTT
Source organism: Mantis religiosa (assembly GCA_030765055.1). Taxonomy (NCBI): domain Eukaryota; kingdom Metazoa; phylum Arthropoda; class Insecta; order Mantodea; family Mantidae; genus Mantis; species Mantis religiosa. The sequence goes on from CM060951.1 coordinate 133,942,505, forward strand.
GTAAAAAATTATGGTAAATAGGGTACCCGTCTGCCTCTCTCTGTCTCTCTCTCTCTCTCTCTCTCTCTCTCTCTCTCTCTCTCTCTCTCTCTCTCTCTCTCTCTCTCTCTCTCTCTCTCTCTCTCTCTCTCTCTCTCTCTCTCTCTCTCTCTCTCTCTCTGTCTCTCTGTCTCTCTCCCTCTCTTCCTCTCTCGGTTTCACATTTTATTCATCCTCTATTCACAGATAGAGAAAAGGAGATGTTCTAATAGGTACCTAACGTCGTCTCTAGGTTCAGTACGTAGCAAAATACAACAAAAAAGATAAACAGTAATATAACAGTCTATAAAATATTTCGCTCATATACACATCTAGAGGTAGCTTAGGTGACAGAGCGAATAACCAGTAAAATTTTCTTTGAGGGTGTAGCTGCAATACCAGGTTAATTGTTGGACACTTCCAGACTTCGACAAAAGGAACTCATTCATAATCCAAAGAAATAATCATCGTGAAGTTCTACGACTTTATGCATCTAGAACACTTCTATGAAGAAACTACTTTTTTATTTACTAGCATGCTCCATTTCCTATCGAGCCACATGCCTATGATAGATAAAGTTTGGATTAATTCTTTATTACCCTAGTGTGTATATCTCTGTCACACAAGACATCTCATTATCATTTACTTCCCTGCTAGTATATGTGTCAGAAAAAGGAAGTGAAAAGAATTAATTGTTGTAACATTTAAGTTTAACATAAGAAATTATGTTTATTTGATTAACAGCACTGTCAGTTATTTCTTTTGTTATATTAGAATCAATTTATGCACTTTCGGAATATGTTACTGAGCTTAAACAAAATGTATTATTACAATTGTTTTTACAATCACTTGGCTATATGGATTACTAATTTTTAATGAAAGAAGAGAATTATAATACGACATTATAATGAAAGATAATTTAGTGACAATAAAACATTTTTCAGGAGTATAAGACGAAGGCCGCCAACTTAGAAGTTCAAAGTAAACAACAATCTAATGCAATAAATGATCTTAGAAGGAAACTTGAAGAAATGAAGAATGAGGTAAGTAAAAGACCTAAGTATGCTTAATATACGAGGGTTGGGGTAGAAGTCATGGAAACTATTTTTTTTTTTCCATGAAGATACCAGTCCAGTTGGAAAATATGACATATACAGACGAAAGGACAAGGTGCTAACTACATGTGCGGACAATGAATAACACTGAAATACCGTAACACACTAAGTATACAGAATGATATGGCTTTCAGGGTGCAAAAGAATGACAACTCAGTACACATACAGTTGACACCACAAACCAGGGCCAAAAGAACCTCAAGGTAGTCCCCTGCCACTGTCACCACACGCTGCCAACGAGTGGGAGGCGCTGAATTCCATCTGCCTCAGCATATGACGCACCATGTGCGAATGGGGTCACTTGTTCGTGCACAGCATTAGCAATGCCCTCTCGTATGGCAAACGCGTACCACGTAGTGGTTCCTTAATATGCTGAATGAGATCAGTCACAGGGCGAAATGTCTGAAGAGTACGATGCATGCTCCAATTCCTCCCTTCCCCAAGGTAGCTGACCTACACAGTCTACGTTATATGGTTTTGCATTGACGTGCAGGATTACTGCACTGTCCACAAGAATCGGACGTTTCTCCCGAACCCACGTCATTCCTGTCGCACCAGAAAGTAGTACTGTGCGGTCACTGTTTTGTCACGTGGAATCGCCATACTCGACAATTACCATCAATCTGACTGTGGAAGGATTCTGGCGGAAAATTTATACCTCTTTGGTGATCCAGCATGTTGCCACTCCGTGGACAGACATTGCCTTGGCCCAAAATCCATCGACGGCAATTATTCGTGAAAAGAATTTATCACAGTCCTGTTGTCAGCGTGCACCAACCATTGAACTTCCGTCAGTGCATGCGGTACCCACCGTGAAGTGATTTTGGTTAGTTGCAGCTCATTGCGCAATATTCTGTATATGGTGCGTTTCTCGATATCACTTTCCATCTATATCTGCAGTAGCGTTCATCGTCTGCCTTCATCCAACAGCTGCTCGATGGCGGCACGTGCCACGTCGATTCGGACACTGACACGTCCTTTCTGAAACTTTCCTACACACCGTGCTACTGTACTGTTCCCAAGGGGTTCTACTAATTAACTGTTACATTCCATCGGATTTCTTCTTCAGAGAACGGCTATTTTGATGTAAGCGCACTGCTCCACACGGGTTACATCCAGCTCGCACGATACTCACCAACTGACTTGATTTCACAGACTTCCCTGTCCTACTACCAGCTATCACAGAGCCATCTGTTGTTCTGCATACACACTACACCTGCAGAACTTCCACAGGAAACACATAGGTTGTGAACGTTCAATATGTCTGTGCCTACAAAACTGTATAAGCAGGTGCTTCGACCAGCCATCACGTATGCCAGCGAAATATGGGGAGTAGCAGCCAAGTCTTACCTGAACCGCCTTGAAATTATACAACCCCGATTCCTCCACATTGCGTATACTAACAATAACAGACTACATCAATACATTTTCACGTTCCTTTTATCAAAATCTCTCCCGCAACTTCAACTCGCGGTGTAGGTGAGTAAGTGAGTAAGATAATTAAGAGCGCTATAAACGCCCGAGGCTGCTTTTAGGCACGTAAACTAACACATCATACTGGCTTAAAAATAATAAGAAGAGAAAAAAAACTCCAAACTAATCCTCTGTCCTTGCAAAACACTCCACTACCAGTAGCTAAATTGTACCTTGTGCCTTGATCTAGCTTGAGATCGAAGGTCTTACATTCAATGTCCAGTCACGACATACTTACGTTAATGATCCGTGCACAAACAAAAAATATTTTCACAAGAACAAAATAGTTTCCATCACTTTTGCCCAACCGTCGTATAAATGCTTAAAATAACAACAGCAGGACCTTTATACTTCGAAATAAGAGGTCATTTTCTTCATATAATAATTGAAAGTCGAATTAGCTAGGGAGTTGTAGCTTAAATTTTGTGACAAGAATAAAAAGGAAGGGCTCCTTACTGTCGTTGAAGATATAGAAATTAGGGAATTAAAGGAAGAATGTTTTTACGAAAGGTTCATTTTATAATTGTAAGAAAGATAAGATTTGTTCACTCATTCATTCATACTATTAGAATTTTTACAAAGAAAACGTGTTACTTGTAGCAAATGTTAGATAAAACTAAAGAGCTGACAGCGAGAAAGAATGGTAAGGACAGTCAGAAATGAGGAATGTAGAAGAAAGTTTATAAAATGCAAGAAATAAATGGAAGTGGCAAGTGAACAGGTCGGTAGAAAAATGAGACGTTTGCAATTTGATTTTCTAACTGTTATGAATTTTGTATCGTAAGATTGAAATTTGAGACCAATTCCAGTAAAACATTAAAACAAAAAGCAAAATAAAAAAGCCTGTAAAATTAACTTAGCATTTGTTTTAGTAAATTTAGGATTAAACTAAAATCCAATCTCACCAGTAGTTTGCAACGTTATACCATATGTCACATAGGTCTTCTCTTAATATTAATCCGATTAATATTAAGCGAGTGTTAATGGGAGAGTGATTTGAGAAATCGTTGGAATGAAGCACAAAATTGTGGCACAAAGGTTTCAGATTGATCTTATTTTTCAGCACAGTCTCATTGACATTTGGTTCAGCGGAGCTCTATCACTTTTAGTCCTCCATAGATGTCATATTCCTTCAGGACAGCAACATACGATTCCAATTTTCTTCCTTAATTAGAGGATCACTTTTCGGGAGGATTTCCATAGTTTAGGGAACACATGCAGCCATTTTAAGGGAATAAGGTAATTATGACCGAAAAACATACCCACGTCATATATTTTCACTCATGTGTGAACGGAAGCATTGAGCTGATGGAGGATGACCACTTTGTGGTCTCAACTTCAACATTAAGCTTAGTTTAGTCTTCACTTGTTCTAGATAGTCGCCTACAACGCGCTAGTGATGGACTTTCCATGGGCGAAAATAATTAGTTTTCAGCACACCTTGGCTTCTCATGTTATTTCCAGTAGATTTTACTGAATCTGTAACGGAGAGGTTTGGACTATATTATTTGTGTGTGTGTAAAGTGCACCCATTTTGCAATTTATCATTGCATGTATCTGAAAATCAATGTTATTCAAATGTTTGCTCTGTGGCTGTGCTAATAGCCACTGCTTTCATCGTGTTCCAGGCTTACTCTACTCTATTCTCCTTTCATTAATTGTTACAGATGTCTCCAAAAACATGTGACCTTTATTAAAAGCTGGTTTTTGGTCCTGAGGCAGTAGCCAAGGCTCCCATTCGTAGAAGCGAAACCAGCCTTCACCTATTTAGTTACCTGACATCCTTTGCTATAATCCGTCTCAATCTAGTTTAATCCTGCTGTAAATATCTGGGGGGAAGATAGAGACAGAGATACTGGGACAGAAAGTGGTGAAGCTGTTGATTGGCTTAGCCAAGTTAAAGGGCGTTTTCTAATATTTGCATGCGTAGGATAAACCCCTCCTTTGAGCACATTACTGTAACTAGTTTTATGATCACTGCTCTGCTAAGCTAATTTCTGAGGGAGAAAAGTATGCAAATGCTTCAATTCTTATAAACATAACAGCTCCACATTTTATCTTTCTGCTTCACATATCACAAAGTTGTGTTCTGAGCTCGTGAGTCCTGTAAGGAATATTTACAACAGATATATACATAATAGTTGCTATATACAGATTTGACAGAAGATAGAGGAAATTATACATACTACTACATTATTATATTAAATTAAGCGAATTTTATTTAACAATTTCTAAAGGACACTGCTATTATATAATATTTTTGCATACCTATACCAGGCAGATCTCTCGCAACCAGGTTTGCATCGAGTTGAATGCTGATTAAGATATTGTTGTTTAGAGTGTGGAGTTGCTTCTGATATTTAACACTGTATTAAGCCCATGAACATTTATGCATATGCAATTTAAAATAAGTAAGCTTTCCATCATGGAGTAGGCTGGTGCTTCAGCCGAAATGAAGCAATCAAGGCAAACCCTTAACACGTGGCGAGGAGCTCATTGTTTCGCGATGCTTAAAGAAAGAAATCCGGAATAGTCTATAAGAGACATTGAGAAAGAAACTGGTGATCTCTCTTGGTGTTTCCGAAATTAGTGTAGTGTTTTAATGGAACAGCAAGCATCCGGAGCTCTAAGAACACCGGAAAAATCGCGTAAATGCAAACAGCGCGTGGAGAAATACGACGATTTTACGAAAAGTACTATACGCAGTAAAGTTCATTATTTTTTCAGAAATGAATCGCCGACTCTAAATAAGGTTTTGCATGCGGTAAATTCCGACAGAGACCTGCTAAATTTATCACGAAGTACTTTCCAGTGGTTGTTAATAGATATTGGATTGAAATATCAAAAGCGAGGGCGCAAATCAGGTATAGTGAACTGAGAAGATATTGTGATGCAGAGACGTAAATATCTAGGCCAAATCGAAAGGTTTCGTAGGAATACTATTAAAGGTAACCATTACGTTACTCCATGATTCTATTAATATTCCAAATCATAGATGTAATAAATTAATGTGTAACCCAATTCTACTTATTGTGTAGAGGTTGGCACTGCTATACGTATAGCTAGTGTTGCTAAACTTTTGTGCGTGCATGTAGCATCTAGCACGTGGCGAGTTGAGTCAGAAGGATTAAACTAACGTGAGACAGAGTATACACACAGTTTATGAACTGTTTTTTCTTCAAAATTGTTTACGAAAACAAAAATGAAAAAATATATAGAGTCCGGATTCAGGCCTGATATGTGAACTGAGGAACGCTTCTTGGAGTTTCAACGTGAAATAAAACTACTTATCGGTTTATGTAAATTTTCAAATAGATGAAAATGACGTGCTGTTACAACTTCCTGATGCTTTTGTTTATTAAACCTACAGAGGTTATTAAACTTATACCAGTCCTTAGTTTAATGCTTATTTAACCTTTAACGCATTATCATACTATTTAGGTGGAGCTGTATTTCACGACATTTAAATCCGAAATATAAAGAGGTAAAAATAATAATTTAAAAGGATTAATGAAAGCATAGTTGCGCCACATAAATAATGATGTTTTATATGCACCTGCAACACATGAATACTTTGATAGGATTAATGAAAGCATAGTTGCGCCACATAAATAATGATGTTTTATATGCACCTGCAACACATGAATACTTTGATAGGATTAATGAAAGCATAGTTGCGCCACATAAATAATGATGTTTTATATGCACCTGCAACACATGAATACTTTGATAGGATTAATGAAAGCATAGTTGCGCCACATAAATAATGATGTTTTATATGCACCTGCAACACATGAATACTTTGATAGAAACCATGATATAGTGTTCTTCAAATCTTGTTGTCCACGGTGATTTGATGATTCCTAGAAACTACTACCAGCAGTCTGCTTTGTGTGTCGCTCAGGACCACAAGTGACACCACTCTTTTGTACATGCATTTTCGTAATTTGTTACAAATATCTTATAGAATAGCTAAACTTTGTTCAGAGATTTTCCTTTGATCTGTAATCAATAGCCGCCCCCATCTTGTGGGCTAATTCTTATTTCAAATATGAAACCCATAAACCCCTATATTAACCATAGCTTCAGCAATTGCACGCAAAGGATCGTATAGAATCAGTTGTGCACCTTTTCGATTATTTCTGATGAGTGGCAGATATGTTAAATATATGCTAGACTGCATATGTCATCTTCACTGTGTTGCATTTAGGCTCTGCTGTCCATTTGTAAACGATGATGAAAGGCTCCTTAAGTGTTTGTCATAAACTCCTAGACTGAATCAATAACCTGACAGCTCTTTGACAAATATTCCATACTATCAGATCTTTAAAAGAAGATAGCATCTAATCGTCAGAGTATCCATGAATATCTTCACAGGAAACAAAAAGGCTGATGAAGCTGCCAAGAAAGCCAGAAGGTATCCAAGTCGCACCACTAACTTTGTTGTACCATATCATTACTTCTTTAACTTCATCAACCGCAACACTTGCTAAAAGTGGGATGAAATTATTCATTATAAATATACACATCCTTATGCCCGCCTCGGTAGCGTAGATGGTAGCATGTCTGCCTCACGTTCAAGAGGTCCCGAGTTCGAAAATCGGTCAGGGTGAGTTGCCTGGATATGGTTTTTTCCGGGTTTTCCCTTATCCTTCAAGACGAATGTCGGGTAACTCTAAGCTCCATGGACCCTGGACTCATTTGAGCACCATTTCACTCAATTCATTCACCGTCCGATATAACTTAACGTTGGGGCGGACGTAAATTTAAACACACACACACACACACACACACACACACACACACACACACACACACACACACACACACACACACACATCCTTATACCTACTTTCCGCGCAATGACTAAGTTATTCCTAGCAGGTTACTTATTCGCCATTCTATTCTCAGGCATATATACCTTGTGTCACACAAATCTCGTCCTTAATATCACCATTGTCAAGGTATAATATCATGTCATGCACACTGTGGTCTGGCTGCACTACACCGATTAGCGTGCCAAGTGTGTAGTACCTGCATTGTCGGTTGCCCTAAGTCGCTCTGAATTTACAAGAAATTTTAATCTTTTAAACTGACTAATTGATATGTTCTTATTTTAGTCTTCGATTTCTTTTGCATGTTTTGTTAAGTATTTGTTTAAATACGTAAAGTAATTTGCTATCAAAAGCATTTATTAAACACCTACACTTAAATGATGAAGCGTTGTTTCAAAGAACTATTTGTGTATTGTTTATTCTATCCAAGCAGTTATATCATCCTGGGTTAAAACAACTTGAATAAGTTCAAGAAATTGTTGCAATCTATGTGTCTTTAGAGAGGAATTCCATGACTCTCATCATAAATGTAATGTCTCTTGTTCATACTTTTGCAGGAAACAAGATCATGCCACTCTATACTTAATTTACAACCTTTACGAGTAGAAGGCGTTTCTGGTTTTTTGTATAAGGTGAATTTACATGGTCTTTTTGGTCCTGGATCGAAGATCGTCATCAGAGGCAAAGATGGAGGTTTTATCCCTAGGTAAGAATTTTCTAATCCAATGGTGAAGACTTTTGCTTCTGATCCTAACTGCTGAAGTGTTTATTATTTATGAAGCGTGTCTTTGATCTGTTGACAAAAACAGAAATAAGTCCCAAAAAAGTTCAGAGAGCAACGGGCAAATGTATCCCCTGGAATTCACTTTAAAAAATTCAAACTCTAAATGAACATTAATGATAAGAAAAAGTAAATGAAACACACCGATTTATGCACTGTAAAGAAAATTTCAAACCACAAAGAGTGAAATATCTGTGTTGTCTTTCTTGAATGATTAAATTGATAATCATTATCTCTCAACCTAGTTAAAATATCTGCCGAAAACTGTTACAGGGTATAGGCTTATGACTTCTAGGTTGACTAGTTATTTAAAGGAATAATATGCTATATACTCTAAAATACGATGTATTGCTAGAAAATCTAAATCAAATTTATTATAAAAGCTTTTACATTAAAATAAACATTATAACCAGAGACACATTTGACCAGTTAATTTCATTATCCTAACATTTCATGTGGGTAGTTGTCTTCAATACCTTTTTCTTAAAATGCCTTTTCTGAAATAAGAAAAAAAACGTAAATATAATGTAGATACCTGATTTATGTGTAAATCAGTAAATAAATATGAAAAAAGTAAATCAGCGTTAAAGTAAACGTAGTAGGATGAAAAAACAATTCCAATGTATACAAACCAATAACATCAAAGCTACACAGAAATTTCTATACTTAGTGGAAAGTTGTTTAACAGTACTTTACGAAGCTTATTAAAAAGATGCTCCATTCAAAATTAAATATCTTCCAATTATATCGGATTCAATTTGAGTGTTACAATTCATTAATACTTTTTTTTTTTGAGTTCTCCGTCCATGACCATCTCTGTAAAGCCAGTTTCAAATAAATTGACCACATGGCTCAATAATTGTTTAGATGGTGCCCAACTTTTATTTAATTTATTTTTGTATATGTGTGATGTCATATATTGGAATTCTCTAGCCACACGCATTTGGTTTCACAGCTGTTCAAGAAATTCTTTTTACAAAACCATATTTGTCTATCTACTTTTTGTTAAACGAAATAATGCTCACAGAGATAGTTTATTATATGTTTTACTCTAATTGAAAATAGGATAGAGAAGTCAGGAGAGCGATTTTTCAATGTAAGTGGCTCGGAAATTCCTCAATTTCTGCAATAGCCTGGAATAGCCACTTTTTAATGAAGCTGTAAATTTTAATAGCTGGTAAATTACATAAAGAGCACAACGTGTACCTCAAAGTTTAAATCTAGTTAATACACAAAAGTAATCTTAAATAATTTTACTGTCTATTAAAATACATTTTAGATATTCTCTTACATTTATCAGAATTTCCCAATTCCCCTATGCTTATCGTATATTGCAACAAAAGCAATCAGGAAATTGTCACCTTAACTGATTTTCTTTGTCACTTGTGTTGCTATCCAATACTAACATACTGTGACTTTGTGGGTTTGTGACATTAAAAGTCCAGTTGCACAAACTAAATTGTTCTTTATCTCCACCGAATTACAGTTGGTACACGTATCACACACAATTACGTAAAGCTCGCTACCCGGCACCTTGCCGTACGACTCTCCCTAGAGCTGATTAAAAACTCAGAATTGAGAACTGCAAACTGCCTGAGTCGTCTAATGCGTCACTTATATAGGCAGATCGCTGCACCTCGAAGCTTCCCCTCAGTGAGCGCCACAAGATAAATGGGTAGGCGTGGCCTAAATGCCTCCTGTCCCTCACCCAGCTGCCTTCCTTGGTCGTGCCTTCCGATAACTGGGTGACAATACTATCAGTTTCTGTGTTCCGTCTCCTTGAGTTGCGTAGAATTAAAGATATTTTTTGCAGAGATTTAAAGGCGTCCTTTATTGCAGTAAACTGTAACTATGTACAACCCTTGCAGCAGTTGAGGTGACATACACAACCAGCAGTCTTCAAGGTCTCCTCGTTCCTCCATCTCACGTAAACAAAGGAATACTGCGGCACAAATCACAATTTCAACACTACCGCAACTGCACAACTCAAATCAGTGGCTCCTTCTCATACTTTGCCACTATTTATATCTCACTATCATTGCTCTAGAATGCATTTGACCTCTTCATAATAATGTGACGGCATCAGTAAGGCCAAAAACTCCAGACCTCTCTCATTCTGTTTCTCTCTCTCTCGACAAGCGTCCAGCTCAACGCGCCACCCCCTGTCCCTTATTTTCCTGCCCACGCGTACTGCTGTAACTAGGTCACCTTGCTGGTATCCTTGGCTGTTAACTGGCCTGTCGTACCGGATCTTCATGCGATCGCTCGCCATCTTGATGTTCTGACGAGCCTTCTCATGCATGTCATGGATATTGTCCACGAGGTTCTCCACAGACCCGGTTGCTGGCTGTTTCGCTTTCGGGGGCACCCAGAAGCCTGTTCACAAGGCAGGCGTAACTCTCGGCCGAACATTAAGATTGCTGGCGCCAACCTATGGTGTCGTGTGTTGACGAGCGGTAGGCCAGCAAGAAATGGCACCTTGACGTCTCAGTCTCGCTGATGGCTGACTACCACATTCCTCAAACGTTCTTCTTGCGTTTTGATGTACCTCTCGACCATGCCCTCCGAATGCGGATATAGAGTTTTTCTGTGGGTCTTGTTCACTTCAACCTTTCCCATTGCCTCCTTCATCAGGTGAGTCTCATAACTAGTACCCTGTTCGCTGTGGACTTCGGCACCCCAAAAGTGCAGAACACTTGCTCCACTAGGCAGTCGATAATCGTCTTCACCTCCTAGTTTAGGATGGCATACACCTCCGGCTACTTGGTGAAGTAGTCCACCGCCAAAATCAGGTACTTGTTGCCTCGGTCGGACACTGGGAGTAGTCCAGCTATGTTGACAGCGATGCGTTCGAAAGGCGCTCCAACATTTAACTGCTGCATGTGACCCCGGCTCCTAGTCTGAGGGCCACGATTCGCTTCGCACACGTGAAATTGACGACACTATCTCTCAGCGTCTGCTCGGAGCTTCAACCAGTAGTTGCGTAGCCGAAGTTCGTCGATCGTTCGATATTCTTCCAGGTGTCCTCCCGAAGTACCTCAGTGCACATCCTCCAAGATTGCAGAAACCTTACCACGGGGAAGTACCAATTGTTCTCTCTGCGTCTTCCCATCTGGTGACTCCCATACCCAGAACAGTACGCCCTCTTTGGTCTTTAGTAAGTCCCATTGGGCCCAGTACGACTTGTATGTAGCGCTTCTGGGTGCGATGTACTCCATGGTTCGTCCTGTCCCTGCCTCCACCTCTCGCAATAGTGGCCCCACGTCTGCGTCCGCCAGCTGCTCGATCCTCACGCCTGCGCTGTCCCAACCGTGCGCAGAAACTGCCATGATCACTCTCACAGCTGCGGCACGCTACTTCTCTTCCACTCTTGTGTATTGGCCACACTCTTCTGTGCAGGGTCTTCGGGAAATGGCGTCTGCGTTGACGTGACTACTCGCTCTATGATGTTCGGAGGAGAAGCCGTACTCCTGCGGCATCTGAACCCCACGGGCTGTCTGGCCCTCCAGGTTATTAAGGCTGAGTAGCCAAGTTATGACGGAGTGTTCTGTCCTCGGATGGAATGATTGACCGTACATGTATTTGTGGAAGTGCTCCAAGATCTTCACTACCGCCAGTAGCTCTAGACGGGTGACACAGTAGCTCCCTGCCTTGTACAGCGTCTTGCTGTATTACGCTAACACCCGCTGATGGCCCTCCTGGACTTTAGATAGGACGCTTCCGATGCACTGGTGTCTGGCGTTGGTGTCCACAATGAAGGCGCCGTTTGGTTTTGGGAATCCTAAAATAGAAGCAATGCAAAGTGTCTTTAAAATAAGATCTGAAGCTTTGTTGGTCACGATATCGCTCGAGATCTTCTCAGGCAACAAGCCAGGTGAAGAGAAAATTAGAAATATACCTGTGTTATATCCAGTGATACATCTCTGGTAATAACATTTATTAAAATATGCTGATGATGGGAGAGATGTACGCTCCCGAAGCGTGGATTTCTAACTTTCTTTTCAGTTGCTCTATCCCCCGAGGAGGTCTCGAGGCGAGTGTCTTCTTCAGCTGCTGGAAAGCGCCTTTGGCGCCTCCGTGCGCACATTAGGCGTTGTTCCTCTGTAGGGCAGGTGAGGGGCTTAGCGATGTTGGAGGAGCTCTTTATGAAGCTGCGGTAATACCCGCACAGCCACAGAAACTGCGCTATTCTCGCATATGTTTTGGGGTGGCCAATCTCTCACTGCCTGCGTCGTTCTCGGGTCTCTGGCCACTTCTGCTGGATAGAACACAGCGTTCAATTTCCAGTAGTCCACGTAGAAGCGTAGTTTGCCGATCTTCTTTGTCATCAGAGTCACAGGGGAACGCCAAGGGCTGTCAAACCCTTCAATCACTCCCATGGATCTCATGTCCACCAGCATGCTACATACCACCGCTTGTTTTGCCAGCGGTACGCGTCTCGTGGTTGCGGAATAGGCCAGGCGTCTCCGGTGTCGATGTGGTGGAGCCCTGGGTACCAGCGTCCGTAGTACTGCTACCTTGGCTGAAGACGTACTGGTATAGTTTCAGCAGTTGTCGAAATTTTCAAGCTGTTCTGCGTCAAGTGTTCGGCGCCTTCTCCAGTAAGCCTTCCAGCCGGGGCCAAAGGTGTTTCGTCGGCAATGGCTCCTGGGTTTTGTCGATTGGCGTTTCACTTCAAGGGGCTGGCATGTTCCCAACTCCCGTCCCGGCCTGGATGTAATCGGTGTCTAATTGATTGAGCGGGCTAACCGACACCTCTTCTCGGCACGGCAACAATGTACGGGCTACACAGAGCCCGGGCACAGGCGTCTTCCGGTCCAGCTTCATGTTGTTCGTCCGCTGGCCTTCCAGTCGCGTTGTCACCGCCACCTCGCTTCTCGCTGGGACAACCACGTCTTCTCTTAGCATGACCCTACAGATTCCAAGGCGTTCTTCGCGGTCCTGGAGCATCACTTCTTCTCCAGAACCGCAAGACTTTCCTGCCGACGTCGATCGTCGCCACCTGGTTCCAGTATCATCTCCTCAGCCACCTCCACAAAGAACACCCACAGACGCACGGCACTCCATCCCAAGGTCAACTTCAGTAAAAACTCCTTCTCCACAGATATGGTGTCACCCGATGCCGTTACCAGCTGTTGTGGTTGGATCGGTTTCCTCGACGGCAAATCCCTTATTACGTCAGGTCTGATAATAGTCACGGCTGCCCCGGTGTCCGCAAGCACGCGGCACTGCTTCTCTCTCACCCAATCATGCGTGATGAGGCTGTCATTCATGCGCCGGCTGACGGCGCGCAGTGTCCCTCGAGGGGATGGTGGTGACGGCACAGACGTAACCCCCGACACGCCAGCTCTTACTAATTTTCCGGCTGCCCTTCTTAGTGTCGGCAGTCTCTCTTCAGGTGCCCCGGTTGGCCACACCCCAACACAGGCCAGTTGGTCTTAGCCGGCATCTCTTGAATGGTCTTCAGCCTGCATCGCAGCGAACACTCCTTGTTTGCGAGGTCTGGGTAGCCGTCACCTTGGCCGCTTTCATCCTCAATTTGGGCGTTAGCACCTCCTGTTTGGTCTTATAGTCACCCAGCATTAGGCGCTGACGTATCTCGGCGTTTCGTACCCCGTCGTCGTAGGGGTAGGCGTCTTCGTGGGATACAAATCCGGGTGGGATGTCGACCAAGGTTTTAGTCGTTAGCTTTTGAACGCCAGGGCGAACTCCTACAGCTTCTGCCCTGGTTGCTGCGTCCTAGGTATCAGATGGCTGCGATAGTTTCTTAGCCGGCGTCCCTTGAATGGTCTGCAGACTGAATCGCAGCGGACACTCCTTCTTTGCGAGGTTGGGGTAGCCGTCACCTTGGCCGCTTCCATCCTCAATTGGGGCGTTAGCATCTCCTGGTTGGTCTTATAGTCACCCAGCATTAGGCGCTGACGTATCTCGGTGCTTCGTACCCCGTCGTCGTAGGTGTAGGCGTCTTCGGGGATACAAATCCGGGTGGGAGGTCAACCAAGGCCTTACACCCTAGCTGTTCGAATGCCAGGGTAAACTCCTACAGCTTTTGCCCTGGTTGCTGCGTCCTAGGTATCAGATGGCTGCGATAGTTTGCGGCCAAGCGGTGATTGCGGATCGGTTTTCCAGGGCCTCCCAGATATCGTTGGACACCGACGACTTCTGGTCCTCGTTCAGCACCTTCGTGGCCCCTCCCTGGAAGCTGTCTATTAGCTGTGTGGCATCTTCTTCGGGCGACCACTTGTGCTTGGCCATTGTGCCGAATTGGCGGTAGAAGGCATCGAACGTTGATTTGCCGACGTACTTCGGTGGTTTGACGCACGAAGTTCTGTCGCGTCCTGGCGCGTCGGTTTTCAGATCTATTAGTCTTCTGCCGACGATGGCCACCATGGCGTTCAGGGACTTGGTGTTGCTGTCGGCCGTTCCCACTAAGTTGTTATCGCGGTTCGCCAGGTCATCGACGCGCTTGCCCAACTATGTGACGTCCTCCTTCACGCCGGCCAACTGCACTTCAAATTGAGCAGCCAGGACCTCGTTCACAGCCTTAATTTCTGTGGTCAGGCTGTCGTTCACCACTTTCATTTCCGTGGTTTATTCGTCCTTCATTTCGGTCATCTTCGTGGCCAGGTTATTTCCGCCTTCATGGTTAGGCTGTCATTCGCCACTTTCATTTCCGTCATCGTCGCAGCGAGGTTATCGCTCGCTGTTTTCATTTCTTTCAACTCTTGTCAGATCTTTGCCAATGCAGCCTCCATCGTCGTATCGCACTGCTGTTGCCGACTGTGACTTCGAGGGTTGGTGGAATTAAACGTCTTTTTAGCACAAATTTAAAATGCTATTTATTTCAGTAAACAGTCACTTTGTACAACCCTTGCAGCATTAAAAATACGCAACATACGCCACTGCAGTCTTCAAGGTCGTCTCGTTCTGAGCTGCACGTAAACAAATGAAAGAATTCGCTACGGTACAGTTCAAACGTACAATTACAACAGTTGCACAACTCACCTGAACTCAACTAGCAATTGACTCCGCTCTAACTTAGCGGGATTTTTATACCTCCAATCATTGTTCTAGAATGCAGTATATATATCGATAACGGTCACGACGTAGCGAGAGAAAGAGAGAACTATGCAGACATCTCTCTGCCTCTTTCTCACTCCCTCGGCAAGCTTCTAATTCTACGCTTCGCTATCTTTCTCTTTCTTTCATACCGCGCGCCACTCTCTGTCTGTTTCCTGCGCACGCGCCCAGCACTTGCTTGTCACTGCTCCAACACAAAAAAATTCGATCGTGACAGTTGCTAGTTGAGTTGAGTAGAGTTGTGTTGTGTTGCTATAACGCATTCTAGAACAATGACTGGTGGTGTAAAAATCCCGTGAAGTGTTAGAGCGGAGTCATTTGCTAGTTGACTGCAGTTGAGTAGTACAGCTGTGTTGTATTTATGCGTTTGAATTGTACCGCAGCGAATTCATTTGTTTGTTTATGTGTGGTGAAGCAACGAGACGATCTTAAAGACTGCTGTTGTGTATGTTACGTCATTTTGCTGCGTTCTTACTGCAATAAAGATCATTTTAAATTTCTGCAAACAAGACTTTTGATTCTACCAACCCACGAACTCACATTTATTACCGTGTACTAAAGCTGCATTCAGCCAGATTGGAGTTTCGTGGTCGTGATGTGCTGGATCGGAACCCTTCTTTATGCTCCGGATTCTTGAATCCCTACGTCCTTGTGTGGTATGTATTTCTTATTAACATGAGAAGATGTGGCATACTTTTCTCCGCCCAGGCATATTTCCACATAGAGATTGCTTTGCTTTTACCCGCTTCTATTCCCGTGTTAACCATCGAGACTTACCATGTTAAATATTGGCCGATACTGTATTCTAGATTTTCTCCAAAACAACAATAGAAACATAATTTATGTACTTCTTTATCATCTGGAGCTATTGATCTCGTATAATGATTTTCCTTCTATTTTATGCAGAACGCGACGTTTGTGATTTCCTTTTGATAAAGCTTTATTATGGTTTCAATTCTTTCTTCACCGAGCTTTTGAGATCTTCTCTTTTCCTCCTTGAAATAGTAAGGATAGGTCACTTTTTCTGTGATTTCTCTTCCGATTTCTGCTCAGAATTTCAGATAAAATTTTCAGTTCTTAACACATGTTCTCTATTGGAATTATAATCGACAGCTGAATGACCTGGATTGACAGATTTTGCCAGATGTCCATTGACGGAGATGTTGAGCCTACCCACACAACCCTACTTTGGCCGTTCCGAGCATCCTTTGGCAGTTTCGCCGCCTTTTTATTTTTATATTCTAAATAATTTTAATGTTTATATATAATTATACCACTTATTGCTTTTATGACATATTCAACTCAGTATATATATGTATATATATGTATATACATATATGGTATGTATATATATATGTTGATTATAAGGTTGGAAGACGAGGAGGTGTATGTAGTTGTGGGTGATAGAGCGGATGTTGGTGTAGGTAGAGGATAAGAGGACTAAATGCTTCTTGTTACAATTAAGTAAAACGTTTGTTTAATAATTTCTACATACTACAAAGAGCTGATATGCTATATCTGAGGAATATGAATCGTTTTTGTTATATTTTTGTAACATTTTACATGCCATTTATTTTTCTCTTTGTTCTCCAGAATGACCTTTATTTTGATGGCTTCAGACATAACGGTACTTGAGATTCAAAATCGCTGGGACTATTTAAACGTTGGACATCGTCTGGTACTTAACTCAGATATAGGCAACGAGAGGGGTCCCGAAGTCATAGTGCAACCTGAACCGATAAAGAAGGGGACAGATTTTGTACTCAGCATCCAATGTTTGGAAAACGAATTCAAGGTAAGGTCAATGTCGTAAAAAGCCTCTTTAATGATTCCTCGTGGATCGTTTCCCCTCATATAATTCTGTCGTCAAGTATAGCCACATATTGGCATGAAATATTCTTATTTTCTAATCGCTCCAGTCAACTACATTTTACTTGGATCATGATATGACCCTCCTCACCCAAAGGATAAGTAAAAGAGGCATACTAGACACTGAAGCAGTACTGAAGTTGTTTAAAAAGTGGATCACATACGCTGGCTTTGAAAGCTCACACGCTTCGTGTGACTACAAGAACAAATTAATTTGAAGTTGGCACTTACACACATTTTTTAAAATTCAACACCGAAGCGGCTATTTTGGGAATGGTTACTGACACATTTGACACATTTTTAATTTTTATTGTTCATTAGTATCTGGATATGGCAATCTTTTAAACCTTATTTTCAGAAATAAATGTTGGCATCAATATTTGGGAATTTCACGTTATTTTAGTCCAATTTTGTATTGCTTGAACGTCTCATTTTACATTGTGGCTGCTACCTTGTAATATTTTAATAGCTTGCATGAAAGCAATGGAAATTCCGGCATTGTGCATGCTACTAGAAAAAGCCGAAAAGTCCTGTATTTGTGATAATTTGGAATTTCTGTTGCCTACTTACATCAGTAGAATTGGGGTGAAGTAGTAGTTATGGCTGAGATCCATAAAGTCTGTATGCTCTTGATATCCAGTTGGTCAAACGGTTCTAAAATATTAAATTTATCATAATAAAATAATTAATTTTAGACTTTAAGAAGAGATATTGCTTTTTCCTTTTGGATATCTAAATTGTTAGCTGAATCTGTAGTGTACAACAGCATACTGTTTCTTAGGCAAGTTCAACGTTAAAATTTGTCTCTTTGTAAACCTCTTCCAACAATTTCAAAAGGCTCCACGTGGATCATTACACCAGAACTATACATTTACGCATTATACGTTCATGTTCTAATAAGCTTGCATATAGAATTTAGAAACGGTAACGGCCATCGAATGTGATGGTGCGCAATAAGAGTTCTCGCCCTCTTAGGCGGCAATACGCAAGTTTCAGCGTAAGCAGTGGATGAACCACACATTGCCCAGAACGGATCACAGGTTTACATACCTCAACTTCATCTTTTAAATTCCACTTGCCCAGCGTTACTCATTAACGTACTCTTTGCACCTTGGACTATCCTTTCTTTATCTAGATGTCTATAATTCAGCTTTTCTCTTCCTAACCATCCGATTGTATTTCCATCTTAATAATTTATATTTTATTTTAATTTATTACATTCGTTACCTATATTGCTCTATGCTATGCTACTCCTTTCTGGTAGAAGCCGGGCTTTTACTTGGTTCGGGAAACTTAAGAAAATGAGATTTGGATATAATCCCAAACAGTTTCCAGGAAGGAAGGTGTATATCTCAGGGTCGAATAAAGTCATTTTTTCCTTCCTATACCGACTATTTTGAAACTGAGTAGGTATACCGTTTCTTATTAGCTATTTCCTAATTCCCTGCGCACAAGAGATAAACAGGGTTAGCCTACTTTATAAGACTTTATATAACTGATCTATTAATTCATTCGTTAGAGCTTTCCGTATTTTATATAATTATCCAATTATTCCATACACATAAGAGAATGTGATGATGTACAGTAAATTAAAAATTTGAAACTCCACTCACTGTTATATGCACGAACTAATTTCCTTCCAGCACAACGACACGGTTACAATTGATGAGCATGCCTATGATGACTTGCAGTTCGCTCCCGGCCCAGACAATCGTAGGCACGTGACCTATGAGCCAATCTCAGTGGCTTTCGTGTATCTCTTTCTACGACATTAATTGAATTTCGGAATAAGCGAAAATTCCACTTCCCCAGCGTTACTCGTTAACGTGCTCTTTGCACCTTGGACTATCCTTTCTTTATCTAGATATCTATAATTCAGCTTTTCTCTTCCTAACCGATTTTATTTCCATTTTAATAATTTATATTATATTTTCATTTATTACATTCGTTACCTACATTCCTCTATGCTACTCCTTTCTTGTACAGGCGGCTAATACAACTTTAAACTAATATGTTATTGGTCATTGGATACATGTATAGATAGATAGAAAGAAGCATACACTCATTGATGTATAAATGCATGGGCACTTAAATGGATGAAAAGAAAGATCCAGATAGGTAATGGAGGGATTCTGGATGGAAGGACGGCTGTATAAATGTGTGTGTGTGTGTGTGTGTGTGTGTGTGTGTGTGTGTGTGTGTGTGTGTGTGTGTGTGTGTGCGCGTGTGTTTGGTTGTGGATACATGGATTGATGGATGAATAGACGATGAATGAATACGTAGAGATATATGGATTGATGGATGGATGCGTACGTGATGATTAATTATGTTCATATATACCAGGTGAGTCAGCCGCGCCTTATTCGTATGCAAGGTAGGCCACCCATCAAATGACATGTGAGCCTTAGTCCAGTTCTGCGCTTACTAAAGTGTATTGCCTGATGTTCTTAGAGAGAACAATGCGCAAAGGTCAGAGGAATGGTGACTTCAGGGAAAAAGCGCACTGCTCACTAACGTACACCTCTAAATTGAAATAAAATGTGTAGTGTTTAACGCCCGCTTTTACTACATACGGCACCGCAGGCGGTACATCTCTAAAATATACGGGTCCTTTACTGAGAGCGAATTCAGGTACCCAAGAAATTTTACAAACTTTTTATTAGGGTATATATGGCAAAGTAATTCAGTAAGCGCCTCGGCAAAAATGGACCTATCATATGAGTACACTAACAACGTCAGGTAAAAAGAAAATGACGGATTTTTGTACTTAGAGCAGGGGTCGGCTGCCGAAAATTAGGAAAAAATTAGAGACACATCTCATTCAATCATGGACGTGGACAGTCAAAACGGACATATTATTGAACAACGGTTTATTTACATTTTTGCTTAAAACTCCGTCTCCTGCAATTCAATTAACAGGCATAAGAGCTTTTGCTATCTATGCAATAATATTAAAACACCCAGAAAAGGATTAAAAGTGTCTTAAAAGGCTAAATCAAGCACCAGAATTCGCGAGGTGGCAAGGGTATAGCGCGAGGCATAAAAGTCGTACTACTGAACCTAGAACGTATTTTCAGGCGGGTCTTGAAGTAGCTCAATGGAATTATGACCTCTCCTGTGCCCTAACCCCAAATGACACAGGTTCGAGCTTCAGTATTGTAACTTTTTTCTTATCTTCCTCAAAACTTGGAAACCGAATTCATAATAATTCAATTATAAAGTTCCTGACGGCGTGCATTACCCACGAAGGTCATCAGTTCAAGCACTTGCTTCGTTAGAGGAGTCGAGTTCCAGGCAGCGACACAGAACATACCAATTTGAAACGACGCTTTTAATAACACAATAATTCTATGTATGCAAAATAGTGTTCAACTTCGATGCTAAACACTGATACTGTAATTTCCATGTTTTCCGAGTTCAAATGTGTATAAATGATCCTTATTTTAATTTCACCTACCTGCGTTTAAACAACCATCTACTTGTAGATCACTAATAGAAAATATAAAAAATGCCATAAGACATAAATAAAACAGTTAAATATTAAAAAAAAAACAGTTTTCAGAATAATTGCAAATCATGAGTATTACAAGTAAAAACAAAATAGTTAACCTGCACAGTTGATTCGAACCACAATTCGATGACAAATTTGCAAAAATTCAAAATGTTCTTTATTTCCGTAGAAATACACTTTGGTCAACCCTTACAGCAGCAGAATTACATCACATACAAAACTAAAATTTTCCAAGGTAGTGGACCACAACAAAGAGCTCACTTTCAAAACACGCCAGTTCCAATTACAACTCTCGTTACGACTCCGTTTACGACTGTCCGATAAACTAGCCACGGCTTCTTTTATACGACAATTCATAATTCCAGATGGTTGTAGAATGTTCTCTATCAATGAAGATGTCACTAGAATTTTCCATTTATCTGACATTATATGTTTCGACAAGCCTTTTATCTCCGCGCTATCTTTATCTGTTTC
>CM060951.1:133966160-134243660 GCA_030765055.1 Mantis religiosa
CCATGAGGGAGACCCTACGATTACGTGCCTCCCACTACGTGTCACGAAATGCGCCGAGTTGAACAATCTTCAGCTTACGTTAGGGACTTCACATTGACTGGTACATCTTCACCGCGGTCCGGTGCTTACGCTGGACATTCACATCACCTTTTTCCCAGGGTTGATAGGCCAAGCCTCGTTTGCATCCTACCCTTTAATCCTTAGGGTATCTTTATAAATTAAAAAATATACACACAGATACACATATTAACTTACATTAAAGCTAACAAGTAATTGGGGAATTTCTTAGATTACCACATCATACGCATAACAGTAAAATCCCACTCATTTTACGAACCCCCAAAATATAAACTAATGTATCTAATAAAACATCATTGTATAGGTTATGGCGATACATTTTAAATAACTAGAGAACAAATGAGAATTTTGGGGTTGTATTTGACTTCCCTAAACTTTAGCAACATTCAGTATAAATTTAACAGAAGCTAAGCAATTCTTACTTTTCGAATGCCTAAAAGATGAAACGGAATCGATAATTACGAATAAACAACGCGTTTTCCTTATATAAATGCATCATAATGGATTATCTAAGATTTTGATCTTAAGCTTATCAAAATTATTTGGTGATTTGTTTTCCATATAGCAAAATCACTTTAAACGGCTCATCCATAATACCGAGTCTAGGCTGTTCATAGTCTTATCAAATTAACTGCATAGTTCTCTACTAGATTACTTTTATCAATCTAACATATGATATAGCTTTTCTGAGTACCCTTCTTCGAGTTATTCTAAAATTTGTTTTTCTGTTTTCACGTTTACTGTCATGAAACTTTACAGAAATAGCTTCATTATTCATTCTGTTAATGACAGAGGAGGCTCAAACATAACCAAATGTTTAACTGGGATTCCTACAAAAATTAATTATTTAATAACCAGGAGATCTTTAGCAATAGTTCACTAATTATTAAAGGAATACTTCGTTTTTCATTTTAAATGCCTCAGCTATCTTTGAATATATATTAGAGAGCAATTAGAGATTTCTAGTGCAACCGACAGGGAGACCTGCTTGAAAATCTTCTTATCGCATCCGTGGAAAACGCCTACTTCGGTGGTTTTCTGAGTTTTTTTCAGTTATACCTTCAAACGCAGAAACGTACATGGAAACACGGGATTTTTTATAAAATCACATATTATTTAAGGTGCCACGAAAGATGACATTCCGGTGAATCAAATTTTGGGTACAATGTAACATTTTCTCTTATGTACTTTACATAGGTAGTAGAGAATAAAAGTATATACTCCTAGTTCTTTATTGCTCATTGCTATGCGTCTAGTAATTTCTTTCTTGAATTTACCATTTCCTATATACTCGTAACGTTAGTTTGAATGTTCATGTAGTTAATACCTTCCTGAATAACTATAAAGTTGTAATTTATCTGTTTATTTATTTCTCTTACTGACAGTGATTTCAAAACCATTTGGTTATATACGAAATTTGGTTTACTTTTATTATCTTAGAAGAAAGTTAAATCTGTATATTCCTAGCCATATTCCATTTACAAATTATTTTTTATTCCTCCAGAAGAGTTTTATGTAGTTCTTAGATTGTCATATGATTAAATAGTACATAAAATATATAACTTAGTTTTCTCTGAATTTCCTGTAAGTTGCTCTTGATTCTTAATGCTCTATGTGTAACTTGTACCACTTGTAAACCAAAAGAGATAAGCAAAGAATACTAAGAAGTGAAGGAGATATTTTTAAAACATACAACATTGCTAAATGAACTTTTTGAATCATCAACCATTATAACGAGGTTCTTTGTAATAAATTCTTGTTTTCATATATTGTATTCGTTATAAATATTTTATCTTGCAGTACCTACTCAAAGAAGTCCGAATCACAAACTATCGTTTACTTGGAAGATATCTGATAACATCAGTGTTCAAGGGATAATGCAGTAACCCTTGGTTCTTGAGCTGTCAGTGCAGTTTGAGAATTTATTTTTGGAATAAATTTGTTAACATTTTCAAGTTAATGTTTTCTTTAAAGGTATAATTGAGGGAAGAGATGTAGCTTTATTAAAAGGTGAATAATAATTTGGCGTAAAAATGGTTGCGTCGTCCGATATGACTTAACGTTGGAGGACACAAATTACACAAAAAAAGCTCCTTCCTGAAGCGAAAGTCACATGTAATACACTTAAGACGCATAAGAGTACCTCAGACCAAATAAAGAAGCCTTCGAACAAAATTAAGTGATTGACCACGTCCATAGAATGGAGAATCATAGAAACTGAATGGCGTCTAAATATATAAGTTGTGAAATTTACAAGTAAAGCTTTTCGAAAGTATTGTTTTAGTCAAACATAGCTCCAAAAATTTCTTATTAAAATTCCCCGTGTGTAAGATATTTAATTTGAAACATTTATTTTAATTTTCAAGAAATGGCTTCAAAATTCTACATTCTGTGTGATTTTTGAATAAGCTGTATACAATGAGAGATAGAGACAAAATCTTGCTGCATGCATTATGTTGATACCATTAAAGCAAATAGCAATTAATGTCAAACAGATACATTAAGCGTTAACTACTTCTCAGATAATCTTTGCAATTTGTTGGCATTTCAAATACAGATAGGTACCATTCTCAAGAGGAAAATTTTCATTCCTTTTCCTTTTCTCCACTTCTATTTAAAGAAAACAGTAGATTAGAGACATTACATAGCGATCCGCTCATTAAAGAAGTTATTATTTCACAACGCTTGCTGCATTCCCCCAATCTCCTTGTACCCATCAGGAAATATGCAGAATGTGTGCAAAACGTTGAGTACAAATACGGGTATCCATCCATCAAAAAGTACATTGCAGCAAGTAATGCTTAAAATGCTTGGTTTCTGGGTTATGACCTTTAAAAGCATGATATTCTTCGGAATATATGTATATGTACACTTACCGGAGGTGGTTGCTTTTTATGCAAAATGTTCCAACTGTCAAACTCATTCTTGAACACAAAACTCATATTGAGGTGCCATGCCAAAATGTTCCGAAATTGCTGAAGTATTGAGTGTGGCCTCGCTACCAGTCATAATTCAATTCTGAAGGGATTCCAGGTCAGGTATTGAAGATGAATGCACTAACGCTTTTAAATCATCTCACAGACAGTACACAGATGAGGTGATTTTGGTGGTCAAGAAATTGGGGCACTTCTACCGATCCATCCATCAAGAAACTTTTGAGTAGGTACCGAGAAATAAGGACAGTGTGGAGGAGAGCTAATGTGCCATCGGTGAGCTTTGTGACAAGTGCTCATTGGAGTATCTTCATACTTCTGATCTATTGAACTGAAATGTCTATACCCGTACGTTTTTTGATATATGCAACTCACCGATCACCAATGATGCCGGCCTATATCCACTTCGTCGTTGTGCGATGACATCATGACAACTTCAGCCCCTCAGGACGGTCCCTCAAACCGCGAGGACATAAACGCTGATATTCGCTGGACCGTTCATTGACCCTGGAAATTTTGTGACAAACCAGGACAAGACGTGTTCCCCTACCTATATAGCTTGGTTCAAAAACTTTGCCCGTCGACATAGACAACAAATTAGTCTGATTGAAAGAGCGCCTTATAGAACGTATTTTTGTGAACGCTTGACCTTGTACAAAGATGACCGCCAAGTCCTATGTTGATTATCGACGATCCCAGTGGACCCGAGCCCATCGACTCTCCAATCCAAGCGGTTCATAGCTTACAGAAACAAATACAAAAACTGAAAGTCACTCGGAATCAGATACGCTACCTCGCAGTTCAGGACTAGTAAGTCATTGACGTGGTCGTGGTATTAATGGCTGTACTTACTGCGCCCACGGATCCTATAGACCACCTAGGACTTTCTCACGTAGACTTCCTAATACCCCAGACAATGCTTCTTGGTAAACAAACAACCGCACATTTGATGGCCGTCCCATTTGTGCCCTATGTCAGCGCCAAAGTCACACCACATTGAATTGCGGATTGTCAAAGTCCCACTAAAGGAGAAAGGATATCACGGACCTAAAATCCGTGGCAGCCATTAACACTAAAATCCCTGACCACACAGTTTCAAACATTCGTCCAATGAATGTACCTACTACTCAAGGCGTTATGCGCTGCTATCATTTGGTGAGCATATTGTTTGACACCAGCAGTACAGTTAGCATAGTGCGTGACAGCCTTGTTAAAAAACCTAATCTTCCAATACCTAGCAGTTTGTCACTTCGCACAGCCAACAATGAATTATTGGACGTCTAACACTCTATCCATCTTAATTTAGAAATCGAAGGAGTCCTGTTCTTAGTGGCGCGAGAATTCACCCAGCACCTCTTATTAGGAATGTACTTCTTAAACAAATACCAAGCTATTATTCATTTAGCTTGCTACGACATTACTCTTAGATTGCCTGATGCAATCCCATTACATGTTTAATGTGGTGAAAAAAACCTGCCATTTGTCAAGAATCTCAATTAAACGAAAACAGGAGTCGGAATTTCTACACAAAACATATTGTACACAAGACATACGTATAACATTCTTTACATAATTAAACACATCAGTCACATTACACCTGATATACAGGTTCAAATTCGTGAACACCAAGGAGGTGATTATACAAAAGAAAGCCATACATATATCACCTATCCTCTGCGAAAACAAAGGCCAACGTGCTATACAGTGCTGAAATAAAGTCATCCTTTCTAGAAAAACCCTTGCGAATGCTCACGAATTAACCGTCATACAAGCTTCCAATTGGTCCACCAGGGATTCTCGAAAAGTTGATGTCGAGAACGCCCAATTTAACACCAATTCATAATTGGGGCCTCATGAAACATCCCAAATGACTACTTTGTTACAGAGATACCGCCATGTGTTTGCTACAAAGTTACAAGAATTAAGTCAAACGGAAATTGGAGAATTTAAAGTAGAACTTACAGACGAAACACGCATAAAGCAAAAACCATATCGTGTAGCTGATACACAACGGGAAGTTATAGATTCTCAAATAAAATAAATGCAAGAAGCTGGAATCATCCGAGAATCACATAGCCCATGGGCTTCCCCGGTACACTTGATTAAAAACAAAAATAATGAAATGGAATTTTGTTAGATTATCTCAAACTCAATGCTGTGACAAAACTACGCCCCACCCCCTCCCACTTATCGACGACCTACTTAGATATTTAGGTAACTCGCGATCGTATTGTTCTTTAGATTTACTCAGTGTATATTTTCAGGTTCCCCTGGCAGAGGAAAGTAAGAAATATTCGCCATTTTTGCGATTTCATCCTAGTTTGAATTCAACGTTTTATACTTCGGTGTCATTAACGTCCCTGGGTTTATCTCACAAGTTTCTGGTTAATTATTAGGTGTCCTTCGTTAGAAAAGGAGGCCCTAGTTTATGTGGATGGCATTGTTGTTCTTGCCCCGACATTTTCTGAATTATTAACTAACTTAGAAGCAGTCTTTTGTCAACTGTTCAAGCACAACTTGAAACTAAAACCAGAAAAGGGTTTTCTGACATGGCTAAAATCAAACTTCTAAGGTTTAAAATATCCCCTGATGGTACAAAACCTGATAAGGAAAAGCTACGATCCATTGATAAATTGTAGTTGCTAAAAATATTCCTGATGTCAGAAAAGTGCTTGGATTATTCAGTTTCTATAGACGCTTTGTTCCCAGCACCCATTGTAGCACCAATTCGTGAGTTAACCCACAAAAATCGTGACTTTTAATGGAGATCAATTCAACGGGATACATTTGACAAACTGAAACATTTGCTAATCATGGCTCCGGTACTGGCTCCTTACCAGCTGGGAGCGTATACAGAACATACCGATGCAAGCATTATTGGAGTTGGTTGCGCTCTTTTACAATGAATGGTGAATTGCATCCAACTGCCTACTCTTCACGAGCGTTATTCAAACACGAAAAGACTACGGTATCTGTGAATTAGAACTGACACATTTTCGACCATACATACATGGTTTTCCAGTTAATGTCGTCAGTGAACATCATGCACTTTGTGCCTTCGGAACTTAAAAGATATTACATGAAGATTAGCTCGCTGGGCCTTAAATCTTCAGGAATACAATTACTGCATCATTTATAAATCTGGTGCGAAACATTGAGACGCATATTCCCTTTCTCGTTTTCCAGTGTACGAACCAAACCGTTATTTAGTGGAACAAATAGGCGTTTTGCTAACTTGTCTGTTAACGCCAATCCAGGTAGCAAACGAACAACGAGCAGATCCTAAGTTTCAGCCTTTAATAACTGAATTGGGAAACCCCAATACGGGTACACCCAAGTTGTAGCTACAGGCTGGAAGTTCTACTTTAAAATCAGGTGTTCTCAATATCGCAAAAATTCGGGTGGCTCCGGGTCAGTGTATCTGTTGGTTATTTCAGACAAGCTGAAGCACGAAATTTTATTTTCGGCAACGACAACTAGCTATCAGGCACCTGGAGTTCAGAAAAAAATTCACAAAATATCATTCCCGCTACTCCTCGCTGGGAATGAGAAAGGACATTGTTAAATATTTCCGTAGTTAAAGCTGCCAAAGTAGGAAAGGACCGACGGATCCTAAACAAGTAGGCTACATGAAACCCGTCCCGCTAAACGGTATAGGGGAATGATGGGCAATGAATCTGGTTGGACACATCCACCGTTTAAAACCGGTAAAACAATTGTTGTTTCAGCAACGAATATTTTACGAAATGGGTAGAAGCTCGCGCTATCCCTAAATGTTCTGTCGGATATGTGGTTAAGTTGGTATTAGAGCAAATTATTTGCCGTCACGAATCACCTGCCCAATTCTTATCGGATAGAAGCACGGTATTCTTGATCAATCTTATGCAACACATCCTGAAGTCTATGGGGCTTAAGCCACCATTCACAAAAGCCTGTTACTCAGCCTGCAATGAATTAACAGAACGAGCTAACCAAACACTGAGCATGTCTCAACGATCGTGTCTCAACGAAGCAAAATGATTGGGACACAGCACTCCCTCATGATATTTTCGCTTAGAATACTAGTAAACAAGAAACCACGGGAGCACCAACCTTCTTTCTCATCTATGGACATCATAGCTCCCGTCCCAGTGAAATACAATTTAAGTATTCCAAAGACACCGTTTTTGTTCAGGCCACACGAAGGCAAATTCAAGTAGCCCGACAACTAGATAAAAATAGAATAAAACGTAAACATGATAAGAATAAACAAACATGTAAACAGAAGAGAGCATCCTCTTATTTCAATCTGGTCAATTGGTGAAATTATTTACTCCCACAGAGTAAAAGGGAAACAACAACCGCTTTTACGGACCGTTTACGATCGTGGAACAAACAAGCCCCGTAAATTACTGCATTAAAAGTGTTACATGCCTAAAGAAATGTGATAGCACTGTATATTTGTCGAGATTAAACCCCTAAAACACCCCTTTCAAATGTACAACTTAAACAGACTTATAATAGCTTTCCACTCTTTAAGCTGCAAGTAATTCATCAAATATACCTTTAATGAATCCCATTTATATATAAAAGGCAACCCCTCATGGTGTATAAGTGAAATAGTCTCACGCCATTCATACTGTTACAAAAGATAAAAAACCACACACAAACAAAACCAAAAAATAACAATTCAAGATAATACAAAATAGGCAGTTCTATTGTTCTATCTACATTCCTCACCCTTTCCATATGTTCGAAAGCTTTTTCCTTAATTGATAAGAGCAACAAGTCCAATACAGTTCTAAACTATTATCACTACATTTCACATAGAAGCTAAATCAATAAGGTGATTGTAATACGAATTTAAATTCCTAGAGCGCATAACCATTTCCAAAAGCAAATGTCAAGTTATTAAAGCACGTCCTGAACAACAGAAATACATACAGTATACAAGCAACAACAGCAATACTCATACTTTTTAATTAATACCCATAACACCAAGCTTAATATCTAGGGTAAAGAACCCTAAGGAACAGGAAAAGAATCAACAGCATGTTCAAACTGGAATAATAGCCTTGTTAGAAGTAGAAACATTAACTTCAATTTTAAGTTTATTCCTATTTTCAGATATGACGCAATGATAAAGCCACATGATCAACCAATTATTATGTATTCAATTCTCTTTAAATGTGCACCCATTTCAATGTGGCTACAACAATATTTAATTCTCTACTGATACACGCGATCTAGTATGTGAAGTTTTCCTTCAAAAAGTGAATATTTAAAAGCCTATCCTTTAAACGTTACATTTATTTCTTACATACTTTATTAAAAAGAATTGCTACTACAACTTTGATTTAATTTTTGTAATCCATCTTTCAAGCAAACGCGCTTACAATTTTGTTTCTCAAACTACAACCCAACATCATGAAACTAATAATTACCTACAGGCATATGTAATTTTAATCCCATTCATATTAAGCGATCCATTGCTACTTTATACCTTTATGTCTTTAAGTATTTTTACCAAATATTTCAATTAAAACTGAAACTGCGAATTCAATCCCCAATAAAACGCATTCTTTTTCTAAAATTATCCAATTCTTTTCCTATATTTCAGACCAGCTCGCATTTACTTAATACCCCAGTTGTAAATAACCAAATATTATAATGCTAATATAAAATTCGTTGTGAACACGACTATGAAATTTATTAATAATTATGATTCAAATTCTTACATATATTTTCACACAATTCTAACGTACAAGACAAAGAAAACCTTCAGGTTTCTCACAGGTTCATAATATCAATAAATTAGCTTCAAATTCGTACCTGGTTTCTTTCAAATAATATGTTTTGGTCGAGATGTTTTAACGTACCTTAGTAATTATGTTTACATATATTTAGTACGTAACATCAAATACTTAATTCCTCCCTTCCCACATCATTAGTATATAAACTACATGTAAATATTGTAACATACACCCACATTTTAATGGAATACAGTTTTGTTTGTGGATTTCAATTATACCTTTGTATTACTATTTTCACCACAAAACTATTAATCGATTTTAAGGATGTTCTTCCCTATACTGTTAAAACAGGTTCCTAACAGTTGCTTTAGCTTAGACCTCAAAATTTAAAATATTTAAATTTATTTAATAACAGCTTAAAGATCGGTATGGAAAAGTTAATATGCGTAAGACATTAAAGTGTGAAATTCAGTGGGACCTAATATGTTGCAATGGTAGTCTACCCTGGCGGTAGACTCGCGAAGCCGATGAAAAATGAGGGCCGATCGTTACCGGAAGTGCGAGACAGTTGAATGTAGAGTGAGAGAAAATAAACAGTTTAAGGTTAGCTAGCAAACTGTAATGTTGAACAGTGTATTTCGAGGAGAATAAAGTGTAGTTTTTGTATTTCGTAACCTCGTTTTATTATTTCACGAACCCAAAAAGTCACAACTGGTGTCAGGAAGCGGGACAACAACATCACCGAACATTATGGCCATGGAATCGGCATTGGAAATGCTTTTGCAGAAGATGAACGAATTAACAGCGAAGTCGGAAGCGGCAAATAACAACTGGCCGCAGAGTTGAAAGAAATAAAGACCGAATTGACCACAGAAATGAAGGCAGCGAACGACAGTCTGGCCACGGAACTGGAGGCGAACGAGGTCCTCGCCGCCAAATTTGAGGAACAGTTAGTTGGCCGGCGTGAGGGATGACGTGACGGAGCTGGGCAAGCGGATGGGCCAAGTGGACGAGCGCGTCGAGGACCTGGCGTTCCGCTTCAATGACCTAGAGGAAAAGGCCGACAATAACGCCAAGTCCCTGAACGCCATGGTTGAAGACGTCGAATACCTCGCGAACCGCATAAACAACCTGGAGGGAAAGGCCGACAGCAGCGTCAAGTCCCTGAACTCCATGGTGTCTCGTCGGCAGGAGACTGAAGGATTTGAAGGCTGACGCAGCGGGACGCGACACAACATCGGCGCGCGTCAAAACTCCGAAATATGACGGCGCGTCAACATTCGAGGTCTTCCGCCGCCAGTTCGACACAGTGGCCAAGCACAACAGATGGTCACCGGAGGAGGAGGCCACACAGTTAATAGCCAGCCTCCAGGGACGGGCCGCGGAAATCCTAAACGCGGTGCAGACGACGGCGGCGCCCAAGGACAACTGGGAGGCCTGGAGAATCGCTTCGTGAACCACCGCTTAGCCGCAGCATACCGCAGCCACCTACAGGCAAGGTCGGAGCAGCCGGGGGAGACGCTGCAGGAGTTCGCCATAGCGATCGAGCAGCTGGCTAGCAAGGCCTTGGTTGACCTGCCACTGGAGTTCGTATCCCGGGAAGCCGCCTACAACTTTGTCGACGGGGTACGGGACACGGAGATTCGTCAGCGCCTAATGCTCGGCGATTATAAAAACATCCACGAGGCGCTCACGGCAGCATTGAGGATGGAGGCGGCCAGGGTGACAGCTATCCCGACTTCCAGAACAATGAGTATCAGCTATAATGGAGACTGAAGAATAGTCGAAGGACGCCGGCGAAGACATAGTGGGCTGTGTTGGGTATGTAGGGAGCCAGGACACCTGGAGAGAGATTGCCCACACCAGGAACAGCAGCCCCAAAACGAGTAAGGGCCGTCGTGGAGAGGCACACGTCGGCACAATCACCACCATCATCTCCAGTGCCACAGCATCGTCAGCCGGCGTATGGATGACAGCTTCATCGCCGACGGTTGGGTGAGAGGGAAGTCATGAAACGTGCTTGTAGCCACCGGGGCAGCCGTGACCATCATTAGACCTGATGTGGCCAAGGGTTTGCCGTCGAGGAATCAAGCCGACCATACCTGCTTGTGACGGCATCGGGCAACAACTTGCCTGTGGAGGAGGCCCTATTGAAGTTGACCTTGAGAAAGAGTGTCGTACATCTGCGGGTGTTCGACGCGAAGCTGATATTGAGGTTGGATGCCCTCAGGAGCCACGAGGTGACGGTCGAAGTCGCCAGGAATGTCCTGCGACTTAACGGAGAAGAGGTCATACTCCGGGAACCCGAAGAGCGCCTTGGAATCTGCAGGGTCATTTTAAAGGAAGACGTGGTGGTCCCCACAAGAAGCAAGGTGGTGGTGACGGCGCGACTGGAAGGCCAGCGGACAAATAACATGATGCTGGACCAGAAGACGCCTGTGCAAGGACTCTGTGTAGCCAGGACGTTGTTGGCGTGCCGAGAGGAGGTGCCACTGAAGCTGCCCAACCTGGCTGAAACCGATCACAACGTCCAGACCGGAACGTAGCTGGGTACCTGCGAGTCCATGGTCAGCGTAACCGCAATCGACAAGACACAGGAGCCTGCCGGCGCAAAACCTGGGGCCCCGGCTGGAAGGCTTATTGGAGAGGGTGGCCGTCCACCTGACCGCAGAACAGCTCGAGAAGTTCGACAACTGCTGTGACAACACCAGCGTGTCCTCAGCCAAAGCGACAGTGACTAGGACCGCACGCACCTCGTGCTCCCCCGCATCGACACCGGAGACGCCCGGCCTATGCGGCAACCACCTAGACGCATTCCGCTGGCGAAACAAGCAGTAGTACGGAAAACGGTAGATGGCATGAAATCCAGGGGAGTGAATGAAGAGGCTGACAGCCCTTGGTGTTCCCCCGTAGTCCTGGTAGTGAGAAAGAACTGCGAGCTAAACTTATGCCTGGACTGCAGGATGTTAAACACCCTCACCCGAATGGATTGCGTCCCCCTACCCCGGATTGACGGAACTTTGGACACGCATGCTGGTGCGCAGTAGTTCACGACCCTGGACCTGAAATCGGGTTACTGGCATGTGGCTGTAGACCCGAGAGACAAGGAAAAGACTGCATTGTCGACAGGCCCAGTGCTTTGACATTTCACAGTTATGCCCTTTGGCCTCTGCAACGCACAAGCCACATTTCAACGCCTAATTCCACGCCGACATCATCATCGTCAGTAAGACCTTCGAAGTCCATCTTGAGAATCGACCTTCCATCTTGAGAATCTGAGTAAGCTGGTACAGAGACTGCAGGCAACCAACTTGAAGCAGAACGCGAAGAAGTGTCAGCTTTTCCGCACGGAAGTTAACTACTTGGGCCATATATTCTAACCAATCGGAGTGGCCACAGACCCGGAGAAGACCCAGGCTGTGAGAGATTGCCCTCGCCCAAAGCATAAGCGAGAGTTGCGCAGTTTCCTGCGGCTGTGCAGTTATTGCCGCATTTTCATAAAGGCGTTCTCCAAAATCGCCGAATTCCTCACCCGCCTTACAGAGGAACGCCGACCTTATGTGTGGCCGGAAGAAGCTGAAGACGCTTTCCTGCTCCTAAAGTAGACCCTGTGCAGTGTTCCAATTTCTGGAATTCCACAACCAGGTGGCACCTCCATTGTGGACACCGATGGAGGCGTCCCAAATCCAGTACGGCCACGAGCGGGTGATAGCCTACGAGAGCAAGACGCTATCCAAGGCAGAGAAGAAGTACTGCGTCACCTGGCGAGAATTACTGACGGTGGTAAAGACCTTGGAACACTTCCACAAGTACTTTTGTGGTCAGCCATTCCACTTGAGGCTCAGCACTTCGCCCTAACCTGGCTACTGAGCTTTAGAAACCTGGAAGGCCAGATATCCCGATGGGATCAGAGGTTGTAGGAGTATGACTTCACCTCTTAACATCGTAGAGGGATGATCCACAGCAACGCAGACGCTATGTCCCGAAGACCCTGTCCCTAAGAGTGCCGCCAGTGCTCAAGAGTGGAAGAGAAGGAGCTGTCCGAGTGGTCACGGCAGTGCCTGCGGATGGCTGGGATAGCGCAGGCCTGAAGAGGGAGCAGCTGGTGGACGCAGACTTGGGGTCACTCTTGAGAGAAGTGGAGGCAGGGACAAGACCCACCTGGGAGGACATCGCACCAAGGAGCGTCATATATAAGTCGTCCTGTGCCCAAAGGGACGGACTGAAAATTAAAGAGGGCGTGCTGGTCCGGGTATAGGAATCGCCTGATGGGAAGTTGCAAGGAGAACAATTTGTACTTCCCCGAAGTAAGGTCCCGGAATTCATGGAGGAAGTGAAGGCCAGTACTTCAGGAGCACACCTGGGAGCAAACCGGACGATCGGCATACTTCGGCAGCGCTACCACTGGCTGGGGCATCGAGCAGATGCTGAGAGATTGTGCCGTCAACGTCACGTGTGCGCAGCGAGTCGCGGCCCCCAGACTAGGAGCAGGGGTCACATTCAGCAGTTAAACGTCGGAGCGCCAATCGAAAGGATCGCCGTCGACATAGTTCGACTATTTCCAGTATCCGACCGAGGCAACAACTACCTGATGTTGGTCGTAGACAACTTCACCAAGTGGCCGGAGGTGTTTGCCATCCCGAAACAGGAGGCAAAGACAATAACAGACTGTCTCGTGGAGCAAGTTTTTTTGCCGATTTGGGGTGCCGTTAGAACTCCACAGCGACCAGGGCACTAATTTTGAATCCAATCTGATGAAGGAGGCACTAGAAGGACTTGGGGTGAACGAGAAACGCACAACCACCCCTGCATCCCCAGTCGGAAGACACGGTGAACAGATACATCAAGACCTTAGAAGAGCACCTGAGGAAGGTCGTGGCTAGCCATCAGCGAAACTGCGACTTTGAGCTGTCACTATTCTTGCTGGCCTATCGTTCGTCAACACACAACACCACTGGAATGACGCCAACCAGCTTAATGTTCGGCCGAGAGTTACGCCTCCCCTGGGATCTGGCTTTTGGAAGCCCGCCGGACGCAAAACAGCCAGCAACCGAGTATGTGAAGAACCTGATGGACCATCTCCACGAAATGCGTGAGAAGGTTCTTCAGGACATCCAGAAGGCGAGTCGCGGCATGCAGACCCGTCACGTCAGGCAAGCCAACAGCCAAGGTCTCCAGCAAGGTGACCTGGTATGGTTGAATCACCCTACTCGGACCAAGGGATGCTGCCCAAAACTTCAGCAGCTGTGGCAAGGACCGTACTGTGTGGTGCAGAGGATTAACGACGTGGTCTACCAAATCCAGAATGTGCCCCGGGGGAAGATGTTGGTTGTACACCTGGATCGTCTGGCCCACTACGATTCTGCTGTTCGGGAAGACCAGCCTTGAGGAGGGAGCATTGTCGCGGCAACGCACATTGAAAATTCGCAGCGATAGCGCGGCATGTTAGTCTACACAAAGAGCCTGCAGGTAAAGACAACAGGCGGACAGTGCTTGCTTATATGGATAAACATAGCACTGAGATAAGTTACTTGCCGGCCCAGATAACGTTTCACGTAAGGAAGGTTCCAGTGATATCTCCAGTGACAGAGAATAGTTGTTTTTCTTTGTTCTTCTGGAAGAGTATCGAATTTATCA
Organism: Mantis religiosa; assembly: GCA_030765055.1. Taxonomy (NCBI): domain Eukaryota; kingdom Metazoa; phylum Arthropoda; class Insecta; order Mantodea; family Mantidae; genus Mantis; species Mantis religiosa. The sequence goes on from CM060951.1 coordinate 133,980,541, forward strand.
AAGAGGTATGGAAGAAGGCGACGACACGCCAAGTAGGAGTTGTTGTAAAGACATGTAACAAGAGTGTTGTAAACAGAGGAAGTTAACTAAGCTGTTTGTAATTGTCATCGAACTTGGTATGGTAGATTGCGATGTGTGATGTAATTCTGCTGCTACGCAGTGTGTTTCTACGCAAATAGATATCATTTAGAATTTCGGCAAATTGGACTTTTCCTTCTACGAACCCACAATGTAACATTATACAGAAACAAGACTAAGCCACTTTATTTTCCGACTAGTTCAGTATCATAGCACTCTGTTTATTCGTTTTCTTTCTCTTTCTACAGTTATCCACTTCTGGTTTGAATTACTTCTACTCAACTTTTAAATGGAAATCAGCTAAACCACGTACACTTCAATTTTTTCTCTTCACCCCATTTCCATTTAGAAAAAAATTGAACCTACAATCGCTTCCGAACACCTTTTATCTAACATGTATGGATTACACTAAAAACATATTGTGACTTTGTGGGTTCGTAGAATTAATAATCCTATTTTCCAAAATTCTAAATGTTCTTTATTTCGAAGAAATACACTGATCAATTCTCACGTAACAACATTACGTCACATACACACCACACTCTACCAAGTTCGATGACAATAACAAAGAACGTTCTGATCAGCTCTCGTTACAACACTCTTGTTACACGACTTACTCTTGGCGAGTCGTCACTTCCTTAAATACCTCATTCATAATTCGAGACTGTTATGGAAGTTTCTCTAGCATGCCACCAGATAAAATTCGACTGCTCTAGAATATAATTACATCTGTCAGCAAGTCTTTTATTTCCAGCGCTATGTTTATCTGCCTATGCAAGCTCTTAACTTCCATGAAACAGTATCCATCTGTTATCTGCGTTATTTTTATTTGCGGGTTTAAACACTGCTCGCCTATTACTTCCTTGTGTAAACAAGCCGCGTGATCGTAGATAACGGCTAGCGACACTGCTCCCTCCTCAAGGCTCGTCGGTGCGCTGCCTTCCCAGGTTGGTCTTGTCCCTTCCTCCACTTCTCTCAATTGTGGCGCCAAGTCTGCGTCCGCAAGCTGCTCCCTCCTCAGGCCTGCGCTATCCAGGCCATCCATAGGCACTGCAGTGACTACTGGGACAGCTGCGGCACGCTCGTTCTCTTCCACACTAGTGCATTGGCCGCAGTCCTCTGGGCAGGGTCTTCGGGACATGGCGTCTGCGTTACCGTGCCTCTTCCCACTACGACAGAGGTGAAGTCATACTCCTGCAGCCTCTGGACCCATCCGGCTCTCTGGCCTTCCAGGTTCCTAAAGCTGAGTAGCCAGGTTAGAGCGGAGTGGTCACTCCGCAGGTGGAATGGCTGACCATACAGGTATTTGTGGAGCTGCTCCAAGGTCTTTGCTACCGCCATTTATTCTCGCCGGGTGACGCAGTAGTAGTTCTTCTCGCCCTTCTTTAGCGTCTTGCTATAGTAGGCTATCACACAGCTATCGCTGTCCTGGACTTGCGATAGGACGCCTCCAATGCAATGGTCGCTGGCGTCGGTGTCCACAATGAAGATGCCGCGGTGTGGAAATCCCATATTAGAAGTACCACACAGTGTCTTCTTCAGCCCCTGGAAAGCGTCTTCGGCGTCATCCGTCCACACATAAGGTCAGTGTGCCTCTGTCAAGCGCGTGAGAGGCTTGGCGATGTTGGAGAACCCCCTTATGAAGCGGTGGTAATAATTGCACAGCCCCAGGCAACTGCGCAACGCTCGCTTTTTCTTTGGGCGAGGCCAATCTCTTACAGCCTGGGTCTTCTCCAGGTCTGTGGCTACTCCGATTGGTGAGACTATGTGGCCGAAGTAGTTAACTTCCTTTCGGAAGAGCTGGCACTTCTTTGCATTCAGCTTTAGGTTGGTCGCCTGCAGTCTCTGTAGTACCTACCTCAGGTTGTTGAGATGGTCTTCGAACGTCTTCTCGACGATGATGACGTCATCCAAGTATAGCAGGTATGCGCCATTTTTCAATGCTCTCCTAACCGATTCCGTTAGGCGCGGGAAGGCAGCTGATGCGTTGCAGAGGCCAAAGGACATAACTGTGAACCACCAAAGCCCTTGGCCTGTCGAATATGCGGTCTTATCCTTGTCTTTTGGGTCCAGAGCTACCTGCCAGTGCCCCGACTTCAGGTCCAGGGTCGAGAACCAATGTGCACCTGCTAGCGAGTCCAGAGAGCCGTCAAACCGGAGTAGGGGGCAACAATCCTTTCGGGTAACAGCGCTCAACTTCCTGTACTCCACGACGAGGCGTAGCTCACCGTTCTTCTTCGTCACCAGAGCTACAGGAGAACACCAAGGGCTATCAAACTCTTCAATCACACCCCTGGATTTCATGTCATCTACCATATCCCGTACCACCACTTCTTCCGCCAGCGGAACGCGTCTAGGCGGTTGCCGAGTAGGCCGGGCGTGTGCGGTGTCGATGCGGTGAAGGACTTTGTCCGTGCGGCCGTAGTCACTGTTACCTTGGCCACTGTTACCTTGGGTCAGCATAGACCCAATGGTGAACAGTCTGCAACTAGAAGTTCCAGTAGATTAAGACGACATCGGGAACTAGAAGTAGATAGGACACAGCTATAAGTATCTCAGGAAGAAGGATTAGACACAAATCAGGAAACTGTTTCGGATATAGAATGAAGACAGGTAGAAGGAGACGCAGTTATCAGAATCAGGAACAGGAAGCCAATATAGAGGAGACAGGCTAACAAACTAACAACTTAATGACTATTGTAACTTCCCTTGTGGAGGATATTATATTAAAACATGTAATATAGGATTGTATATGCAAAGATTATAATTTGTTATTGTTAAATCATATCATTAAATAAATCAAATAAAATTGTAAATAATCATGTCCAGGTTTAGCATCTAGATGCCTGGACAATAGATTAGCAGATAATATTTTTTTTGTTACCTTGGCTGAATATGCGCTGGTATCGTCTTAGCAGTTATTGAACTTTCTGGAGCTGTTCCGCGGTCAGGTAGGTCGGCTGCCCTGTCCAATAAGCCTTCCAGTCAGGGCCCCAGGTGTTGCGTCGGCACCGGCTCCTGTGTCTTGTTGATTGCGGTTACGCTTACCACGGACACGCACGTCCCTAGCTCCTTTCCGGGCTGGATGCCGTGATCGGTGTCTGCCAGGTTGAAGAGCCTCATTGGCACCTCCTCTCGGCACGGCAATAATGTTGTGGCTACACATAGCCCGTGTATAGGCGTCTTCTGGTCCAGCATCATGTTTCTGGTTCGCTGACCGATCAGTCGCACCATCACCACCACCTCGCTTCTCGCGAGGACAAACACGTTTCCTTTCAGGATGACGCTGCAGATTCCAAGGCACTCTTCGGGTTGTCGGAGTGTCACCTCTTCCCCGTTAAGCCACAGGACCTACCTGACGACGTCGACCGTCGACTAGTTGCTCCTGAGCGCATCCAATCCTAGTATCAGCTCCTCAGCCACCTTCGAGACGAACACCCACAGACGTACGGCACTCCGTCCCAAGGTCAACTTCAGTAGGGCCTCCTCCACAGGCAAGGGACCACCCGATGCTGTCACTAGCTGGGATGGTCGGCTACGATTCCTCGTCGTAAAACGCCTGCCTATGTCAGTTCGGATAATGGTAACGGCTGCCCCACTGTCCACCAGCACGTGGCTGGGCTTCCCTCTCACCCAACCGTCCGCGATGAGGCTGTCATCCATACGCCGGCTGACGGCGCGCAGTGTCACTCGAGGGGATGGTGGTGATGGCGTCAACGTGCCCCTCTCCACGACGGCCCTTACATGTTTTCCGGCTGACCTACCTGGTATGAGTAGTCTCTCTCTAGGTGTCCCGGCTGTCCGCACCCTCAATACCGGCCAATAGGCCCTCGCCGGTGTTAGTTGACTGGTCCTCGGTCTCCATCATAGAGGATTATCCTTGTTCTGGAAGTAGGGGTAGCTGTCACCTTGGCCATCTCCATCCTCAATGCTGCCGTCAGTGCCTCGTGGAAGGTTTTGGAGTCGCCGAGCATTAGGCGCTGGCATCCCGTACCCCGTCGACAAAAGTGTAGGTAGCCTCTCGGGATACCAGATCTGGTGGGAAGTTGACTAGGGATTTGCTGGCCAGCTGCTCAATTGCCAGGGCAAACTCCTACAGCGTCTCCCCTGGCTGCGGTACGCTGCGGCTTAGCGGTGGTTTCCAAAGCGAATATCCAGGGCCTCCCAGATGTCCTTGGGAGCCGCCGCTGTCTGGGCCACGTTCTGCAACGCGTCCCTGGAAGCTGGCTATTAACTGTGTGGCCACTTCCTCTGGTGACCACTCGTTGTTTTTGGCCACCGTGTCGAACTGACGGCGGAAGCCTTCGAAAGTTGTCGTCCCGTCGTATTTAGGAGGTTTGGCATGCGCAGATGTTGTGTAGCGTCCCGGCGCATTGAACTATAAGTCCTTTAGCCTCCTGCCGAAGTCGTCCTCCACCATGACGTTCAGGAATTTTGTTTTGCTGTCGGCCTTTCCCTCCAGCTCGTTAACGCGGCTCGCAAGGTATTCGACCCGTTCGTCCAATTGACCCATGCGCTTGCCCAGTTCCGTGACGTCATCCCTCACGCCGGTCAACTTCTCTTCAAACATTGCGGCGAGCGCCTCGTTTGCCGCTTTCATCTGCGTGGTCAAGTCGGTCATCTTCGCGATCAGGCTGTTGTTTGTGGCTTCCATCTTCACTGTGAGGTTATCGTTAGGCGTCTTCATTTGTTTCAGATCTGCGGCTAGGTTGTTATTTACTGCTTCTGTTTTCGCAGCGAGGTTGTCATTCGCCATTTTTATTTCCTTCAGCTCGGCGGCCAGGTTGTTGTTTGCCGCCTCCGTCTTCGTTGCTAATTCCTTCATCTTCGCTAGTATCTGTGCCAATGCCGCATCCATGTTGCAATGTCTCGCGTCTGACACCAGTTGTGACTTTGTGGGTTCTTAGAATTAATAATCCAATTTGGAGAAATTCAAAATATTCTTTATTTCCGTAGAAATACACTGATCAATTCTCACGTAACAACATTACGTCACATACACACCACACTCTACCAAGGTCGATGACAATAACAAAGAACGTTCTGATCAGCTCTCCTTACAACACTTTTGTTACACGACTAACTCTTGTCGAATCGTCACTTCCTTAAATACCTCATTCATAATTCGAGACTGTTATGGAAGTTTCTCTAGCATATCAGCAGATAAAATTCGACAGTTCTAGAATATAATTATATCTGTTAGCAAGTCTTTTATTTCCGCCGCTATGTTTATCTACTTATGCAAGCTCTTTACCTCCATGAAACACTATCCGTCTGTTAATTATCTGCGTTATTTTTATTTGCCGGCTCTTTGTTTAAGCTCTTCCCGCCTATCAATTCCTTGTGTATACAAGCCGCGTGATCGTAGATAACGGCTCGCGACAATATTTCTGCTTTTTGTTGTACACAACGCTCGCTATATCCAAAGGAATGTAACTTTCTCCTGAAACATAAACACGCGGAATTCATACGCACATTTTATAAATATTTACGCATCATTCCTCAAAAAAAAAACGCTATCTTTCAATACGCAGTCACTCCCAGATTGAGGTATGCATGGGTACGGCTTTGGAAACAGGCGAGGATCTCCACACTTAGTTTGCAGTTCCCATATGGACATCTAAAGCTTGCAGTGTCAGCGTCTGTCAATAATCCTTTGTCTTTATTAGAACACAATATATCAGTCTTGGTTTATAACCAACACGGTGCATTATACATACGCCTAGGACATCCATTTTGATGATCACACCGGCTGCATATTCCTGTTTACTGTTTAATATATATCTAAGCTCCTTTAAATTAAAATAATAATTTTTCCAATTTTATTTCCAGGTTTCCTCAGTAACAAGTTTCTTTCCTCTATGTGTGAATTTATTTGATATCAAGAGCTAATTGTGCTGAAACCTTTTTGTGTGCGGCTTGCTGCCCTCTTATGCTATTTGTTTCCATTTGTAATATACTAGTCCCGCCTACCGATGAAACGTCTTCTAACTACTTCGCTTATTTGAGTGGCTTATTACCTATTATTTCGATTAATTATTTGACTAAAATAAGTGCCTCGAATGAGGCTGTGTTTTTAAATAAGCGTAATTCACAACAGATTCTCCCAAATTACTATAAAACGCATTTCCACCTTCTTACTGTTTTAAAAAGAAAGGTCCTGTCCTTTTAATATTCTTTTTCTGTCACAAGCATCTGCTTGTTATTTTAATTCCGAAAGATATTAAAACGATATTTTCTAAAAACTTTTTAGTTTTGTAACCTTACTTCAAACTTACGTATACCTGTTTCCTGTACTTACCACCGATCACAGGAGAAGTGCTGCCAACTACCTCATGAAAACAGATGACATGCAACATAGTTTTGTAACCTTACAGCAAACTTATGTATGCCTGTTTCCTCTACTTACCACCGATCAGAGTAGGAGTGCTGCCAACTACCTTATGAAAACATGACAGCAACATGACACCATCTACAAGCAAACGTTCCTGGTCCATGGCACGAATTCCTTCACTTCCAAGAATGCTACACAATTGCAATATTTATGATCGTCTTAATAATGTTCCAAACTGCAATTTTAAGCCTTAATACGCTTATCTTTTGTTATCACATAAAAGTTGTTAAACCCTTGTAACTCATTTATCACTAAAAACTTCGTTACTTACCTCGATTCAGTGACGATCTCTTCCCTACGCGTTTGTGTATATTATTGGTGCCATATAATTCGGCGCCCACTGTATTTCATACAGAGTGTCCAACCTCTAATTTCAAGAATACATCATCCCTCACCAACCCTAATAATCTGCCTTCGGAAGATTCGCCCACATAAAAATAAGCCTTATTGTCTTATTTTTGGCCTCTCCGTGCTCCTAAAACCACCAGAGGTACACCGTTTTTTTAATTATACATCAGACAACTGTTATGTTTACCAGTTATATATTTATTTTTACACAAAGTTTATGTAATTACGGTCTATTTACCAAACACTTAGAATTTGTCAAGTTAATTTAATTGAAAGTCTTTGACCCGTCGCCGCTGTATTCACCGCGTTCATTACCTCTGCGGCCCGTCCCTGAAGGCTGGCTATAAACTGTGCCGTCTCTTCCTCTGGTGACCAATGGTTGTGCTTGGCCACTGTATCGAAATGGCGGCGAAAGCCTTCGAAAATTGACGTGACGTCGTACTTTGGTGTTTTGACGCGCGCAGATGTGTCACGTCCCAGCCCGTTGGCCTTTAAATCCTTCATCCTTCTACCGACAATGTCCTACACCATGGCATCCAGGGACTTGGTGTTGCTGTTGGCCTTTCCCTCTTGGTCCTTAACGCGTTTGGCCAAGTCCTCGACGCGATCCTCAACTTGACTCATCCGGTTGCCCAGATCCGTGACCTCCTCCTTCACGCCGCCTTCATTTCGGTTGACAGGCTATCGTTCGCCGCTTTCATTTTGTGGTCAATTCGGTCATCTTCGCGGTCATCATCGCGGCCAAGTTGCTATTCGCCGCCTCCGTCTTAGCAGCGAGCGTGTCATTCGCCGTCTTTATTTCTTTCAACTCGGCGGTAAAGTTGTCTTTAGCCGTCTTCATATCTTTCAGCTCCGCGGCCAGGTTGTTATTTGTGGTCTCCAACTTCACGGCCAGGCTGTTATTTGCAGCTTATGCTTTCGCAGCGAGGTTGTCATTCCCTGTTCCCATTTCTTTCAGGTCTTATAGAATTTTTTTCCAATGCATCGTCCGGCACTTATTATAAGAAGATCAACAAGAAAAGAGATAATAATTGTGAGCTTTGTGAACTACACGATACATCCGAACATGTTCTATTTGAATGACAAAATTACCGAGAACTTCAGGATCAACGGCAAGAATTAGTTGGAAAACAAATAGCAACAAATATCAGAAATAAAGAAGATTACAGAATATTAGAACAGATGGAATAAATAGTATCCAAATTGAGTTACGACATATATCTACAAGGGAAACAACTGGGCTTACATCAACGTTTAGGAAGAGAGAAAATTGAACATCAACCACAACTAAGGAGATCTACTAGATTAAGACAAATGAGACAAATAGAGCATATCATCTACATTCCCAATAACCATTCAGGTACAGGACGATTGAGAATTAACACAGGAAGGCAACATAATTTTCACGGGCAGGATTAAAGCAGGCAGCAGAAGAAGAATGGTCCAATTAAATGAGGAAGAAGATATTTCAAATTAATAAAAGATATGATGGAACAAACAACGAAATAATGAACTACTCATTTTCCTGATGTCAAATCATGTAACTTGTTGAGGAAGGGAATGGATACCAGGGCAAAATTGTAAAAATTATATAGTGTAGTACCAACAGTCCAATTTTTACTTAGTAGAAACAAAAATGTGATAATAGCTTAATTTAGATTGAATTGTTAATCCTTTTTGTTAGAGGACTGTTTTGCAGAAGTACGATTAGATTTGATTGTAAGTTACTGGAAGCAGTAGCAGCAGAGTAGTTTAGAAAGGTAGTTAGGTTTCATAATATAATCTGTATCTGAGAAAAATGGATATATCTAATAGATAAGGTATAAAAATGAGAAATAAAACGGTGGGTCTTATGTCTTGGTTTAAAACTATATACCAAAGCAGGGTAATGCACATATTATTCTTTTATATTCTTTATAATTTTTTATATTTAATGCAACGTCCAGTGTCGGAAGTCAAAAGCCAAGCGGTCCAGCAGGGTGACCTGCTCTGGTTATACCGCCCCACCTGGACCAAGGGACGCTGCTCGAAACTTAAACAGTCGTGGTAAGGGCCGTATCGGGTGGTCAAGAAGATCAATGACGTGGTCTACCGCATCCAGAAGATGCCCCGAGGAAAGATGTTGGTGCTACACTTGGATCGTCTCGCCCGCTACGGCGGTGCTGTTCGGGACGACCAGCCTTGAGGAGGGAGCAGTGTCACGAACCCATTGTTCCTATTGGCTGCTGGCGCATACAAAGGGACGGATTAGTGCATCGTGGGTATAAAATCTTGCTGAAACAGATAATGAGACAGATAGATGACTGGAAGGTTCGATTCCTTGTTTGTTACAGTACATTCCAGAAATGTCTAGAAATGTGAGTAGAGGTATATAAGGAAGCCGCGACTTGCCAAGACAGATAAACGTGTGCCTACAACTGTGTTTTGAAAGTAGACTCTTATGTTTGGGATCGATGACCTTGCAGATTGTATCTGTGTATGTTAGGTAATTCTGCTACTGTAAAGGTTGATCAAAGTGCACTTCTAAGGAATATAGAACATTTTGAATTTCTGCAAATTGGACTTTTAATTCTACGAACACACAAAGTCACAATATTGACACAAGAGGCACACTATTAAAAAGTATGCTCCAGGATATTATCAAACATAAATCTTATAGCTTGAGGTTGTTATATAATATATGATTTGATATTGAGATCAATAGCATTGAATTACATATAATTAGGTAACTGAATGTTAAATAACAATGATAATTTCTTTAATTTTATGTTTACATATCTATAATGAATTTGAGTATGCCATGTTGCATTTGAGGTGCGTTGCATGGCACACGCCTCCAAGTGCTGGAGTGGTGGCAGCGGGAAAGGAGAATGGGTTATACGGTTTTTTGATGAAAATGGCTGTACCGCCACCCCGTAGGCCGATCCGATCGGACCAATGGGTGACGTAACTAGGTAGAGAGAAGCTTATGGCAGCATCCAGATGGGTTTCACAAACCATCAAAATGTCAATGCCGAAAGACGGTACAAACTCAAGGACGCTAGGGTGTTGGCACCGGATGCCGTTCGCGTTCCAAATCACCAGCAGTTCAACGGGTGTTGTGCCTTAATTTCTGGGATAGTCCATATGGTGTGCGCGTTCAAATGAGAGGCGCCGAGGCGTAGACACACAGCACAGAGGTGTCGTTGAAGGGAGTCCTCCTACGCACAGGAGGGTACTTCGACTACTGCCATACTGGGACTACGTCCCTTACTGGTTTAGAGATTGCTTTTCTAACTAAGGGGTGGTGGGTAAATTGTGGCGATAGTGTTTAGGGAAGTATTTTGGAATTCCTAGTAAAGTTTTTGGTGGTGTAAGGTGTGATTTTATGAGCTTATGGTTGGCATAGCACAAGTCTATGTCCTTTGTAAGTTTCTCCGGGGTCGAGGTCGTACTCCCCGAGACCGCGTATGAGGTGATTGAAACTTGAAGGAGGTTGAGCTTGGAAGCTTCGAGAAAGGTGTACGATGTAGTCTGTGAGTTTTGGAACATTAAGATCTGAGTGAATGTTGTCTTTGGGTATATACCAATGAGTTGATGTAATGATACGAAGATATAGTTTTTGGAGAATCTGTAGTTTATATAGGTGGGTTTTTGCTGCAACACCCTAGACTTAGCAGAACCTGTTTATACAAAAGGATCTTGTTGCTGAGCGCCAGCGTCAAACTTCCACTATAGAGCGGATACAGCATTGCCATCTTCCTGTTGGGTTTATTTGCCAAAGTTGTAAGCTTCATATCTGGAGTGAACTTGAGATGCCCACCTCGGTAGCGTGGTGGTAGCGAGTCTGCTTCACGTTCAAGAGGCCCCAGGTTCGAATCTCGGTCAGGGTGAGTTACCTGGATAAGGTTTTCCGTAGTTTTCCTTTATCCTGAAAGACGAATTCCGGGTAACTCTAAGCTCTAGGAACCCTGGGCTCATTTGAGCATCATTTCACCCATTCCATTCCTCGTCCGATATGAATCAAGGTTGGAGGACGTAAAATTACAAAAAATGACCCCTAGATAAGTCGCCGTTGTAGACCATGGCACTTCTTCTCCTGCTAGCCGGAGATTGGGGACGTCTTGAAGCATTCGCCTGGTAAAAGTAACTGCCTGGGACTTTGTAGCATTTATTTTTAGGCGCCAGGTAGTAAACCAAGCGGTCAGCATGTCAGCATAAAACTATGCCCTCTTCACCGCAAAAGTGTGATGTTTAGAAGTGGCTGTCAGTGCGATGTCGTCTGCAAACAAATACAATTTGCAGCCTCTATAGGTCGGAAGTGTGTTGATAAAGGCGAGGAATAACAGGGGGCACAGGAAATTGCCTTCGGGTACCCATGCATGGATAGTATAAGGTTAAGAAATGATGTCGTCCCAGGCAGCGACGGAGGATTGATCTTTTAGGTAGCTGAGAATTAGGTGGATTAAGTAGGAAGGGATATCGTTGTGCATTAGGCGATAAAGGAGACCTTCATGCCATACAGAGTCGAAGGCTTTGGAGATATCAAGGAACAGGGCTGCAACATAGTGAAGATTGTTGTATGCTCTGACCATTTCATCCACTATACGGAGGAGCTGGTGGTTTGTTGAATTTTGACGCCGGAATCCAAATTGTTCTGATCGTAGCACATGACGACGGTCCAATAAAGCTTGAAGATGCAGCTGGAGAACCTTTTCAAACAGCTTTCTGATTGCTGGAAGGAGACTAATTGGTCGATGACTGTTCATTGTTTCAAGTTCTTTCCAGGCTTGTGGAGTGTAATAATTTAGGCATGTTTCCATGCTCCTAGGAAGTGAGCCAATTTAAGTAAGCCATTGAAAATATGGACCAATAGCAGAATCCATTGTCTAGGAAGGGCTTCGAATGCTGCATAAGGCCGATTGTCAGCTCCTGCGGCTTTGTAGGGTCGGACAGTGTTGCTGATACCCCTGACTTCCATGATATTAGCTAAGCTAATTTCACGGGTAAGTGGGGGAGTTCTTGGGTAGTTAGTTACCGTTGTTTCTATCTCGCTAGTCAGTTCTCCATCCTGTCATTCCGCTGGATGAAATGTGGATGCTTGAGGTGGATCCAAGCACGGACCTAAAGGAAGATCTGAACGAAAACTGTGTGCGTCAGGTGACTTTCTCCGGGGCTACTTTCGTGTTTCTGTGTAGGATTTCGTATAACTATAAAGCCTGTTTCCAGGCAGTATTTAATTGAAGCCCTTAGTCTCTGTTGATATTGTGTGTTTCCGAAAGGAATACCAACTCCTTGCTTTACTCTTTGCTTTACACTTCGTGGCCAGTAGCTTGCACTTTTGGCAATAACTGTTGCTCCGTCAAAATCGGTCCGGTGGTCCGTTCGAAATAATGTTCAGCCAGACCTGATTTTTCCGGTTGCATCAGGCGGATACTCCTACTGTGTTCTTTTATTCCAATGGCTATTATTCTCTCAGTTTATCCAATATAAGATATCCCGCATGCGCAGGAAATGCGGTAAAACCCTGGCATTTCATTTTGAGGTCGTCCTTGACTGTTCTTAGTAGATTCCTGATTTTGTGTGGTGGAACATTTATAGTTCTGATGTGTTTCGACAGTATTCTGCTGATAATACAGGATAGCTCCTATTCTTCTCTACCTCCATTGTGAATGGGATCTGTGGCCGACGACTGTTTAGATGTGCTAAGAAATGCAATAGTGTATCTTTCCCATGAGGCCAGATGACGAATGTGTCGTCCACATCTGTAAAAATGGGAAGGTTTAAGTGGTGCCGTGTCTAGAATTTCGTGCTCAAGATGTTTGATATTACTGGTGATATTGGAGAGCCCATCGCTACGCCGTCGTCTTGATCATAGAAAAATGCCATTGACCATAAAGTACGTTGAGGCCAGTGTATGTCAGAATAGTTCTGTGATGTTGGCAGGAAATTGTTCTGAAAGAAGTTGGACGGTTTGCTCTAGGGGTACCCGTGTGAATAAGGATATTACGTCGAAACTGGCCAGTATATCAGATGTTGAGACGTTGATGTTTTTGAGGGTTTGTCAAATTCAGTTGCATTCTTGACGTGGTGTTGGCCACGGCCAAACAAAGTTTGCAGCAATTTAGCCAGTTGGGTACCTAGCTGGCTGTTGGAACTACCCTGGTGTCTACTATGGTTCGCAGTGGGTCCCCGGTTTGTGCATCACAGGTAGCCCGTATAATCTCGGTGATCTGGGGCCTGAAGTGTTGACCGAACGTTGAACCTATTTAGGGAGGCTGGATTTTTAATGAGCTGGGTTGTCCGTCTCTCTATTGCACTTGTGGAGTCCCTCTGGAATATCTTGTATGATGGATCTTCCAGTAGCTGTTAAACCTTCTTATTGTAATCCACAGTGGAAAGAATGTCCATGGTGGTTGGATACTGCAGTACGTATTTAATCTGCGCTGTCCAAGGTTCAATACCGCTGATAATGTCTGCTATTGGAATACGCCGTCGTTTATTATGCTATTTAAAGGAAGGTTAAAAATATATCCTATAGTCAAACTTAATAACATCAACATCAAAAGAGCAAATGTTGTTAAATATCTTGGTATGTATATTGATGAGAAGCAACACTTTGACACCCATATTAAATCTGTAACAATGAAAGCTAATGGAGTATTAATGAAACTATCTACAATAGCTACAAGAATATTTAAGCTTTATCCTAGTACAATTCATACATATCATATGAGTTTCATGGTGGGTATAGCTGCGTATGGATCGTCCATATGGGCACATAGAGTAGAATTGAGGAAGAATATAGATACTCTACGGAAATACCACAGACAGGCTTTACTTCGTTGCACAGGAGCAGTATCAACGACCGCTACAATGGCATTATTAGTGATAGTGGGAATATGGGCACTGGATTTGTTGATTAATGTGCAGCCTATTCACTAAGATAGAAAATGTATCGGGAACTCCATGCAGGACGAGGAGAGAAATTAGGATCGTATTAATTGATGAATGGCAAAATTAAAGGAGATCCAACCAAGACGAAGTGGAATACAATACATTTGAGGATATTGTCCGTACAAGACATACTTTAAAAGGATAGGAAAGGCAGATGAAACCATCTACACTACCTGTATGGAAGAAGATACTGCGGAACTTGCTTTATTTGAATGAATCGTATAAAGTATATTCAACAGCTAGAAGAAGAGAGGCAAGAATTAGCAGGAAAATGTATATGGAATATCATTAGGGAGAGGGAAGATCTTAAAATACCTAATTGACAGCGGAGAAGGTCTCAACAATAGTAATGCATAAAGATAACCAACAAATACAACAGCAACGACGAGTAAGAGACAATATTCAACATAGTTATCGTGAATCACCTTCCACACCAAGAAGATCTGAACGACTTCGGGCACAGCATATGGATCCCTTGCTTCAACAACCAAAGGAAAAAGAGGAATTTCACCTAGTCGAAGGATTAAAAGAAGAGGACAATCTTGGATTCAACAGAAGAATTTGAAGCGACAGAAGAAGAAGACAACATCAACACAGAACAAAAGGATAGATTGATTTATTAGGGATAGGAAATTAGAAGTAGTTTAGATTGTGAAAATTGGAAGCTGCAACTGTAGCAATTAGATTAGTTAGGTTAGATTAGATGGGTACTATAGGTTAGCTTGCTGCAAAATGTTTGTAAATATCAATATAATTATGTATTAGTAAATATAAAATTGTAATACTGTGTCTTGGTATATCATCTAGAGGCCAAGACATAAGAAATGCAGAATAAAAAAATAAAAAATAAAAATATTGGAATACGCCTTGGAGTAGGTGCGAAGTTCAGGCCTCTGGAGAGAACAGAGATGCTGGCTTGGTCCAGGGTTTGGTCTGTGAGATTGATGACCAAACGATCTGTCGGTAAAGGCGCTACTGCATATGATTGCTTGTTGAGCGAACGGAACTTCTTGGTTTGGCGGGCTGTGTTGCGTAGTACCGTGGTGTGGCCACTTGCGTGTGTGGAGATCTCCGCCATAACCCAGTCCTTGGGCGTCAGTTTAGACGAAAGAAACCAGAACGACTGTAACAACTGCCGGTCCAGCGAATCATGGAGAGGATACACTACCGAATTTCTTAGCACATCTAAACAGTCGTCGGCCACAGATCCAATTCACAATGGAGGTAGAGAAGAATGGGAGTTGGCCTTTCCTCGACATCAACATTACTAAGCCTAGTACCAGTAAACTTGGCCATGCTGTTTACCGTAAGCCGACCCGCACAGACGTATATCTTAACGCGGATAGCTTACATCACAAGTCCCAAAGAGTTAGCGTACTGAACACTCTTGTTCACAGAGTTACTGCCATTTGTGACCAAGAAGATCTCACAGAAGAACTGAAGCACCTCAGTTATACTTTCCGACAAAACGGCTAGAAAGCCAGCGACATCAAAGCCTCCATATCCAGGGTAACTCACAAAAAACACCTGACACCATTCTACAAACAGTTGAACCTACGGCCACCGCACGCATCCCACATACCGGTAAGCTATCCTGTATTATCAGCAGAATACTCTTGAAACACAATATCAGAACTACACATGTTCCACCACCCAAAATCAGGAATCTACTCAGACCAGTCAAGGATGACCTCAAACTGATAGCGCCAGGGGTTTACTGCATTTCCTGCGACTGCGGGATTTCTTACATTGGATAAACTGGGAGAACAATAGCCACTAGAATGAAATAACACAGGAGTATCCACCTGATACAACCGGAAAAATCAGGTGTGGCTGAAAATTGATTCGAATGGGACCACCGGGCCGATTTTCACTGAACAACATTTATTGCCAAAAGTGCAAGCTACTGGCCACGAAGAGTAAAGGAAGCATTGGTATTCCTTTCGGAAAGACGCAAACTACACAGAGACTAAGGGCTTCAGTTATATGCTGCCTGGAAACTGGCAGTATTTTCAGTTATACGAAATCCTACACAGAAACACGGAGTTAACCGTGGAGAAAGTTACCTGACGCAGACCGCTGTCGTTCTGGTTTTCGTTTAGGGCCGTGTTCCGATCCGCCTCAAGTGTCCACGCCCAAGGCCTACCATCGGTCACCATAATTCAGCACTCATTTTGTGCTGAGGCGTTTATAACAAATCAGCATATCACTCTGCAGCAGCAAATAGACAGTTTCCCGGCTAATCCCCAGCAAGCCGACAACACCCCTCCAAACCATGCAAATGCACTGGAAGTCCACAAGATGAGGCTTCCTATACAGCAATCTAAGTTAGACAGCAGCATAGAAACATCTGGAAGTGCAAGACCAACCGCTCAGAAGGAGAGCGTACAGGTCTACGCCCCATCAACATTGGATTGCGGCAACTATCCTAGCACCGCCTACCGGTCCATAACATGCTCATCACAAATATCCCAAAACAATCTCCACCAAACCAAACCATTTCAGAGGCTCAATTCCTTAATCTTATGAGCAGAATCCCCATCCATCATCAACCCGACTTCGCTACAGTCCTAGCTAAAGCTCTGGAACAACGACCTGATAACACACCCCCTGAAACCATCTTAGTCCACACCGTATTCATTTTCATGGGACGCTATGGCAGGCAGGAATAACAGGCTAGCAGACCTAATCGGGCTCAAAATATGTTCATGGAATTCCAATGGGATCCGGAACCAAGTTAAGTGAAGTATCAAACTTCATAAAGCAGCTTTCTAGTACTCAGAAGGCTTCCATCCCTGGCATGCTCTGCCATCGTACTGATCGGGCAGATGGTTCGCTGGTACAGCCATCTCTGTAAACCGTACCATTCAGCATCATCGTTTACATCTGTCAGCCACAGCCGCACTTGAAGCAACTGGTATACAACAGACTACCAATAGAGAGTCCCTGAATATCTTCGCCCTCTACATTCCCCCTAGCAGACCTGTGTGGCATGGCGATCTGGATGAAGTCTTTTCTGCAGAAACACAAACCATAGCCATGGGTGACTTAAATGCCAGAGGTCCGCAGTGGAACTCCACAGTCAGGACACACAGAGGCATGGTGCTGGAACGCTACTTGGGACGGCGAAATCTCGCTGTACTTACTCCTTTATCACCCACCATAACAGACGGGGATCGCTGACCACCTGAATGGTTGGATATTGCTATCCTCCAGCACATTCGCGGCCACCCGAAGATCTTTACCATCCCAGAACTTTCTTCAGACCACTACCCCATCGTTTTCCTCTATCAAGTCCGGGCAACAGACAAGGCCCCGCCAAACTGCCCGAACCCTCGTCAAGCCAACTGTAGCAATTACACAGAGATAATGGTAACAAGATCAGCAGAAGTTACACCATGTAATAGCGTAGCTGAAGCTGATACTATAGTTACTGCCACCCTTATACAATAGCACAAGCAATGGTAGAAGCCACTCTACCACGGTGTAAGTTCTGCAGTGTACAGAAACCAGTTCCATCACAACTGCGGAAGTTAATTGCCGAAAAGAATAAAGATAGGCGACAGTTTCAACTCACGCGAAATACCTTACACAAAAGAGAGTGATATAGACTTGCAGCACATAGTCAAAGTAGAGCTTGCTGACTTCCGAAATGAAGAATGGGAACCCCGAATATGTGCTCCTGATTACCAGGACTCATCACTTTGGCGTATTTGCAAGGCGCTGCTGCGCATACATTCTTCTGATCTAGTTCAGAATGATGGCATAAGAACAGTCCAGTCGACCACAGAAAAAGTGAATTTTATGGCTGAACATCCAGCCTCCACTTTTCATCCAGCTGACTCTCAAGACCAAGAGCTCTCCGAGGAAATTGTGTCGCGTGTTGAAGGTTTCCTTCCACGCCTTTTAATGTGGATGAAGTGCACTTGACAACGGTTGGAGAGGGGCGGAGTATTATAGCCAAAGTGCTCCCCTTTAATGCAGCGGAGTTTGATAACTTGCCGTATGCTGCTTTCAAAGCACTACCGGCAGCATGGTAAACACTGTTGGTTCACCTGATTAAAAGTCTACTGCTATTGACTCATATCCCAGCTGTGTGGAAACACGCTAGGATTATCACCCTTCCTAAGCCAGCAAAGGACCCTAAGCTTTTCAAGAGCCACCGGTCCATCAGTCTGCTACCGGCCATTGGTAAAATCTTCAAGAAGGTGCTGCAATCCAGCCTTCAGTATCTGGTGGATTAGCACAGTGTGCTACGACCAAAGCAGTTTGGTTTCCGACGTCAGCATTAGACCTCTCACCGGGTACTTCGCTTCGTGGACGATGTTATACGCGATTCTAACAATCGGTACTATGTTACAGCACTGTTCCTTGACATATTCCGAGCTTTTGACTCAGTGTGGCATGATGGCCTCCTCCATCGTCTCATCCACTACAATATTCCAGCATACCTCATACACCTCATCAACACCTAACTCAAAAATCGTTCCTCCGTCGTTGCCAGGGACAACATCCACTCATGTTTCCCAATGGCATCCATGTCGGGGAATCTCAAGGCAATGTCCTTGGTCCTCTACTGTTCCTCACCTATATAAACACCCTCCCTATCCTAATAGGCTGTAACCTATACTTATTTGCTGATGATACTACATTAACAGTCACATCTAAGTACCATTTTAATGCAGTACGCAAGGCACAGCATTGCGCTGATATGCAACCTTTCTGGTTCATCACTTGGCGCCTGCAAATAGAAGCATCAAAATCTCAGGCAGTCACATTCACCCACCGCAAACTTCAAGATGGACCCAATCTCCATCTGGCTGGAGAGGAAGTACAATGGTCCAAGGAGGCTATATACCTCGAGTAACCCTGGAGTCTGACATGGAAACAACAAATCAGTTCTGTCGCAAACAAAGTGTCCAGAAGAATTGCCATGCTGTATCCTATGTACATTAGGAAATCGACTATGAGCCTGCATAACAAATAGCTCAATTACAAGCAAATACTCCACCCTGCACTAACCTACGCAGCACAGTCTGGGGATCTGCAGCAAAATCCCATCTCTGCAAACTTCCAGTCCTGCTAAACCCCTACCTTCGGATAGCAACAGCTTCCGATTGGTACATCCCAAACGATAATACCCATTCAGGCCTTTCCTTCCTAAATATCACAGATTACATCCTTACCTTATCCCATAGTTTTTATAACAACTTACCATCCAGCTTCAACAACCTTCTCCGAGGTCTGGAGCAATATGTCCTCGACCCCGATGAAACGTACAAGCGACCCAGACTAGTGATAGCCCCACCATAGGCCTCTACAGAACATATTCTGAACTATCCTTTTACACTACCAATCCCTAACAACCTAAATATATACTTTAAAAAAGCATTACTCATTTCACCACCATCTTACCCACCGTCATATCATCAATACACAACACCATGCCATTAAGAGTGGCCGCGCCGTGGCTCAGTGGTTAGACCGCGTGGCTCTCACCAAGGTGGCCCGGGATCGATCCCAGGCGACCGCAAAGTGAGATTTTTGGTGGACAACACGGCGCTGTTGCGGGTTTCCTCCGGGATCTCCAGTTTCCCCCGCCATCTCATTCCACCGGTGCTCCATCTTCATCTCATGTATCATCAGTGTCATCGCCTGCAGTGCCGTATGTAGTAAAAGCGGGCGTTAAACACTACACATTTCATTTCATGCCAGTAAGATACAAAATCCCGATATAGCAAAATGTCAAATGACAACCTTCAACGACACCACTGCTGCTGCTCTGTCCACACCTAGGAGCCTCTCATTGACCAGTGCAGAGCACATGAACTGTCCCACAAATAAAGGCACAACACTACCTCATGCTCCGTCACCTTCCTTTCAATGCCGTTCTTTTCCTGACCAGGATCTTCAATATGTGCATTGCCTTAGGGCACTTTCCTCACGAAGGGAGAGAGGCCCGGGTGATATGTATATTGAAGCCTGGGAAGGATCTGGTACATCCTTCCAGCTACCGATCCATCAGACTCCTTTCTACCCTCTCGAAGGTATTCGAGAGGTTAATCCTAACCCGAATGACTCCCATCTTGGGAGACATTCAAGCTATTCCTGATCACCAGTTCGGATTTCGTCCTGGGCACTCGACTACCCAAAAGCTAATACGTGTGGTGGAGAAAGCTGCCCTGGGTTTCCAGGAACGCGCCTTCACGGCAGTGGTGTCTTTAGACGTCGAAAAGGCCTTCTCCACGACATGGCATGCCCGTCTGATTTTGAAACTCATCCAACTGGGGCTACCTAAACATGTAATCAACATCCTGCACAGCTTTCTCAGACATACAACATTCAAAGTCGCAGTAGCGGGGAAAACATCTACACTGAGACCCGTGAGAGGCGGAGTCCCCGAAGGCTCTGTACTATCCCCCACACCTTTTAGTGTGTTCATGGCAGACTTTCCAACTCAACCACAGGTCAAATGGCACAGTACGCTGACGATGTGTTGTTGTTCTGCAAAAACAGACACACAATCAGAGCCTTCAACCCAATCCACAGATACCTCCGGCTCACACAAGAGTGGTGTAGGCGTTGGCAGATATCCGTAAATCCGGACTAAAGCTACGCCATTCTTCTTACAAAGCGCCACACCCCCGCTTACTGCCCCAACTTCCACTTTAGAGGCCGAAGGATAGAGTGGACTAATTCCATCAGGTACCTGAGCGTTCAACTTGATAGAGGCCTAAATTTCCGCGGACAAATCAGGGAACTATCGGCACGGATTCAGGAAGCTATTGCCTCTCTGTACCCAATGCTGGGTTTGCGCTCGATGCCAGTCCGCTTAAAGCTACACTTCTTTCGAGCGCTGATAATCCCACTCATGTTGTACGCCTGTGAAATCTGGGGCATGGCTGCAGATAGCTGGATAGCATTACCTTCAGCGTGCACAGAATAGAGAACTCCGGTCCATCTATTCTGTGGGTCGTTCTTTCGCCGTGAGGTTGCTTCGCTAAGCTTCTCTTCTCCCATACGTGGAGGACGAAATTGGGCGCCGGCGACAAAATTCTACGCTCAAATTCCAGCTCACAGAAGCGCCCTGGTTCGGTCTCTAGGAGATTACGACGCTACGAGACGCCAATTCAGGCTTTACCGGGTACCCCTTATTACATGCGGGCACCCGAGGTAACAAAGGAGTTAATCCAAACAGCAGCATAAGCTGACTTTCAAAAATATCCAAATGAGCTATTTGGCTACAAAATTTACCCCACTTTATAGTAAACTAAACCATCAGGGTGTAAACAAAAAAGCGCTTTGGCACCCTGTACAAAATAAAGAGGAGCAAAAAGCTAACTCAAAAATATCCTCAATAAAATAATCCTACCTCATCCTGTAACCATCAAAATTATCAACCTGCGGTCAGCCACAAAACCTGGATGGGTACGCAGCAAAAACCTTCTGGCTGTTCACTGCCTGTCAGTATCGACTTGGACTTGGACTCTTCTAAACCGCCCAGATAAAGTCTCACATGGCGGCTAGTTGCTGTGGCGAAAACACCCCCACTCAGGTAAACCTGAGTGAGCAGATTCTTCTGCTGGTCTGCTGGTCTACTCATTCACAGGCCGATTTTTATATGACATGTGCATGTTAAGTATGGTAATATAGCCAAAACTTGACCCACCCGTATACCGGAACAAAGAGACTTAGATTAGGCTTATAGTAACGAAAGTGCTATGCGCAGAGCTGATTATGAATTATTTCCAGATTACATCCTGAACGCGCGACACATTTATAGGAACTTATCCCCTAGCGAGTAATCTTACATACTCAGATCTGTTGTGCTGTAAAAGGAACATTCGCGCTGCTCGCGGGGTTTCTCATAACAAACTTTCATTAATATAAATCCAGTGTTATTAATTGCTGATCTGCGGAGGAGAAATTTATTTTACTGTAAGCAACGTCCACTCTTATTTTTAATACTATTATTGATAATACTATAGAAGAATATAGATAACGACAAATCCAAAGGTTTTTGTATTATTGCAATGACTTTACTAGGAAAGAAAAGGGCTGAAAGAGAAGGCATAGTAGTGAAAACAAAGAGTCCCTTTTATTAAGAGTTACCTCATATATTAGGTCATATGAGTGCAACATGTTTTTCATAACTCACCGCCAATATTATTAAGTACAAATATTTTGAGTCACTCTCATATATTTTTACTCCTCAAGTCATTGTGTATCTATATTAAGTCACCGACCAAGACTTAACTCAGCATTCATATGTCTCACATATTTGCCTACAGTACAAACCCAGACACCCAAACATTGTCTTACAATTTTTAAATGTATGTGCTGGAATTCATAAAAAATATTTACTTTATCAATGCTTTGAGTTCTGCTTACAGATCAGTCCTCCTCGGAGTCAACAACATGAAGAATACATTCCCTATAACCCCTTTCTTTAACAAAACGCACAACAAATTGGAGATGACATACTCTAATTCATTATAGATTTGTAAACAGAAAAATAAATAAATAATCATTGTTATTTGACATCCATTTATATCAGTTACCTAACTATATTTAATTCAATGCTGTTGATCACAATATCAAATCTTGTTATATTATGTAACAACCTCAAGGAATAAGAGTGATGTTATTTGATAATATCCTGCAGCATACCTTTTAACAATATGCCTCTAGTGTCAATATCTTATGTTAGCCTAATGATTGTCAGATCTGGTTAATCAGTTTTGTCATAAGAACATGACATAAAAATCCCCTCTTTTTATTTTTAAGATTCTTTTCTAAGTATATGTAATGAAATGCTATTGCATTACCGGTTATTCCACTAGTATTTACAAATTTCTATGGGAGATAACGATGAAGCGATGCTTGGTACCTTTAACTCTGACAATCCCTAGTTCTATAAGAAGCTGTACACTTTCTTATTATTTCTTATATAAATCTGACATGTGTCTTGTCCACCATCTACTGTTCTGCCAACCTCTCAGACACAATTTTTGTTAATTAATTTACTGCAGATGTAATTAAATACTGTTCTGTATTTATGTAGCAACTTAGCTGAACCGTCTGTGTACTGCATTTATGTTCTTAAATGTAAATATATTAATTTTTAACAGCAATTACATATGTTTTAGTTCAATGCAGTGACATAAAGTATTTCATGATGCCATTATAAATAACACAGTAATCCATTTACCTTTGGTGGCACATTTTTATGTTAAATATTTGTTATTTAGTACGTTACAACTTAAGTGGAACATCTATGTATTCTCCAAATAACTTTGCTTATGGTACTTCGCCATAAGTCAAGTACAAATTTTCATTTTTGCATGTTTCATAATGCTTAGCCAATTTTTTTCTCTTTCACTAAACACCACTATTTGTCTAACGCACTTCCATACATGTTCCACTACCATTAATTATTCAAATGGTACTTTCGATTATTTACAATGTTAAATCTTGCGTTAAATTTCATTTTATACTTGCAAAAGTTGTAATACCTGGAAAACCTATCCATCCCTATGGTGCCATTGCATTTATCAAACCCATGCCCTATAAAAATGTTCTGGGTTATCACTGTTACCCTAAGTTATTTTCTGTTGCTGCATAAAATGTACCACCTTCACCGGATACAAGCTACTTGCATCACCATTGTGCTACCAAAAGGGAGACATCCACAAGCATGGATCCTGTCACCTGCTTCTTCCCTAGGAAAACAGCCCTTCCCAGATGATTTATACTACATCAGAGTTCCCCATGCTGCCAACTTACCTGGGGAAAAACAGTCAGCTCTTGCCAGATGAACCAATGCACTTCGAGGAACCGCTCGAGCTGCCATATATCTCGGGTAATCAGTGAAGCAACTATACCAAGATGAACTACGACACGGCGCGAGTAACTTAAGTAAACAATTTACAAGTTACTCCTCCATGTTTTCGTCAGCTCACCTGCAAGGACCTCTAACAGTGACGCAGGAGGGCAAGGCTAGGTGGATTGCCCTACATACTGCCCTACATACCCTTGAAATTTTTCGTCTGCTCTTTTGAAAGGACTTAGCAAAGCAGCACAAAGGAGTACAGTACATTCAAAGCTAACGTATAGGGACAGCAGGCCGTAACAAGTTTTCGTCAGCTTCCCTATTCCAGCTATTATTACAGACTCTTTAGGATGAGGCAGCAAATACAGTCAAACTTTGGTCAGTGATACGGTACTATTAGCAGCTATGGTCGTGTTGGCAGAGCTATAGTGATAATTGAGTACAATTATTGACAGTACCATGTGAAGTAACTCCAGTACTTCATATTATGACTCATATTGGTGGTGTAGTGTACTTGCATATAACTCTGGACTTCGTCCAGAGACTTCGTCCAAGGATCCAGAGACAATATTCTTACCTTCATTCCTTTCCCACCTGCCCTTTAATTTTTTTTTCTGTCTGTATTTTATTTTTCAGATTTTACGCTTTTTATTATATTACTATGTACACACTAATATGTAGTAAAATTTGTATTCACTATTTGTATTCGCACCTAGCAAGTATGATAGGTTACGTATGTGACCAGCCACAACATTTGTAATTGTAAATACTTTTATGTATTGTCACCGGTCACATTGTTGCGACTGGCAGGGCCGGCGCGCATAATAGGACCGGTAGTGTAGTGCGGAGATAAAAAGCTTGCCGAAACAGATAATGAAAGATAACTGGAAGCATGGCTTTCTCGATTGTTACAGAAAATTCCACTAATTACTGGAACAGTGAGTGGAGATATAAAAGAAGCCATGGCTAGTTCATTGGGACAATCGTAATCGGAATAGATACTTGTGCGCTTGTAGTTGTAATTTGAAAATGAACTGTTTTGTTTATTTACGTGTGCAGAAGTGGCGACAGATTGTGTTGGTGTATGTTACGTCAGCTTGCTGCAAAGAGGTGTACAAACAATGTATTTCTACGGAAATAAAGGGCATTATGAATATCTGCAAACTGGAATTTTAGTTTTACGAAACCACAAAGAATCAATTGGTGCCAGAAGTGGAACATACGACCCTGAACGTTGCATTAGCAAAAATTTATGAGAGCTGAAGGAAATGAGAACAGAGAATAACAACCCTGCTGCCGAAAACATATGCGGCAAGTAACACCCTGGCCGCAAAGTTGGAGTCCATAAATAACATTTTAGTTAATTGATGGAAATTAATCATTTCTCCACACTAGCCATATATAGGCTAAGGTTTTTGATAGATAGAGTCAACATGAAAAATTCAATGCCATAACCGGGATTTGAACCGCGGAGCTCCTGGTTTCCGCCCAGTCGCTCTTAACCTTTGAGCTATCATGGCCAACGTGCCCTTCCTGCCATTAAATTCTCCAGTTGACTCATGTATTTCCCCGGTAGACCACTAGGGGCTCTCGCATCCAGGATACACCGTTTGTGGCGACTTACTATCGTAAGTGCTTGAGCCCCAGGCTTCATCATTTAACTCTTCCGCCCAGTCGCTCTTAACCTTTGAGCTATCATGGCCAACGTGCCCTTCCTGCCATTAAATTCTCCAGTTGACTCATGTATTTCCCCGGTAGACCACTAGGGGCTCTCGCATCCAGGATACACCGTTTGTGGCGACTTACTATCGTAAGTGCTTGAGCCCCAGGCTTCATCATTTAACTCTTATTATTTTAGTTAATGTGCGAGAGCTCTTAGTGGTCTACCGGGGAAATACATGAGTCAACTGGAGAATTTAATGTCCGGAAGGTACGTTGGCCACGGTAGCACAATGGTTAAGGGCCACTGGACGGAAACCAGGAGATCCGTGGTCCAAATCCCGGCCATGGCATTGAATTTTTCATGTTGACTCTATCTATCAAAATCCTTAGCCTATATATGGCTAGTGTGGAGAAATGATTAATTTCCATCAATTAACTAAAATAATAAGAGTTAAATGATGAAGCCTGGAATTTAAGTACTTACGATAGTAAGTCGCCACAAACGGTGTACCTCAGATGCGAGAGCCCCTAGTGGTCTACCGGGGAAATACATGAGTCAACTGGAGAATTTAATGTCAGGAAGGCACGTTGGCCATGGTAGCTCAAAGGTTAAGAGCGACTGGACGGAAACCGGGAGACCCGTGTTTCAAATCCCGGTCATGGCACTGAATTTTTCATGTTCACGCCATCGGCCGCGGAGCTGAAAGAAATGTAGATGGCTAATGACAACCTCACCTCCAAGCTGAAAGAAATGAAGACGCCGAATGACACGCTCGCCGCGAAGACGGAGGCGGCAAATAGCAACTTGGCCGCGACGATGACCGAATTGACCA
Source organism: Mantis religiosa (assembly GCA_030765055.1). Classification (NCBI taxonomy): domain Eukaryota; kingdom Metazoa; phylum Arthropoda; class Insecta; order Mantodea; family Mantidae; genus Mantis; species Mantis religiosa. The sequence goes on from CM060951.1 coordinate 134,006,624, forward strand.
CGGAAATGAAAGCAGCGAACGATAGCCTGGCAACCTAAATGAATGCGGCGAAACGAGGCCCTGGCCCCCAAATATGAAGAGCAGTTGGCCGGCGTGAAGGAGGACGTCACGGAGCTGGACAAGCGGATGGGTCAAGCTGAGGAGCGCGTCGAGGACCTGGCGAACCACGTTAACGACCTAGAGCTACACCATGATGGAGGACATCGTCGGTACAAGGATGAAGCATTAAATACCGACGCGCCGGGCCGCGAAAGAACATCTGCGCGCGTCAAACCACCAAAGTAGGAAGGCACGTCAATATTCGAAGTTTTCCGCAGCCAGTTCGATACAATGGCCAAGAACAAGTGGTCACCAGAGTAAGAGGCCGCACAGCTAACAGCCAGCCTCCAGGGACGGGCCGCAGAGGTACTGAACGCGGTCCAGACAGCGGCGGCGCCTAAGAACATCTGAGAGACCATGGAATACCGCTTCCGAAATCACCGCTTGGCAGCAGCTTACCGCAGCCGACTGAATTCGAGGACGCAGCAGCCAGGGGAGACGCCGTAGGAGTTCACACTGACAACTGAACAGCGGGCCAGCAAAGCCCTGGTCGACCTCCCACCCGAGTTCGTGTCTCGGGAAGCCCCTGCATATTAGTTGAGGGGTTACGAGACACCGGTATATGTCAGCAACCTAATGCTCGGCGACTGCAAAACCATCCAAGAGGCGCTAACGGCAGCACTGAGGATGGAGGCGGCCGAGGTGACAGCTACGCCGACGTCGAGAACAAGGAATATTCCTTACACTGGAGGCCGAAGGCCAAACCGAATTCCCGATTTAAAAGATGTTTTAAAGAATACCATTTTTAAAGTCTATTTTTGGGTTCTCAGGGACTACTTCTTACCTTATGAAACCTAGTTTAGACACCTAAAGTTGCATTTCAGCGACCTCAAATGTCGAAACCTTGCTATAAGGGATGGCCATCACCATTACCCTAATACTAAGGATAATAATACTATAAAAGAATATAGATAATAACAACCCCTAACCTTTTATACAGAATTATTGAAATGAATTTATTACAGAAGAAAAAGGGCTGCGTGTTTTCAGTAGGTGTTCCCCCATACTTTAAATCATACGAGTAAGATATGATTCTTATAAGTCACACCAAATATTGATAATTAGGGCCCGGATTTTGATGAAAAGTCATCATTTTTCTGAGTAGTCACAGACGATGCTTATTGGAAATAAGTGCACTCTGGAACACATACGTTAGATATATATGGTTTTTATAGGTTATCAAACTGCATTTTTTCACATTTTTATAAGTTCATATTTCAACATTTAGGGGCATTTTCCGGTCATTTTCTTTCTGTTTCTCGAATTTAAAGGGCATTTTCATCTGCAGCTCGCATTCGGGAGGACCGGGTTCGATTCTCGTGGCGGATCAGACCCTGACCCATGGGCTTTTTGGGTTTTTTAAAAATAATCTGCGATTGAATGTCCATTTATATCCTCATCTTTTATGAAATAGTAGCTTTGTAATTGTGGTAAACATGTAATTAACACAGGTCAGCGTCCTAACAGTGCTGTGAACTTAGGACTCATAAATTCGAGGAATCGCCGATTATATCATGCAATATATGTGGATCGCATCAGTCAGGACTTCAGGAGCAAGAAGTGTCGCAGTAAGGAGAGTAGTTTGTGAAGTGTATAAATTTGTTGTGTTGTGGTATTGAAATGCCAAAACAAAGGAATTAACTTCGTCCCGTTTGAAACAGTATGTTTCAGGGTTTGGCGAAAACATATTCTCCACTGATTGAACTGTATTGCTCTGTAAAGTGTGCAAAATTAAATTCGCTGCAGACAAACAGTTTACCACACAACATGTTGGGGGCCAAAAACATTTGCGAGCTCTTTAAAATCTGTAAAAAAAGACAGGAGTCTCAGTTACTGTTAAAAGAAACGGCTTCGACGTCAAGTAACAAGTCATTGTACATTTATAAAGAATTGCGTGAAGTGTTTGTTAGTGCAAATATTCCGCTAGGAAAATTAAGTAATTCCAAATTACGAGATTTTCTTGAATGTCACACTGGTCATTTATTTCCACATGAATCAACTTTGCGTAAAAGTAACGTACAAAAATGTTATGAAGACACGTTAAACCGAATATGTGAATGGAAAAAAATTATGTATCAATTGAGGAGACAAGTGATTTAGAGGGGCGTTATGTAGCCAATGTAGTGATAGGTACGCTAGAAGCTACTAGTGCCGGACAAGTGTTTCCTCTGACCTCATAGGTTATGGAAGCTGTTAACCGCTGCCAAGATATGCAAACTGTTCGATAAAGCCTTGTGTTTATTGTGGCCTAGTGGAATACAGCATGACAAGGTGCTCGTCTTCCTAACTGACGCGGCGCCTTCTATGTTAAAGGTGGCAAAATCGATCCAGTCATTTTACAATAATATGGTGCATGTGTTTGGCACATGCTTCTCATCGAATTGCGGAACAGGTCAGATCAACACTAATTTCCAGAGCAAAGATAATATTTCTGAAAGCACCAACCCGAACTATGTATTTCATAGTTTTGATAGGGTAGATTCTAAGGCAATTGAGAGCGCCCAGGATCTGTTTTCGGATACTCAAATCCAAGGTAAATTAGTTTTCATTAAATAAAAATTTGCATTTTAGACGGATACCATAACCCACCTTGAAGAATGTGGCATGACATTGGATAGGTCGAACGAGTTAGTTTGGATTGCGGAAGAGAGGATACAAAATGTAAAAGGTGAGTTGGTGACAAAATTATACAGACACTAAAATCTGTGTTGGGCAAAATTAAAGAATACCAGTTTGTCAGATTACTAATATCTTGTCAGAAGAAAACTTCAGAGCAGAATTTCAATTTTTACTTAGTTTTTAACAGGAACTTCATTTTAACAGGATTTAACAGGTATTGACACTGAAGAGGTAGAGCCAGACTGAAAAATTCAATGCCAAAGCCGGTATTTGAACCACGGATCTTCTGGTTTCCGTCCAGCCGCTTTAACCATTTGAGCTACTGTGGCCAACGTGCGAACATGACATTAAATTATCCAAATGACTCGTGTTTCTTCCGGTAAATCACTAGGAGTTCTCATAAATACATGAGACAACTACCTTAATGGCGACTTATTATGCTGTAAGTACTTTAAGGCCCGGGCTTTATAGTTAGGACCACTATTAGGTACAATTAATGTAAATGATTTGTTCTTTCACACTAGCCGTGTATAGGACGCACTATGGAGGGGTAGAGCCAGACTGAAAATTCAATGCCCTAGCCGGGTTTTGAACCACGGATCTTCTGGTTTCCGTACAGCCGCTCTAACCATTTGAGATACTATGGCCAACGTGCCAACATGACATTAAATTATCCAAATGACTCGTGTTTCTCCCGGTAAAAGACTAGGAGTTCTCATAAACACATGAGACAACTACTATAATGGTGACCTACTATGCTGTAAGAACTTTAAGGCCCGGACTTTATAGTTCGGGCCACTATTAGGTACAATTAATTTCTATTGACATAATGTTTTTCAAATATGCATCTCTAACATCTGTGAAAGTGGAGAGAAATGTCTCAAAGTATAAAACCTTTATACCTGACAACCGTCGTTCCTTTACTTTTGATAACTTGAAGATAACCATGGTGGTGTTCTGCAATGGTAAGTCTTGGCTAATGGGTACAGTAACTTATTTTTTGATATTTTATAAAATTGAAAATGACCTGATAAATTTTGAATTTATTTGTTATTTAGTAGCAATAATTGCATTATTTACTAAGAAAGTTAATGTTTACATGTGGTTATTCGAACCATATATTCATTATTTGTTTGTGACAGTTATTAATTTATTATTATGAAATAAACTATTAATTTTTGTTAGTCATTTTCTTATATTTTATATGCATTATTTATATTTTAAGGGCATTTTATAGCTCACTTTTAGATAATTTTTAGGTCAACAACTTCCGGGCCCTACTGATAAGTAAGTTACCTCAATTTTGTGCCTGTTCAAGCATACTCTGAAGATTTCCTCTCCTCTCTCTTTCCTTTGCTATTTCTTCTCTTTTCTTTCCTCTCTCTCAAAGAATGTTTCTATTGAATAATAATAATAATAATAATAATAATAATAATAATAATAATAATAATAATAATAATAATAATAATAATAATAATAATAATAATAATAATAATAATAATAATAATAATAATAATAATAATAATAATAATAATAATAATAATAATAATAATAATAATAATAATAATAATAATAATAATAATAATAATAATAATAATAATAATAATAATAATAATAATAATAATAATAATAATAATAATAATAATAATAATAATAATAATAATAATAATAATAATAATAATAATAATAATAATAATAATAATAATAATAATAATAATAATAATAATAATAATAATAATAATAATAATAATAATAATAATAATAATAATAATAATAATAATAATAATAATAATAATAATAATAATAATAATAATAATAATAATAATAATAATAATAATAATAATAATAATAATAATAATAATAATAATAATAATAATAATAATAATAATAATAATAATAATAATAATAATAATAATAATAATAATAATAATAATAATAATAATAATAATAATAATAATAATAATAATAATAATAATAATAATAATAATAATAATAATAATAATAATAATAATAATAATAATAATAATAATAATAATAATAATAATAATAATAATACCATTCGTTGTCTACTGGTACTAATTATACACACTGTAGCTATTTTATCTCTGTCTTTCTCTCTTTCTCTGAGCACTAGATCGAATCGTAATAATGTTTAGTCATGGCTGATACTAGTTAAGTTTTTAAATTATGAAAGCTTTGTATAGAAAGCTTAGCGGAATGCACCTTTACCTTTCCGGTAAATGGAAATCAGAACTTCACACCTAAAATTTGTTTGGATGCCATTTAAATGTAATAAAGAAAACATGAAATTAAATTACGTTGTTTTGTGAAGGATGTTTTAAAATCAATCAATAGATTACATACATAACATAAAAGGACTAACTTTCCTGAAAAATTACTTTCTTTTGAACTGAAAATAATGAAATTGTTACTGGTAGCAGCTAAAATTTCAGAAACAAAAATGATTCCTGAAATGCATCTTATAACTTTCATTTTTGAAAAGCTTTAGTATGCTGTGTTCTGACAGCTCACGTAAATATTATTTAATTTTATACTGAATGAATGAATGTATGAATGAATGGACGAATGAGTGAGTGAATGAGTTAATGAATGAATAAGTGAATGAATGATTGAATGAATGAGAGTGAGTGTATGAATGAATGAGACAAAGAGTGAATGGGTGAGTGAGTGGGTGAGCGATTTAGAGAGTAAGTAAATTAGTGAGTGAGTGGGTGAGTGGGTGGTGAGAGAATGAATGAACAAATGACTGAATGGAATTTCACAATATTTCTATTGCCTGCCTTATCCAAAGTACAAATTGTACTCTATACGTCCATTTTCCGCTTTGCCCCCTGGTTGCCTGGCTCCCTGTTCTTTGGCTCTCTTCTTGGTACCCTCCCTCTATATGATCCCTACTCTTTCCCTTCCTTCATTCCTCCCTTTTCTTTTCCCTTCTACTCCTCTTTTTTCTTCCCACTCCACTTCTCTTTCATTTTATTTAAAAATTGTCCCATGCTCCTATTCTTCTTTCTCCTTTTCTTGTCACCATCCCCATGACTAATACTTTATGCCCATGTTATCCCACTTTTGTTTCCATCTTTTTTCTTCATCTCGATTTTCCGTGCACTCTATCATATAATGCTCCACGCTCTCTTCTCATATAGCTCACATACCGCTTTTATCTCCCCCTTTAGCCCCTTCGAGGTTGATGTTCCTGTTCTTCAATGACAGCCCTTCTCTTTCACCCTTATTGCAGTGATCCACGTATTCCTTACTTCCTCACTCCCTTGATATTGCTCTATCTTCCAATTATTTTTTCAGTCTAATCACTCCCATATCTCTTGTCATCCGTTGTCCTCTATCCTATTTCTCGCCATCTTCCAAAATCTTTCTTAATTTCTCCCTCCATTCTCCCAAATGTGCTCCTTTCCTATTTCTCTCATTTTATCCTCGACTCCTATCCAACTAAAGTTTAAAAATTATTAAGAAGATAGCTATTACTTATTAAATATGTTACTTTTTATTCAAGGAGTAGTCTTAATAGTTTCCATTCAAGGTACGAGATTCAAAAACAAATTATAACTTCCTTTAATACTCCTATATTGCAATGACCCATGTATTCCTCACTTCCCTACTCCCCTGTTATTGCTCTAAAGAATTCCAATGAATTTTTACTTTTTAAGCACTCCCATATCTCTTGTCATCCTATGTCCTCTATCCTATTTCTCACCTTCTTCCAAAATCTTTCTCGATTTCTCCCTCCATTCTCCCAAATGTCTCCCATTCCCATTTCTTTCATTTTATCTTCTACCCCTATCCACGTAAAGTTTAAATAAAATTAAGAAAATAATTATTATTTATTGAATATGTTACTTCTTATTCAAGGAATAGTCTTAATAGTTTCCATTCAAGGTGCGAATTTCAAAAACAAAATTGTAACTCCCCTTAGTACTCCAGTTATGTAAAATGGAAGAACTTCAAAACTGAATTTTATATTAAAAATCTCTGGAACGAGTATACAAAACCTAAAATACCCTTTCAGGATCTACAGTCTGAAATTGACGCTTTATGTGCAGAGATAAAAAGCAATACACAGATATAAGAAACCTCATGGGACAGATTGCACGTCTTGAAACCACTGCTCAAGTAAGTGTACTGAGTTAATTTACCGAACATTTACTTTCTCTGATCCTTGTCAGTTTCCAAAACCTTTTTACTCGTATGATCATTCTAACGATATGATATAATGATGATGATTTGGTTCTTTTAAAGAAATATCTAACTGGAGTTTGGAGAATCCTTTTATATGTTCAAAGTACCTTTGTTGATCTTCCTGTATCTACTACATAGTCTTAACACTCGTGTAGTCACGTGGGCTACATATGTAACCCAGCCATTTTGTTTTTGCAAGTGAGTATCTCCTTCTGCTTTTATGGTGCTGGGGGTTTTGGTAGCTTCTTGACGCAATGTGTTCTAAACGGTCAGTTGGCTATAATACATTTTAGTGAGACAGTAATTCTGTTATTTGCGATTAAACTCAGTTGCGCACAGCTAGGTTACATATGTAGCACACGCGACCACTAATGTAGCAGTTGTTGAAATGGCTATTAAGAGAAAGCTCACATCATTGCGTTCAAAGCCATGTGTATTTTTTCTGCGAACCGGAAGTATAAGGAAATCAAGCGACGCTTGTTTCTTGAGATAATGTCCTGGGAGCTCATAAAGCCTCAAATAGCAAGAAGTGCAGAACTAAACACTGTATCAGTCTCACTAAGAAAGCGTGCTAACATTCTTCTCCGAATTGAAGACGTTCGCTGAACACAAGTCGCATAGCTTCACAATATGGTAGGGAGGTGGAAGAAGCAAGGGTAAATCTACCAGGAAGAGTTGCAGTCTGTGTCAAAGAAAGATTTGCAATAATCATTCCCTGGCGGTATCTAAAGAGTGTCTACTAGAAGAATTGTAAACCAAATGATAATTTTGTGCTTGTGTCATGTTTTGAGATTAATCATATGGTGATTGTTGGAGCAATCTAAACATTTAATGCATTCTGTATCAGGTATTGTTATTTTCACTACTATTACCTTGATTAATATGATTCAGGAATGTAAAGGAACACTATAAACGAGTTTATCGTGTGTTTTACACGACACATAGTATCCTTTAATTTAATATCAGATTAACTTGATCGTCCGATATGACTTAAAGTTGGAGGAGTAACTGATAAAAAAATATCTTGAAACAGTTCATAGAACTCAATTTGAATGTAAGTAAACACTATAAAGATATAAAGGAATATCCCAGAAGCTTATTAAAACAATTATAAACAATATATTAAGTAAATTACATACGGGCTACATGTGTAGCCTACCTGACCATTCACGTCACAAATCATCGCCCAGCTACTCGATGGTTAGTAAATCCTTTTCGAGGATACGTGTTCGTAGCTTCACGCAATATAAGACAGAAGTGGAAACTTAAACTCTGAATTGTATACTTAAAATGCTAGACGTTTGGAGTGAATTTACTGAACATAAGATACTTTTTCAGTATCGACAGTCTGTAATTTGACGATTTGCATGCAGAAATTCAGAAAGGAGTGACAGACATAATAAATATATGGAGCAGAATGTACGTCTTGAAACCACTGCTCAAGTAAACTAAATTAGATTACCTAACATTTACTTTCTCTGATACTTGCCTTCTCCAAAAAAAAAAAAAAAAAAAAAAAAAAAAAAAAAAAAAAAATATTATATACACACGAATGAGTATCTTAAATATATGGTATAATGCTGACAATTTTGTTATTTTAGAGAAAATACAAAATGGGACGGCGGTGAGTCGTTTTATATCTTCAAAGCATCTTTTGTGGAACTTTACGTAAAAGTGAAACCTATATCATCTATATAGCCTTAAAAATCCCATTCGGGGTTAGTGCATCGAAAATAGATATGTAGCTTTAGGCAAATATATGACAAAAGTGGATACTTCAACATGGAATTTTATATTTAAGAAGCTAGAATTTTGGAGAAAGTTTACCAAATTTACAATACTTCCTCAGGATAGACAGTCGAAAATTGATGCTTTAAAAAAAGTAGAAACAGATATAAGAAACTGTATGGGGCAGATTGCACGCCTTGAAACCACTGCTCAAGTAAGCGTACTAAGTTAGCTTACCTATATCCTTTCCCTAATACTCTCTTTTCCCCAAAAATTCATATTATATCCTTATTACTTGTATGAGTACCTTAAAGATAATGTTGACAAATTTGTTATTTTAAAGAAAATATCTAACGGGAATGTGGGGCATACTTTTATACCACAAAACACCTTCAGCAGAACTTTCCATGAAAATGAATCTGTGGTTAGTAAGCTCCAAAGATTAGAGGTTGGCTATCCTTAACTTTTCTCTAATTTTTATCTATGTTCTTACTTTTATATTGCTACTGCTTACGTTTTGTTCTGTATAAAATAGCTTCCAATAAAGCAGATTTGATAATTCCACAAATCTTTATTTGAACATATCAAGATCAAACCAAATAACCATAAGCTGTGACCCCGACGACAAATAACATTTAACATGTACTCAAATGACAACGGAGGGGAAAAAATGAAACAAACCTTGCAAGTGGTACAACAGACGCTATTTCAAGAGTAGTAATCAAAGTGCCGGAGTTTTGAAGAAGAAAATGTCAAGGTATGGTTTTTACAAGTACAATCGTAATTCTGAACTGCTGGAATTAACACAGAAGAAACAAAATTCCATTAGGTTCTTGGTTCACTGGAAAGTGAAGTAGCTGATCTTATATCCGACTTTCTCACAAAACCAATGTCTGATACTCCCTATTCAGATCTTAAAAACTGTCTAATCAAAGAATTCGAAGAATCGGAAGAACGAAAGGCAAAGAAACTCCTTACAGAAGTATAACTAGGTGACAGAAAGCCTTCTTTGCACTACTCCGAGAGTTAATCTCTCGCCGGAAATAGGATATCTAACGAATTTGTACGCATGTTTCCTGCAGAGATTACCCACGAATGTATAGAGCAATTCTAGCAACCAGTAAAGATGAGCTAGATTCTGTAGCAGTTATAACTGATAAAATAATAGAAAAAAGCAATCTCGGCAGTGCATTTCTTTGTTATACTTCAAGCTCAACTGAATCTCTAAACAATGTTTCAAATGACCGGTTTTCTAGGTTAGAAAATGAGATTGCTGCACTCACAAAATCACTTAAGGATTTACAGACGCATAAGCGGTCACATAGAAGGTCTGAAACTCCAAGTAAAAAAAAAAAAAAAAATATATGATAATTTTTGGTACCATTAAAAAATTTGTGACACTGCTAAGAAGTGTACACCACCTTGCTAATACGTCACTATATTGCCGGAAAACTGCCTAGGCTCATCACTGAATAGGACAGGTCATGAAAGCCATAAATCAAATCGACTTATTATATGTGACAACTTAGGTTTAAGATTTCTCGTTGATTCAGGTGCTGCTAATTGTGTTACCACCTATAACCAAAGAAAAGTGAAATCTCTACGACCGTGTTATTTATCCAGCTAATGGTTCAAGTATTCAAACATTTGGAGAAAAGCTATTGAAATTATGCCTTAGGTTACGGCGATCACTTACTTGGCCTTTTGTAACAGCAAATATGCAGCAATTAAATCAGAACACCACTCTTCATGCAAGCCTTCATTCAAGCCTTCACTCTTCAGTACAAGGAGTTAACATCACGTACTCATATTTTCGTGATACACGAAGCTATAAGAAGACCACTACAACCAATATATTATGGACCTTTTGGTGATGCAACGTTTGGAGAAACATTTCAAAATCAGTACTCCACGAGGACCACAAATCTTATCAGTGGATAGATTAAAGCTTGCATTTTTGTTATGTTCCGCTGATTCTTCAACACTTAATGAGTCCTCTCAACAGGGAAAAACCCCTATAAATGATAACCCGGTGCTGCAAAGTAAACAAAAAAATAAATAAATAACAAAGAAGAAAAAGAAAAATCTCGATCAGGAGGAACCGTCACGCTTCCACAGTGTTTTCAAGAGGCCGTTTCGTCTCTTTTTAGGTGAAGTAGTCTGTGGCTAGTAAGCCTCCGAAGATTGGAGGTTGGCTATCCTGAAAAATTCTTTAATTTTTCTCTATGTTCTTTTTTATATTGTTATTCCTTATGTTTTGTTCTGTATAAAATAACTTCAATGAAGCAGATTTGATAATTCCACAAATCTTTAATTGAACATATCAAGATAAACCCAAATAACTGTAAATCCTTTATTTTCTGTAAAATCTTGATATCTTATTTTGTGTAAACTTTAATGCTTTCTCTAGCAAAGTAAGTGGTACAGTAAATACTAAATAGCTGCTATAGCCATTGTAAGCAGAAAAATTGGTTTCCGACATAAAAAAAAATCCTGCAGAGTGGTCTTTTGTATAATACAGAGAATGATGTAATGATGTGGTGGGAGAACGGGTTTTTGAGGGTTTATGAATGTGTTTGTTCTGAGGCATTTGGCAGTGTGTCCAGCTATGTACATTGCAGATTACGATTTGCCAAGTACATGTCGTATGATGTGTGAGGTTAGAACTTTCTGAACCCTTTTTAACAAAATTTTGCACATTGCCATACTAGATTTGGCACTTTACATTTACGTTAGGTTAGGTACTTCCATGGGCATTTGGTTCATTGGTGCAGTAATATACACTACTTCAGATATTTCGGTGCTCATGAAGGTATTTAAGGTCACTGGAATAGGAACTTCGCATGCTTTTCCAAACTGTTGGTACCTTTTCAATCATTATAAACACTATACAGTCATTTCGCTAAGCTGTGCGGTCATTTCTCTTCTTAATACGTTATTAAAATGAGTTTTAGTATGATTTTGAACATTTTAAAATCAATGAGACATTTTCTGCAGTGATTTGTTGTGGTTTTAAAGTACTTATACCTTGAATTTCTTTCAGAAATGTATAGGCTATCAAATATTTCCCCTTCAACATTTTATTTTGGTTTCATAGAATTCTAGTCTGCATATACTCAGCATACGATTCTGAGGAGGGCATCTCTGCTTTATTTGGGCCTGAGACTTAACTTAATGTTTGAAATGCATCTGAAAGTTTAACTTAGAAGCCCGAGGTAAGAAATTCATGTGAAGGTGTCCATTTGAAGTACAAGGAGAGACATTCATGTGAAAGTGCAAGTTGGAACAATGAGGTGAGAAATTCATGTAAATATGTAAAGTGGAAGACTTAGATGAGAAATTCATGTGAGAGTAAATAAGAAGAACAAGTCAAAGTATCAATTAGAACAATGAGCGACATTCAATGAAAGTGTAAATTGGAAGAACGGGGTTAGATATTAATGTGAATGTATAAATTGGGAGACATAGATGAGAAATTCATGTGAGACTAATTTAGAAGAACGAGGTGAGAAATTTATGTGAATGTGGAAGTTCGAGGTCCGAGGAGAGAAATTCAGGTGGATGTGTAAATTGGAACACTTAGATGAGAAGTTCATGTAAGTTTTAATTAGAAGAACGAGGTGAAGAATTCATGTGAATGTGAAGCTTAGAGGTACGAGGAGAGAAATGCATGTGAAAGTTTAACTTAGAAGTCTGAGGTGGGAAATTCATGTGAAGGTGTCAATTAGAAGACCAAGGAGGGACATTCATGTGAATGTGCAAATTAGAAGAACGAGGTGAGAAATTCATGTGAATGTGTAAATTGGAAGACTTAGATGAGAAATTCATGTGAGAGGAAATTGGAAGAACGAGGTGAGAAGTTCATGTGAATGTGTCAATTAGAAGTCTGAGGAGAGAAATTCATGTGAAAGGGTCAATTAAAAGCCTGAGGAGAGAAATTCATGTGAAAGTTTAACTTAGAGCCCTCAGGTTAGAGATTCATGTGAAAGTGTTAATTAGAAGAACATGGAGCGACATTCATGTGAAAGTACAAATTAAAAGAACAAGGAGAGAAATTCATGTGAAAGTTTAAATTAGAGGCCTCAGGTGAGAGATTAGGAAGTGACAGTTATAAGAACAAGGAGCGACATTCATGTGAAAGCGTAAATTGGAAGAACGAGGTGAGAAATTCACGTGAATGTTTAACTTAGAAACCTGAGGTGAGAAATTCATATAAGAGTAATTTAGAAGACCAAGGTGAGAAATTCATGTGCATGTAAAAGTTTGAGGTACGAGGTGAGAAGTTCATGTGAGGGGGAATCGTGTTATAACGAATATTACTTTCATATGATAAACTAAAAAGATATCCATTGTAGCCCGATATTCGAGTCATTCCATGCCAGAACGAACACGTCTGAGACATGACCTTTTTGTATTTTCTCCAATTTTTTTTTTTACGTAACACCTAGAAGATATTAAATAACCTGTCTATTTTGTTTTTGGTGTGGCACGATTGTTTAGAGGTTTATTGAATATTATATTTTGCGCATATTCGCCTGCTGTATTCTATGAAAATCGTTATAAAAAGATTATATGAATAATGAAATGTTAGCGTTTGAGATATTATGAAGTACACATATTGCAGTTTAATATGGTATTTTTTAGGTTCGGTGAAAACAAAAAATGGGTGTCATTTAATGGGGCAAGTTTTTCAAAATGTGTTTTAACTAGCAAGTTATTACTTTATAAAACCGAAAAAAAATATCATAATCTTTGAAATATTGTGCATGGAATTTCATTGGTTTCAGAATGGGATTGAAGTAAAAAGCGGCGTTATTACTGGTGGGGTGTGAGGTGATTCACGTCCGTACCGAGAGTGGTGTGTATACGTGGGCGAGCTATCATTTCACTTCCGGTGTTTACCGTTCAGATCTGCATCTATGCATAATAAGTTGAAACCTCAGTATGTTGTCAACTGACATTTCGTGTATGTTCTGAAGTGTGGAAGTTTATTTTCATCATGTCAGATTTGGTTCAAAGAAGTTATTGTTGCTGTTTTAATCCATTCAAACTAGTTAACCACAGAGTAGGACATAAAAAGTTAAGGCCAGTAACCTCAGCAATGCTCATTAAACTCAAACTGGAAGGCGTAAACCTATCTTGCGATTTGAAAGTGTGTGACAATTGTCGCAAGAAAATTTCTAAACTTCCAAAGCACCAAAAACAAGTGAGTTATGTGTAGTAATTGCAAGTGAAAGTGCAGTACTAGAAGAATGTGAAAATACAGATAGTGATTGTTTTTCCTCATCCTCCAGTGATGCAGTAAGTATGGATACAAAAGAGGCAGCAAGAAAACTGAATGAGAGTTTAGTGGCAATATGAGAATCGTCTATAGAAAAAAGAAAATTGTCGCAAAAACGTTATCCGCGGGATAAGTTTCAGAAAATATCGCAGGCAATGAAGGATAAAGTATTTCATATTGCAGGCCACTTCAAATGAAAATTCACATCATTCTGAAATAATACAGAAACTAATACATTTTTTCCGTGAAACTGATGACAAAACTCTCAAAATACAAATACTGACGATTTTTTACAGCTGGTCTTACAAGAAAATAAAACAACATTTTGGTGTGTCAACTCACATGATACGAATATCTAAACAGGTGGCTAAAGAAAAAGGAATTTTAGGAACTCCAAGACACCAAATCAGGAAAATGCCTTGACCCATCTACATTTAAAGAGGTGTCTGAATTTTATAATTCTGATGATGTGAGTAGGATTATGCCTGGCAGAAAAAATATGGTTTCGGTTAAAGAAAATGGTAAGAGAATCCATAAACAGAAAAGATTGATGCTTTGCAATCTTAAGGAAACTTACCAAAGCTTTAAAGATATGCATCCGGATGTCAGAATAGTGTTTTCAAAATTTGCGGAATTAAGGCCTAAGGAATATGTACTTCTTGGAACTAGTGGAACCCATTCAGTTTGTGTTTGTGCTCATCACGAAAATGTCAAACTAATGCTTTATGGTATCAGTATTTATCATCTCACTGCAAATTCAAATCCCATTTTAACTAATTATAAGGACTGCTTGACACACATCGTCTGCAACCCCCCATCATCTGTCTTTAAAGACATGTAAAGCTTGTCCAGGAACTGAAAATATAACGAATCATTTACAACTGCTTGATGAACAAGATACTTATGAGATTACCCACAGACAGTGGTGACTGTGAATCGCAGAAATTTAGAAACCTTGATATCGCCCGTAGAGGATTTTCTAGGCAAATTATCAACAAAACTCAGCAATTTACTTCCACATACATTCATAGCTCAGCAGCATAATTTATTTTTGCGGGAGTGTAAAGAAAATCTGGCATTAGGCGAATGCATAGTGATAGCTGATTTCTCGGAAAATTATACTTTTGTCATTCAAGATTCCGTTCAGGGGGTACACTGGAACAATAGTCAGGCCACAATTTATCCTTTTGTGGTCTACTATAAAGGCAATAGTGACATAAAACATTTTAACTTTGTTGCTATTTCTGAATGCTTAAAACACGACACCAGAGCTGTCCACCTTTTCCAAACAAAACTGTTGCTGTTTCTGAAACAGAAACTGAGAGTACTGCGTAAAGTAATATATTTTTCAGATGGGTCAAGTGCTCAGTATAAAAATAAAACAAATTTTTCAAACATCTGTTTACACGAAAATGACTTTCAAATTCAAGAAGAGTGGCACTTTTTCGCCACATCCCACTGAAAAGGCCTTGTGATGGCATCGTTGGTACTGTTAAAAGACTTGCAATGAAAGCTAGCCTTCAGCTTGGAATATACCTTATCACAAGTCCAAGAGCACTGTTCACCTGGGCCGAGAAGAACAATTGCAATGTAGTTTCCAACTTTTTCTCCGATAGTCAACATAAGGAGCATAATAATGTATTTCAATCAAGATACCAAGAAGCAAAACTGGTGCGAGGCACTTTACAATTGCATTCTTTTGTGCCAATATCTGTATCTCAGGCAGTAATAAAAAACTATTCGTTTCAAAGTGAAGGGAGAGTAATGGATATTAAAACTCTTTAACCAATCTATGATTAATTTTAAATCAATGCAATAAAATATGTGGTGACTGAAAGTGTGAATTTGTGACTGGAATTTCAAACTATGGAATGTCGTGTGATCAAAGAGAACTATTATATAGTATCATCACCAAGCTTCTGGAAACAGAAATCATAATTGACCTTGTAGGTGATGATGGCAGTGCAACGCAAGATGCGCCGTCAGCTGCCACATGGTGTGTGTGCGTCTTGACCTTGTAAGCAGCGCTGCACGACTTGGTAAGTTACTAAATTTCTCTCTTATTATTTGGAATCCCAATCTGAATTTTTTCCTGAGGTTATATGACATCATGAGGTTAGTTTTAAATTTTTTTCGGAATTTTTTAGCAATGTGCTAGCATTGATAATGATATTTGTAATCTTAATGCCTTTCTGAAAATGTAAATATTACATGAAATATTTTTTGTTTAATGTGCAAATGAAGTATACATTTCAATTTAGTAAATGAGCAAAAAATTATATTTTTCTGCCAAAAATAACCAGATATATTCACATTAATGTAGAACGATGCGCGCAAAATACCCAAATGTTTAATGCTTTTTATTGGCCAAAATAATTAAACCAGAGACTAACAAAAAATACGTGTTTCATTTTTTCCTTCATAGAACATATAAACTCAATATCAATGAAATCGGAGACATGAAGGTCAATTTTCCCTGAAATTTGAGCGATTTGACATGGAATGACTCATTCATGTTGTTATAAAAAGTCAACATGGCCAGTATTGTTTGCCATTCAATGTTTTTGTTTCATAGCTGATCATGCCTTCTTTCGGGTTCTTTCTCTTTGACATGAGTTTCCTTTCCGGAAGTATAAGAAGCTTATACAACAAAATTCGATTACTATTACGTTGTACTTTTGCACCGGTCGAGCCTGCAAACCTTTGCTAGCACAAAAGGTTTGGAATTTAAAACGCTAAGATATCAGCATAACACGCTTAAGTAATACAAAGGCTCTTTAAAAAGCATCCCGAAGTTTACTACGAAGGCGGTGTTTATTTACCGCCTGAATTGTTAACAGAAATAAAGTGGAAAAAGGCAGTGAAACATCGCAATATAAATCATTCTTTTCATAAATGTACAATACATTTCTATTTGTGCAATATATCATTCTAATACAAACGCAGTGCTTTGGGTCGTCTTCCGGCTTTTCCAACCAATCAGAAACGCTAAGTCTGCCTTTACCCCTCTCGAGCAATCAAATACATTCTTATTTTAACCACTCAAAACCTCACACGTCATTTCCTGCCTCATTTTTTAATCATGTTCCCACCTGATTTTCTTCCTTTGGATTCTTGGACGCCCAACTAGACACTTGACCTTTATTCCAGTGTATTCTTAATATAAATAAAAAAAGATAACCCCTTTTACCATAGTCCACCGCATTAAAGGTCCACTCAATCACCATCCGCCAAGCTGGTCGGTTCGTAAAAGTCTCCGGGAGATAAATCGAGTGTAAAGGGTGCCTGCGGGTGGGAGGGGGTGCACGTTGGTGCGTCGGGGGATGCAGACAGTCCAGAGGGTGCGTGGGTTTTCGCGGGGTGCACGGGGTACCTGGGGTGAGTCGGGGAATGCAGACAGTTAAGAGGGTACGTGGGGTTGCGCGGGGTGGTTGGCTGTGCGTCGGGGTGCGTCGGGGGATGCAGGAAGTTCAGAGGGTGCGTCGGGTTGCGTGGGTTGGATGGGGGTGGGTAGGGGTACGTCGGGGAATGCAGGAGAGGATGCAAGAGGGTGAATGGGAAGAGGGTAGGAGAGGGTGCGCAGCAGCAATCCGCGTCTAGTCTTGTACGTGACTTTTTTAATGTTAAATTGTCCGAACTTCACGGTCAAATTGTCTAGGTCACCTTTATACTTCTTAGGGAGTGAGACACACAAATAAATAAATAAATAAATAAATAAATAAATAAATAAATAAATAAATAAAATCTGAATATTCTACCCCGGCACCTAGACAACTATACCGGGGCATGTATCCAAATTTTCTCTTTATTTTTCCATAAAATCTTTACAAATGTTATAATTATACAAATCTCTCAGAAAACTACTCTACAAAACTAAAATGAAATAAAATAACAGAAATAAACACAAAAAATCAAAAAAACAAAAGAAAACAACTATGAAAATTACAAAATCCTTATTTCCTAAATCTATATCTAAATCTACTAATTCTGTAGTCCACCATGGCCTCCGCCATCACTCTCTCCCTCCGCCGCCCATGCAGTCAACTCCATTGTTTGATTATTCAATAATTCTTCCCGTCTTATCCTATTTTGTATTCTAGAACTCCTTCTTGGATCTTGTACTATTCTTCGCCTATTATCAACTCTTTCTCCTTTGAATATTTTTACCTCCCATGCTTTCTTACTTACAAAGTTAGTCAAAACTTGTAATTTATTTACTAATTGTTGATCTCGAATTATGTCATATACGATATATCCTGCTAGCGCATGCCTCTCTTCTTGTTGGTGAATTGCATATCTTCCACATTCAAATACTACATGTTCAGGATTATCTTGTTTGTTACATAATTCACATATATCATTTTCAGTTTTATTGATTTTCTTCCAATAGGTCTTATAAGGTCCGTGTCCTGTTATATAATGTATAAATCCCTTTGTTGGTTGAATAAAATTCAATTTTAGTCTCTCTTTGACGTTCTGAAAAATTTCAAACACTCTTCTACCTTCTAGACTTTCTGTCCATTCTTTTTGCCATTTATCTTTTAAACTATTTTTAATCACCCAAGATTTGTTTGTTCTGACTCCAGTTATATTATAAACTTTTTCTAAGTTTCCTTTTTTCGCCCAAAATTTTGCGCCCTTCAACCTTATTAATAAATCAATCGGCCAAATGGCCGTTGTTACTAGCAATGCCATAGTTGGTGTTGTTTTTACAGCTCCTGTCAGACGTAATAATACTTTTCTTTGCGTTCTTCTCAACAATCTTCTTATTTGCACATCATCCATCCTTTCTGCCCAAACTGCTGCCGCATACGTCATAATTGAAGCAAAAATGGTGTTATGATATATCTGTATGTTACGCAATGGAAGTACAAAATTTAAATTGGTTATTCTTGCTAGCTTTAGCATTATTTTCTCTGTTTTCTGCCTAATATACTCCGTGTGTTTTCTGAAATGAAATTTTTCATCTATCATGATACCCAAATATCTCATCTCTTTTTCCCGTTTAATGTTCTGATTATTTATCTTCACTGTAGGATCCCGCTTTAAATTTCCCTTAAAAAGCACATAATTTGACTTGTTTGGTGCAATTTTTAGTTTTGTTCTGAAACACCAATTTGATAATGTATTTGTAACTTCTCTTGCTTTATTTTCTAGCTCTAGTCTGCTCTGTCCATCCATCATTATGACTATGTCATCAGCATACGCTATTACATCCAAAACCTTATGATCTCTTTCCAGTAGTTCTAATAAATCTTCTGATAAAATATCCCAAAAAAGGGGCCCCAAGATAGAACCCTGAGGGCAACCCTTGGTTATCTTCTTCCTAGTTTCAAAATTTGATCCACCAATGAATACTTCTCTATTGGAACAATAATCCTTTAATAAATTATAAATAGTACTTGAATATTTCTTGTCTTTTAAAATGCCGAAAAAATACGGCCACCATAAATTGTCAAAAGCGCCCGATATGTCCACAAATAATCCAATTACATAATTCTTTTGGCTTTTTGACACTGTTTCTTGAATTTTTAATATTGCATCCTCAGTTGAATATCCCTTTCTGAAACCAAATTGTTTATTATTCATACCCAGCATCAACCTATTTTCCATTATTCTTTTATATATTAACTGTTCAAAGATCTTGCCAATAGCATTTAATAAACATACTGGTCTGAAAGATTTTGGTTGCGTTCTGTCCTTATCTGCTCCTTTGCACAAAATTACAACCTTTGCCTCCTTCCACAAGTTTGGAAATCTCCCTCTTGCCAAACAATCATTAAACAAGAAACACAAAAACAAGACAATTTCTTCTCGTAGATTATACAAGACTTCATTTATAATAACATCTGGACCAGGTGCCTTCTTCTTTTTTAACTTCTGCAGAATTAATTTTATTTCTGTAATATCAAAGGGATAAACAGGATTTCCTGTATACTGCAACATCATCTGGTTTCTTTTTTCAACATGAATATCATCATCTTCTTCCTCTTTATCATCTGGCAATAACGTATGTAATAACAATTCCACCGATTCTTTCCCACTTTCTGTCATCTCTCCATTACCCTTATCTAATGTGGTTAAGATTTCTGGCTTCTTAATTTTATCCATAATAATTTTATACGGTTGTCCCCAGACATCTTGTTTTAAATTATTCTCAACGAACTGTTCCCAATGTTGTTTTCTGGTGTCTTCTAATAATTGTTTATACTTTTGTTTGGCCTCCCTATAATTCTTTAAGTTCTCTTCTCTTTCCGTATGTATGTTTGACTTTTGATATATTCTTCTTAATTTCCTTGCTAACGATCTCAGCTTCTGCAATCTATCTGTCCATTTTATTTTATCCTTATTATTATAAATTGTTATCTTTGGAACGGATTTTGATACTGCTACTTTTATTGCCTGTGTTAAATTTATTGCATCCAAATCCACTGATATTCCCGTATACTGTAAATTTAAATCCTTAAATACTTGCTTCATCTTATCCCAATTTGCTCTTTTATAATTATAACGTAATTCTATTTCATGTTCTTCTTGAATTACTTCCCCATTCAATATATAATCAAAATAAATCAAATTATGATCACTTGTGGTCTGACCCTGTGTGACCCACCAATTTCTAATCTTCTTCTCCGCTGTTGCTGACGCTAAAGTAATATCTATATTTTCTTCAGCACCTGCTCTATTTTGAAAAGTTGGTGGATTACCATCTTTATTTATTACATATAAATTTAATTCCGAGATATGTTCTTCCAGTTTCTCCCCTCTTTCATCTGGTCTTTTACTGAACCACCAAGTTGATTTTGCATTACAATCACATACATGCATGATTTCTTTATTTCTGAATTTATTATGAATATTTTGTAATTTATATAGAAAGGGTTCAATATCCAAACTATATTGAAAATAATAATTTGCCAATATAAAACTTCCATACTTTGTTATAACTTCAATGCAATTAACATGCGTATCCAGAAATTGCGCTATGTTTACTATTTGCAACTCTTGCTTGAAAATTACTATTGCTGCCATTGCCTTTTCCTGAGATAAGATTTGTCGGGATCTTAACGGCATATATGGAATTTTGGAATTTACCACATACGGTTCTTGAATACAGATAATATCTAATTTAAATTCTTCTGCAATTTTTCTTATTTCCGCCATAACCAATTTACTTCTTTGCCCATTTATCTGTGCAATTCTTAAGCTTTCCTCCATGAGTTACTTCCTAAATTTAATCCACCAAATACATCTCTTCTTACTTTTGCAAAATTCTCTCTATTTTCATTTACTTCCTTTGCCATATTATGATTGAATCTTCTTATATTGTCCTTAAATTTATTTACTTGGGCTATTTTATATTTATTTTGTTTAGAAGTTATAGATTTATTTGTGTTTACAGCTGATAAACATGTTGCTATAATATTTTCCGATTTATTAGATTTATTTGGAATTTTTTGTGCATTGATCTTATAAAACGTTTTTTCTGGCTTAAAGCTAGGATTAAAATTGACAGTTTTTACTACATTATCCTTTACGACATCTTTTTTAACAATCTCCGATCTATTTAATCCTGAATGTCTAATTTGTGCATAACAATGTGGCCAGCTTGCTGCTGAATCAAATACAACTCGACCATAACATAGAACAAGATTATTATATAATTCTTCTAGATCTAATACCTCTCCCCTTCTCTCAGAAGCAATATTTAACAATAACATTAATTCTTCTAGATCTGTTCGTAGATTTTTTGTTCTTGAATCCATCCTTTCAACTGCATTTGGAACTGGAATCATAATTTTATTGCCATTTTCATGAACTCTTCTTGTAATATATCTTAATGCCGCAATTAGTGTCTTGGGTTCTTCTAATCTACTTAACTTCAACGTTTTTTCAAAATCATTATAAATTTCCTTAATATTAAACTCTTCGGTCTTTTCTTTCGTATCCTTTTGATTTATTAACGACCATTCTCCCTGTTCTCTATCCTTCTCAATCACAAACTCAACTTCTTCAACTTCGTCTACAACTTGAACATTCTCCTTTCTTTCCTCTTCTTCGCCTACTTTTTCATATATTATTTCATCATAATTTATTTCAACATTCCTTCTTGTATTCCTCTTCTTATTCTTCTTTATTGGTAAGTTAATATTTTCTTCACTGTTGACCATAATCAATTCGGGAAACAAATCTTTCTAACATCATATTATAAGTTGAACAATTCCCCTTGCCTCCGCAAATCTTGCCTCTCCTCTTGCAAGGAATACAACATTCTTCTCTTTTCTCACATTCATTCCTCAGATGTCCAATTTCCCCGCATTTTCCACACACTTTATTATTTTCCCTACAGGATTTCTTGACATGACCATAATTATAGCAATTCAAACATTTCGGTACAGAGATGAAATTCTTTACTGCTACCGCTTGAAAACCTGCATATATTCTTCCTGATTGAATGAGATTTTTCCACAATATTGGAGAAACTTCGGCCACATGATGAACTGTAGCTCTATTTCTCGGACCAGTCTTAAATCTTAAAACAAACTGTTCACTGAACTCTTCTTTCGTCATCTCGTCTATGAAGTTTTGTTCATAAATATTTTCTTGTAACTCCTCATCTGATACACCTTTCAAAACATTATACAAGATAACTTGTGGATTTCTTTTCTTCGGCTCTTCAATCTTCAATTCTTTTTCCAATAACTCTTTACAGTTTATAACTTTCTCAATATCTTCTTTTGTTTCTGTTTCAATTAGTACATTTTTGCCCGCTGGTCTCAAACTACAAATTCTTATTTTATTCTTAACAGGATTCAAATTCTTAGTAACTGTTTCTTGTAGATCTTTAATATTCATGTCATTTTTGGCTGAGATGAAAACAACATGTTTTAATAAATAGGCTTTCTGCCGGGGGATAGACATAAATCTCTTGCCGAATGCATCCTGCCTATACCAGGTGAGTCTGCTGCCCCTATTTATTCTTATCTTTGTAACCGGCAGTTTACAGTCTAATGTGAAAACATTAATCATTTCAGCACGTGCCCCGTTATTGCAACTCTGTCCTTCTATTCAGTAAT
Organism: Mantis religiosa; assembly: GCA_030765055.1. NCBI lineage: Eukaryota > Metazoa > Arthropoda > Insecta > Mantodea > Mantidae > Mantis > Mantis religiosa. The sequence continues at coordinate 134,029,640 of CM060951.1, forward strand.
ATACGTACCCAGCATTAATACTTAAAGCCCTGAATAAGGATCACGAAAAGCCTAAATAAGCGATGGCTTTTTACGCATATAATACTAGCAAGGACATAAAGGAATGCTTTCCCAAACAGTTACATAGAATATGTGGTAGCTGGCTAATTATGAGTTTCAAACGGGAAGAGTTCTCGCCTGTAGGGAATCAGGTGCGTTAGAGCCTTCAGCGTTGTGACCTCGTTATCCCCACTCTTTTTATATTTCCCCCCATCTCTCTCTCTCTCTCTCTCTCTCTCTCTCTCTGTCTCTCTGTCTGTTGCACACTTGCGAGTGTTCTTGGCGCTAGACGTAAGGGAACGCAAACTGAATTTTCCAAAGTTTTATAATAATGCAGCTGATGAAATAACAATTGCAACATGGATATTCGTATATTACGCAAATGTTTTATATATTTAGTTTAAAGTTAATTATAATTTATGAACTACTTATTTTTCTAATCCAACGAAATTACCAGCAGTGCATCCGTATAGCCGTGAATGTTACTTACGTAAGAGATAATTCATCATTGTCATTGTCTTCATCGTCTGAGTACTGCGAATTTATGATTATAGGTTCCAAAATCTTATTACCTGCTGTTTATTTCTAAAAATTGCCTCCTTGTAGTTTATCTGATGTCTTACGTAGTTTTCCCAGTCTTGTGGTGCTCCTTGTCAGTTTCTTCGTGAATAAGTCGTTGAACGTTAGTCAGTTTACAAATATTATTTCTGTTTGCAACATAACTTGAGCCCACATTAACTCGATTGGACTGTTCTGACAGTAGTAAGCGGGAAGGTGCATCGTGATTCGTTGACCCAGCTGATACACTATTTTCATGGAAGAGCAACTGAATAATGTATTTCTGCTTACTGCTTTGAACTCTCTAGAGTAAATAAAGATTGCGAACCATTCATAAACAAAGATATAATGTGACCAGACACGTTCTGCCAGACCAGCAGGAAGTGTGGAAGTGTATTGTTTTCCTCTCATCGAATTGATCAAACACCTTGGCTTATTCAAAGTACACATTTCTTTTATCACGTCATGTCAAATGTTTACGTTTCAGTTCTGAGTAATTTCAAATATAGTTCAATCCAATAATGATATTCATTACAGTGTTTACGTCGCAATGCATTGTTTTAATATAATGGTATCTACTTTATTTATTTGCATTAGGAAAACTATTTGAGCTGAAGTTCCCCCAGGGGCCTACTTCGGTAGGTACGGGTTTGGCACACCCGGGGTCCCAAGCTAACAGTCTCCCTCGTGTGGGCTCCTCTTCGTGGTTGAGGGAGACGGTCAACAGGCCCACCCACGTGTAGGCCGTGCGTGGAGACCCGTGGAGAACGTTTTTAGATTCTTGTCTAGTTTAGAGTTTAGGATTTAGTGAACGAAATTTTTAGTAGGTTTTGATTGATGTTTTTTATGTACGTGTATTTTTAATAGGTTTTGTTACACTTGTATAGTTTTTAGAAGGTTTTATATCTGGCTTTTGCCATGAATAGTTTTTAAAGGGCGCTGATGACCACCGTAGTTGAGCGCCCTTATACATATCATCATGAGCTAAAAATATGTGGTTTCTACGGTTTTTTAAATGCAGTACTCTCTACCTTCCTCATGGATCAGTTTCTGCATATTCTGAATTTTTTTCTTATCGCGAATGTTATTTATTTGAGATTGATTGAGTTGGCGCTCGTCACACATCACATAGCGCGAATGCAGTAGGACAACACCGCTGGACTCCGATTTGTTGGTCACCTAGTAGCGCTCAAGGACAAACATCATCCCAATTGAAACAGATGACAGTTAACTGCGGGAAAATAGTTCAAGGGCTAGGTTGGAAGCGACGTCACGTCTTTTTTCTCTCTCCTATTCTTTATTGTCAGTACTTTAGTTACTAATTTATTTATTGTTGCAATGGGCTCTCAGACTATTTTATCTTCTTCCAACATACTTAGAGATGTATTGTTCTATCTTTTAACTTTTGTGGTACCTAAGCGAATTAAGAAACGAGAAGCATGTGAAATCATTTTTGTGCTTGATTACAGTTCAGCATTGTTTATGACAAATTCATAAAGTGTTACTCAGTATTCTATTAACGGTTGTTTGCGCAACCTACAAAGACAACTACTTTGCATATACTTTCTGAGTCCAATTATTTCCACAGTAATGCCCAATTTTCTCCTTTAAACTTCTACTCCTCCATTTATGTAGAACTTCCTTTAAATTTAAGTTCAACATGGAGTAAAAGATTCTTTCTAATAACAGTGATTGGTCACCTCAAAATGTTGTCACTTGTTTCTTCAACAGATCCTCAAATTCCCATTCAACAAATAGGATAATTTTTCACACAAATATGTGAAAATGTACTGACAGTTCTTTCTGGAATCGTTAAAACTATAACAGAAAGTTCAGTAATATTAGGTAACGCTACAGAGGATGCTAAATATGTGTGAAACTATAATATGCAGGTTTTCTTGAACCCATCTGATGCATAAAAGGTTGAAAGTTGCATTTTAAACATTCCAATGTTGAAATTCCTGTCATATGTTCTAATATACACTGGAACGGCCGTAGAAGAACAAAGGCTGTTACGATTCAAACTTACCAAAATCCAAACGTGTAAAAGGTTTAAGCTACTACAGTTTACAGAATCAATTATGTATTTTATAACGAAAATATTTTGTGTTGTTAGCTGTTTTATGTTGATAATTTGGAAGCCCTAGTTTGGGATGTCATATGCAACACGATTTTAAAGATGGAAATGGGATGCTGATGCGATTGATGTTCTCGTAGATTTTCTGGAAGGTGGATTCTGGAACATACCTCGGCTGCATAAGCTCCTATTTCAGGGTGCGGTCGCAGATGAGAGATGATGGAGTTGTGTACAGATAAAATACTTTTTCAATACTTTCTTTTTCAAATTGTAATTTTAATGTAGATAAATCATTTGGATAACACTTTTAAACACTTAACCAGTGTGAAGGATCAGTTAATTTCCATTAATTGACCGAATAGTGGTTAACTATGAAGCCCGGGCCTTAATGTACTTACACTTTGTAAGTCACCATTAAGGAGTTGTCTGTGTTTATGAGAACTCCTAAGTGGTTTACCGGGAAAAACACCCGTCAGTTGGAGAATATAATGTCATGTCGGCACGTTGGCCATAGTAGCTCAATGGTAAGAGCGGCTGGACGGCAACCAGAAGATCCGTGGTTCCAGTCCCGGCTATGGTATTGAATTTTACAGTCTGAATCTATCTTTCCATAATTTTTGTTATCAAAATCATGATTAATATTCAATTTAGTATCTTTTATGTATCAAATTACTTTTGCACTTTCACTTGTTATCCTAAACTTCGTCTTATATCCAATATAATAAAAATCAATTTTAAATAAAACTGAACATAAAATAACTGCTTAAATTTGCTCCACCATTATATCCAGTATTTCAAAACGCAGTCTGCGTATATTTCATTTACATTGTTTACAATATCTGCAATTCGCCTCCTTTTAGTCCAAGTTTCATCTTCATTTGTGGCAAAAAGGAGTAGTTTCTAAGCATTGATTCCAATACAAATACATTTTATCACGTCTGTCAATTTTGATATTTCTTGAAATCGTTGAGCTGTACAGTGAAAACTTTTATTTCGCTTATTTTTCATTGTCAAGTGTAAAATAAGATTTTAACTTCAAGAGGCAGAGATGGCAATAGAATCTCAAGCAAAAACATTTCCAAACCATAAACTTAGACATAAAATCTCTTGAATATGCTATCTTTCCGTGTTATGAATAATAAATTCGTATGATTTCTCTGGTTCCTCTTTTCTTTGCGGAATACCATATTCAATTAAATGTTCTGAATATATCCAACTAATTGAATCACGATAAAGATTTTGTGGTAAAAGCTATCTGCTCTTGAAAATGTGTAGATAAAGCAAAATTCCAAGGACAGTTCCATTTAATTCCTTATTTCCTTTATGATTAACCGTGGGTTCTACTACTGCGTTCCACTGGTGAACATAACAATGCACAAATAAAGCTGATTCATAATTTTAAAGACCTAATGCTTGAACCCAACGAGTTCTTTTAAATCAGGGAATTTACATGAAGTTTTCAATGTTTAATTTCGTTTAATGAAATTTTTAGATCTTCCAAGTAAGTAAAAATGCATTCAACTAAATTGATATGAATGGACTTATTTAAGAAAAAACACTGGTCAGTCATGACAGACACGATGAAGAGGTCCTGAGTTCAAATCTCGGTCAGGGTGAGTTACCTGGATAAGGCAATTTCCGGGGTTTTCCCTTATCCTGAAAGAGGAATGTCTGGTGGCTCTGGGCTCCATGGGGCCCGGGCCCCTTTGAGCATCATTTCAGCTATTTCATTCACCGTCCGATATGACTTAACGTTGGAGGACGTAAAATTACACAAAAAAGTAATGACAGAGCATTCATGTGCGCTTAAGGAATCGTTTTGAAAAAAAAAAGTTGAAACTCATTTTTAAACCAAAAATATGTTCAACAAGGTTAGCAATAGTACGATTGGTGTTTACATCAATGGACCTAAGAAAACTCTGTTAAACACCATCTCTTCTTATGTCATATAACATTGACGAAAATTGAGATTTTTATGTTACTTCAGTAACCGCATCTACTAGCACTGTAACAATTGGAGCTTCCTTGATTTTTGTATTCTGTTTTATAATCGGGTTCCTCACGCTGAATCAATTCATTATGCGTAATCATGGTCAGTGTCAGTAACTACAGGAGAGGTTTCTCAGTAATATAGTAGTACTTCAACATATTCTGTATACATAATTACAGAATAAAATTCTGTGTACTGAAACAGAAATTTTTAATTGACCCCTAAATAAATTTCTTGCTCTGCTAAACGCCACACAGCATCTATTAAACAACTAACTTAAAGACCGCTAGCCTTGAAACCTTTATTGTATCTGTCGTAATGGATTTTAAAGGCAAAATTTAGGTAGGAACCTCGCGTGTCTCATACCGACAAGCTTTAGCAATGGTATTTTTAAAAATCGTGGTTCACAGACATGTTATGCCGTTTCTTTAGCACCCAGTATCTGCTAACAACATTAACATTTTTTGTGGTCCAAATAATTGTGCTCTGCTTAAAACAACAGGTAACACTAATATAAAATAGCATTTAAAATTTGTGCAGCAAATATTAAATTGTAGCCATTAACTTTTCCTCTGTTAATATGATTCTTAATTTACGCGTTGTTCTGCCAGTTCTATGACCTCTCTCCTTTTCTGTTTGTCTCTCTCTATCAGAAGAAAATCATAAGCTTATTAAGTTTAACACATTAATATGCAGTTATATAACTATGCATTGAACTTTGGGTGGAAGGGGTTCATACCTCGGTTGTTATTGTGGGATGGATGTTTGGATGGATGATGTGTACTTAAACACTCATGTATGAAAATGCAGAGTAGGGGATGGTTCATATGTGTGCTTAAACATTCATGTATAGAAATCAAGTGTTGGGTTCATTAGCTGTTCGTATATGGGGTTAAAAGACGCCAAGTGATAAAATTTCATATCTTTCCTTAAGCATAAGAACCTAAGTACAGCGAGCATAATGAGTTATGTGTAAAACGTAGAAGCGCTTATAATATCGAAAACGACTAGTCATAACGAAGTTCGAGTCTTGGGTTCAAGTCTCGGTTGTGAATAGGTGGTGGGGGAAGGATTGCTCCTGTGTGTGCTTAAGCACACATGTATGAAAATCGAGAGAGAGAGAGAGAGAGAGAGAGAGAGAGAGAGAGAGAGAGAGAGAGAGAGAGAGAGAGAGAGAGAGAGAGAGAGAGAGAGAGAACTTTTTCAGAGACAGTTGGTCACATTGTACAAAGGAGTTGGTGAACCTGTTTAGAAAAAGACAGTTGAGAGTAGTAAGGAGCAGCAAGAAGCATGTTCAAGGCAGCTGCAATTATGTTAATGTAATTTGTTTTAATGTTGAAGCTAGGAATAAATTTAGTCAACATGTTTCATATGTGACATATGCGAAGTGTTTAGTAAATGGGTAGGTGTGAAAGTATACTAGCTTTTAGAACAGTAAATTAAATTGTCACGATGAACTTCATGAACTCATTCCCCTGACAATTCGCTAATTCTTCTTCATACAGTCCATTTAGGTTGTGAGCTCTGATTTGACGCCCACAACTCACACTACGAAGGAACAGAGCTCGTTTACCGTAAGCATGTGCAAGTGTGTGTGCGTGATCGTATGTGCTGAAACTCTCGTGTATAAGAATCAAGAGATAAGTCCTTTTAATATATAAACATATATTCATATATACAGATATATATTTTCTTTTCCTTATTTAGCAGTTTTCTATTGTTTCCGTTTATTTTCCTATCTGTTTTCTGCAGTTTCACACATATACACTAATATATATACATATATATATAATACATTAATTAATATTATATTCACACATAAACACCCATGACCAAGGCGGGACTCAAACCCGCGACCATCTAGGCGGTGGAACGCTAGAGACATACGCCCTAGTCTTGGATTCATATATCGCCCCTCAGCTGTAAGTATACAATTGCTAAGTACAAGAGTGAACTATGCTAACCTCTCAATGAGGGGATGTGGGAAAAATACAGTAATGTAATATGTAACCCCATTCTCGAATACCCTTCAGATGAGATCTTGATTCAGCTTCCCCCTACTCCGTTAAGTGCAGCTGCGCGATAGAAAGCCAGACATCACCCAACATTGACAAGTACAGGAACGAACATGTTTCAAAGCCAACTTTCACCCGAACGTCATATGCAACGGTTAGTTCAAATCCAAACGTCAAGATGAACAAGGAAATATATCAACCATTAGAATCTGGGAGAATTTGCAAGATTATGTAGATATGCAGAAGCATTGGCTGGAGCATCATGAGGAACATGTGATGGGAAGATACATCAAGAGATATGTTATAATCCAGCGCACCATGACTTAATTACAACCTATGCTCAATGTGGGATGGATAGAAAAGTGTATCGCAGGTAAGTAGAAAGAAAAAATGAACGTTACTTTGAAGTGTTATGTGATAGATAACTAAGGAAAATGTGTACTGAGTAATTTTAAAGAAACTCCCAAGGCAAAGACGTTCCACCGAAGCCCGAGCAGGAGCAAGGGGAAGATGTGTGTGGACCATACACGGATCGTCCTTTCAAGTATGTAGCTACGTCCACCCTGGATATCACCCAGTCGAAACCCGATGAGGAACTAAAAGGAAAGTGAGTATACAATAATACGAGTTTTATGTTAACAAGTATACCAAATATGCTCGATGTTGAAACATAGTGCGTGTCTGTCTACAGGTCCGATAAGAAAGTAAAGAAGAATAACTGCAAACCGATGGTTGTCAAAAGCAAGCACATCTTCGACCAAGACAGTTTTATCATTATGATGTTTGAACCCTTTTCACCCTTCACAGAAGTTGTTACAACGAGTAATGGTATATAGTGTGTATGAACGATAACGGCACCTTCATCAGCACCGTGTGAACGTAGGACAGTACAACAAACTCCTACCACTCATCAAAGCATCAGACTATCCATTTGTGCACATTACAAAAGAGGATTGGGAGATAATAGTAGGAAATATGTATGCGTTGGAAGCATATCTGAAAGATGTTAAGCAACCTTGTGCGCCATAGAGTGAAAATACAATGTATGCGTATAATATACGTTATATATGAATAGCATGAATGAAATTACGTTTGTGAATACGTGTTTAAATGTGAGAAGTGTACATCTGAATAGTACTGCATTTAGTGGTCTTAAAAGGGTAATTAATTCCATATATTGAAAGAAATTTAATCAATCATATGATATACATAAATTATGTTTATATGATGCAAAAAGCAGGTGTACTAGGAAAATGGTGATGGAGATGTATGTTAAACTGAATAAAAAATAAAGTAAATGTGAATTGTTTCTTTATTTATGCAATCAAAAATACATTCCTATATGATAGATTAAGCGACATAAGCCAATGGTTTATAACTTAACAATTTATGATGAATAATCAAACAGAATTGTGAAGTTTGTGGAGGAAATTTGATGATTCTTAAATTTCCAGTCTAACGTTCACCGCTCCGATCACACGATCCTCAGGTGGATGAGAGTAGGCGATGACGAATAGCGGTGCATATTTCAGAAAGTCAATCCTTTTCGAAAGAGGGCAATTCTCCTTTGCATAATAGGATGATTGAAACTTGCGATGATTCAATCTGTCAACTTGCGCATCGACTAAGACGAAACAGGGTTTCTTCAATTTTAGTCGTTGTTGCAATGTCCCATGTGAATGCTTTAGTTTGTAGTATAGCAGGTTGAATGTGAAGGTCCAAGGCTGTAAATGCAACGTGCACAGATTTATCCAATTTGACTAGTTTAAGTTTATCAACTCACTCAGAATCCGGAAGTCGAGGTACGGGCATCCTCCATTCAAGTCTAGTTAGTGGAATGGTAGTAGGATCGTTTCCAATTATGCAATCATTAGAATCCGGATCCAATGGAATAAGTTCAAACTTGATATTAAGTATGACTTCCTTGTGATCGTTAGCGAAACCCACCAACACCGACAGGGACACGATATCGTTGAAGATACCATTCAATGTATTCATGATGTCTACATCAGTTCCTGATAGATCCAACCGGTATATTGTAAATGACTGGACTCCAGTTTATTCAGAGGTACATAGCTACGCATCGCAGAATAAATTCCTGGATTCCTGATTCTATAAATAGTGGTACCGTTCATATCTAGACGAACCTCATTGAACAGGAATGCCATAGCATATGTCGAGACGCCACCACCGGGTTTAGTGAGAATTCCCTCAATGTAGAGATAACTTCTACTAGGAAGCGTGTACAAATCTTTAGCTGGGCATAGAATTCTAATTTCATCGTTCAAATCAGGAGACGACGTATTGTATGGTAGGAATACGTGCTTTTCCCCTTTAGAGATCTTATCATCAAAGGCCGGAACGCCGATCACATCCATTGAAACCCAATCATTTGAAAAATTTGATGAAATAATGTCTGCTGTATATAAACCAAGTGCACAAAAATCTGCTTCAGAGTAGAACCGCAACGCTTTTAACTGATTTGCCTTAATCGCCTAATTATGTTTAACAGCAGCGGTAATAAATGGTACAGTGCAGTAATTCATATCCTTCACAATCAATAATTTTAAGAACCAAAATGAAAGAGGTAAAAGAGTAAAGCGCGGCGTGAACTTGGCTGGAGAACTCCTTACGTTACGACTGTCACACACTTATATACAAAGCAGTACAGCGAAAGCTTGTATATGTCACAGATGGTATCAATGGCGTACTGGCTCAACGTTATTGCACGAAATTATGTACTCTGGGACTGTAAGTGTTCTATCTGAAATTGCTCTCCAACTCCTCTCTATAACTCTTTAAAGTTTTTCGGGTAAATTATGAAATAGCATGTATACTTAGGCGCAGATTTCAATTTCTTAAGAAGTTAGCTTTACATTAATTTTATTATCTATTTTTTTTTTAGTTATAAGATATTCATTACTTCATTTTATTATTATCAAATGGGAATTTCAAAATATTTCACCTTAAAATATTCTAACTCTTATTTCAAAATTAATACATTTTGTACCAGCTTACCAAGTTGTCCATTTACTTCGCGACTTGCATTTCAGTATAACAGAAAACAGAAAGAAGCATCAAAACAAAATTTATGATACGCTGACTAAAAACAGATAGTTTGCTTGTTGATTCCGAAATACGTTCTGAAGTTGCGTGTCAGGAAGTTAACTTTTTTAGTCATTTACTTGTGGTCTTTCCGGGAAATTCCTTCCACACTAATTTGCTCACCTTAAGAGAGCCTGATGATCTAGTAATTGAGTGTCCTTAAATATTCATCATCACTCAGCCTAAAAGAAAATAGATAAAAATAGGTAAAAGATACTGTTCGGATGGTAGTAGAACATAGTTATATTTCTATTCGTCAAGGGTATTTCAAGATAACTTTCCTTTTGCCATTGTTTCACTTCTTTTCGTCGTCGTCATCATCATCATTATCTTCTTCTTCTTCTTCTTCTTCTTCTTCTTCTTCTTCTTCTTCTTCTTCTTCTTCTTCTTCTTCTTCTTCTTCTTCTTCTTCTTCTTCTTCTTCTTCTTCTTCTTCTTCTTCTTCTTCTTCTTCTTCTTCTTCTTCTTCTTCTTCTTCTTCTTCTTCTTCTTCTTCTTCTTCTTCTTCTTCTTCTTCTTCTTCTTCTTCTTCTTCTTCTTCTTTTTCTTCTTCTTCTTCTTCTTCTTCTTCTTCTTCTTCTTCTTCTTATTATTATTATTATTATTATTATTATTATTATTATTATTATTATTATTATTATTATTATTATTATTATTATTATTATTATTATTATTATTATTATTATTATTATTATTATTATTATTATTATTATTATTATTATTATTATTATTATTATTATTATTATTATTATTATTATTACTACTACTATTATTACTACTATTATCAGGAGCGGCCGGTGAGGTATTGTATTGATGGTGCCATAAATAAATAAGGGTTGTTAAAATATAAATATGTGCACCAATTACGAACGATTTAGGTAATCTTATCAATAATCCAACCTATTTTATAATATACTGTACCATACAGAACGTACAGGGAAACGGAAATAGATGTTTATTACATCCGCACTCTTGTTACGCACAGGTGTAACGAGTGCAGTAAAAGTTTGATAATACACTTCATGGAGAATGTGATACGAAGTGTTCGTGTACGATTTCGTGATAGAGACAGTTGGTTATTGTTATTGCTTTAGCCATAATTTTTCTCGCGCTGAAATCAAACGAAACAACAAACTCGAGAATTCTTTGTCTCACACTCACAAACACATACGAGCGAGCGCGCGCGCGCGCACACACGCACACACACACACACCAGACGCAATTTTTCACTGCAAAATGAGTAATCTGAATTTTTAAAAAAAATGGGTTTAACGAAATTACTAACTTTTAAAAATTAAAAGCATTGTACTCACCGAAAGCAGCAACTCCATGACTTTATGATGACAGCTTCAAATGAATTAGTAGGAACGGTATTGAAAATCCATTCGTCGCTCCTTCTTGTTGGCAAATAAATCTATCACCTTTGAATTGAAATTGTCAATTTTGCACAAGAATAGCTTTTCACAGGATAGCATTCCTAAGGCACTCAATCGCTCTTCTTTCATTGTGTTTCGTAGAAAAGTCTTAATCCTCTTGAGCATTGAAAAGCACCGCTCAGCTTCTGATGTCGAGATAGGCATAGTGATTAACAATTTCAAAACTTTAACACTCTTCAAAAGCAGCACAGAGTTCATCCTCTAGAATCAGCGAAAGAAACGGAACCGCACCGGAAACTGCTCTCAACTCAGGCCTAGCATAGAACACTTGAAGCTCTCCCTTCAACTTTCTTTTCTCCAGAAACAGAAAGGATGGCATCACACACCTCCAAAACATTTTGCTTTTTGTTATTATCTTCAACCCTTGCTCTCTTGTAAGGCATTGTTTCGTCATTTTCTAAACTAACCTGACTGGTGATGGAGTCAATGTCATCTCTGATGTTTTGCATTATTGTTTCAAAGTTCTGAATGTCTTGTTTTACCTTGGTTGGTTCAGTTGTCTTATTTTGAAATTGATTAAAAAGTATGTCCAAATGAGGCATTATCTTATAGAAAAAGAATAGCCAGAAAATGAAATCCTCTGTCTTGCAGTCTTTATTTGTATGAACCAGCTTTTTCAATAGTAGAGGGTAATTTTATATTCTCACTCGTTTCAACTCGTTTGCGAACAGGAAGGAGCTTCCTGTTTTCATAAATATCCTTTACTACTCGCGACTGGTAATTCCATCTTGTGAGAGACACACGGGGTTAGCTTTTCTGAATTATGCTATGCAACACTTTCGATCTTTGTGACGACTTTGAAGAGAAAGAAGAAATGCCTGAAAGATGTGCAAAGAAGATGCGGGCTTTGCGATTAATTGAGGCTGCAGTAGACATTATAAGTTTGAAGTGGTGCGCATAGCAATGAATGTAGTGCGCATTTGGGTATTTGTATTTTATTAATTTCTGTACTCCGTTTGACTCGCCACTCATAACGTTTGCACCATCGTAACTCTGAGCTATTAGTTTTGCTCGGTCATCTCCAATTAAGGGTTCGATTTCTTTCAGAATACACTGCGAGATAGACTGAGCATTCTGACCTTCTGGATTAACAAAATTCCAAAATCTTTCAACGGGGATTCCATAAACAATATATCACAATATAATAATCAAATGAAATTCGCAAGACACATCAGTGGTTTCATCAGCGATTATTGCAACATAATCCGCACGCTTTATTTCTTTGCGAACTTCCTCGTGATACACTTCCAACATGCATTGCAGAAGTTCGTTTTGAACAGTCTTAGAAATGCCTTTGAATACTGATGACTGGCTGAGATGCACTTGAAGTTCTTTATCCAACTCCGTACTGAACTGAATGGGCTCACGAAAAACCCCCTTATTTTGAGAGGCGTCAGATTCGTCGTGTCCCCTAAGAGCCAGCTCCAAAGCACCACAGAACCGAATACAGTTTATAATTAAGTTCAATATATACCTGTTCTTGTCTACTTGTTTGTTATGGCTGTTGACTGTTTGCCCTGAATGTTGGTTTTGCCTATAAATGAAAGACTCAGAACATTGTCCATGTGTCGCTTCGATGTTTCATGCACTTTCATTATAGACCATAAATGTCCAATATCAGTTATTCCAGTCTTACACCAATGGACATCTCCCCCAAATAACACACATGGAAAACAACAAACTGCATTGTTTTCATCACAGCCGGAAATCCATTTGTTCTTTTGATAACTAATCCGGATTAAACTTACGGCATCGATTTTTTTGTTTGCTGCTGCTGCAGATTCAGATTCGGGAGTGGCCTACCCATTGCTTTTATCTGAATTTTTTTCACTTAGAGTCCTGTTACTAAATGAAGTTGTTCAGTAATTCACTCACCTTGTTCATGTTCGTAAATTTACTGTGAATTTTAACTTGAAAAAAACACTGAACACTGTTTTAAAAATCCGTGCTCACGAAGAACTACACCATTACAGGAGCACATACAGAACTACTCTACCATTGCTTTGAAAACACGTGTCCAACACATGCTGCACACGCGGGTTTTATGTTGTACCAACAAAACTGCTGCTGTAAAATATGTACATGTTGAAATACTGTCTCTTAATTTTAAAATCTAATGCTATATTCACATTGAAACCCAATTAAGGATATATATGTGTTGTGTTTCTGCAACTGATTTCATTAAGCATTAATTTGCGTTTTGAAGTTCCTCAGCATTAACTTGCAGTAGGATGGTGACACTGCATTAAGGAAAGGTATAGCGCGAAATGTATTCTTACCACTGTCTTTCGCTAGGTGGCACGATCGTGGTTCTCTGAAGTCTCGTGCTTTACTGCACTCTAACGGGCAAACCGTAAGTTGTGCGCCAGATCAATCCCGGCACTACCTTCTCTGATCTTCCCCCATAGCCGTGTATAAGCAAACATCCTAGCCCCTAGCCCTTAACACAGGCGCTTATGAGCGTAGACGGTACCATGCTGGAATCGGCACCAAGCTACGGAAAACAACCAAGAGAGAGTGCTTGCGTTTAACGCGCCTATTCAAACGACGGAGCAACTACTCATAAACAATTCCTTTTGCGCAGTTCTTATACACTTCTCTTTCTTTCGCTTTCATACACATGGTGCCATGGCACAGCGACACTACCTCAGAAGCCGCCCCTTATTATTATTATTATTATTATTATTATTATTATTATTATTATTATTATTATTATTATTATTATTATTATTATTATTATTATTATTATTATTATTATTATTATTATTATTATTATTATTATTATTATTATTATTATTATTATTATTATTATTATTATTATTATTATTATTATTATTATTATTATTATTATTATTATTATTATTATTATTATTATTATTATTATTATTATTATTATTATTATTATTATTATTATTATTATTATTATTATTATTATTATTATTATTATTATTATTATTATTATTATTATTATTATTATTATTATTATTATTATTATTATTATTATTATTATTATTATTATTATTATTATTATTATTATTATTATTATTATTATTATTATTATTATTATTATTATTATTATTATTATTATTATTATTATTATTATTATTATTATTATTATTATTATTATTATGATTATTATTATTATTATTATTATGATTATTATTATTATGATTATTATTATTATTATTATTATTATTATTATTATTATTATTATTATTATTATTATTATTATTATTATTATTATTATTATTATTATTATTATTATTATTATTATTATTATTATTATTATTATTATTATTATTATTATTATTATTATTATTATTATTATTATTATTATTATTATTATTATTATTATTATTATTATTATTATTATTATTATTATTATTATTATTATTATTATTATTATTATTATTATTATTATTATTATTATTATTATTATTATTATTATTATTATTATTATTATTATTATTATTATTATTATTATTATTATTATTATTATTATTATTATTATTATTATTATTATTATTATTATTATTATTATTATTATTATTATTATTATTATTATTATTATTATTATTATTATTATTATTATTATTATTATTATTATTATTATTATTATTATTATTACTATTACTATTACTATTACTATTACTATTACTATTACTATTACTATTACTATTATTATTATTATTATTATTATTATTATTATTATTATTATTACTATTACTATTACTATTACTATTACTATTACTATTACTATTACTATTACTATTACTATTATTATTATTATTATTATTATTATTATTATTATTATTATTATTATTATTATTATTATTATTATTATTATTATTATTATTATTATTATTATTATTATTATTATTATTATTATTATTATTATTATTATTATTATTATTATTATTATTATTATTATTATTATTATTATTATTATTATTATTATTATTATTATTATTATTATTATTATTATTATTATTATTATTATTATTATTATTATTATTATTATTATTATTATTATTATTATTTCATGCTTTAGGCATTACTGCCTGTTGCTGTCTACTTAATTTATTTTACCAGTTCAACTGTTTTCCTGGTCTTCCCGTGCTCCTCTTCAGCTTATATTGTGCAGACATTCAGTAATAATTTATTTAACTTGATAAATGTGAATTTTATTCATACTGGGAGTTTAATTATCATATCTGCTTTGGTATATAAATTGTGCAAGCACAAATTACTATTTAAGCCGGGTGTATATTGCAGTAAGTCGCCAGTTTTGCACATATTTTAGAGGCATTAGGTTTGGTAAAACACAAAAATTTCATTAACATTTCAGACAAACATTACGTCGTCTTTAATTTTGTTTTATTATAATTGAGAATCTGGCTTACATTAATGCCATGTTTAACGAATGGGAGCGTGATGAGTCATCTTTGAGCTAATAATACGCTTACTGTGTCTTGAATGTTATCAGCATTATGTTCAGGCACAGAATAATTATTTAGCCTATTGCTTTACAATCCTTTCCTCCATTTTTAAATTTTACACCTTTTACAAAATCCATTATCATCAAATGCTGGTCTCCTTAAGTGCAAGCTATGTATTTATACAAAACTTCTTGCAGTATGCTGAACAATTGAAAGGCTGAGTGCAGCAGTCGTCTAACCATTTCCAATTTTATGTTTGAGTTGAACCTGCCATCGGCTGTTATTAACCTTGAATAACCTATTACAGTCAATATATACTGAAATAAACTTATCAAACTAAATAACTGGCTGCTGTCGACTTTGCGGTGCAATATCTCAACATCTTTAAAACGTGGGATAGACCATTCTTGCACTCAGCCTTTCAATGGATACAAAGATTTGCCTCTAATCTTATGTATGTTTATTGTTACAATTGTAACGTTTACTATATTTAAAAATTCATTTCATACTACAAATATCATTATAACTCATTTGTTATAACACTAAACTATGAATGAAATAAAACATATAAGTAAAGAAAGATGAAGAGAGGGAGGGAGGAGATTAAGAGGTCTTCAACGTATTATTCATCACTTTTTCAAACTGCAAAAGAAGCATATGCATAATAAGTAGAATATTAACAAATGCTATGGCAGTGCGTTTACATAAAATAAATGCCTTTCCTTCACTGGTTTGAGCAACACTAATGGATTACATTTGCTGAAACTATGTTAATAGTATTTGGTATTAAGTGAGGATGGGTACGAAAACTCACATTATAAATATTCTTAGCTATTTGTTTAAAAATAAATGGATTCAATGTAATAGTATAATGCATATGGCACATATGATCATCTCTACTTCAGTTTCTTTCTACATTACATTTTCCATATCTTGAGAGGAGTTCTTGAAGATAAATGTAATGTAACGGGAAGCCCCACTTAAGCACAATTCCTGTAACAAAATACAGGCTTTGATATTATTGCTTGTCAACAATAATATATGTATACGAAATTGACTATGTTTATACGTACCTTAAGTACACTACCATTGACTGGCTGAGAATAATGTTCCCAATGGAAAAGTTGGTTCATACGAACACATGCATTCGTTGCATGCATTGGAGTTTCTAACTGACACTCTCGTCGCAAGGCATTTAAATCTTCTTCTTTTAGTTTAATATCATTTTCTGGATTCCGAAGGATTTGCGAATCCCTTTCAAATACCATACAAGAACAATTCAAGATGTCATGTGTAAGGCTTTGGGTATTTTTGTGAAGCGTTAATAAATCCTGCAAGACAAGAGCAGTATTAGCTAAAAATCAACAGAAGTTATCACATAACCCTTATCAAGTACAAATACTTTCATGATAAATATAATGATGAAAAATCCCTATGAAAGGCAAATGAAGAGGCACCTCTTTAGCTACACATACACATACTTCTTAGGTTATACACATCTCTGAAAAATTGACTGATAAACAGATTACTTGCATGATACCCGTTATATTATGTCAGTGCTGTTGCACATCTTGATTATAAGTAAGAGCAACAGTAAAACGTTATCCTAATTTAACAACATGCAGAATGCTCAGCAGCCTTTAATAATGCAAAACTATGTTGATCATATTTTTATCAATAAAGAGTTTTGGTTATTTCGAATATTTAAAATATGTACACGAATTGGAAAGGTAGAGTACGACTGAAAAATTTAGTGCCGTAATCCAGATATGGACAACAGATCTCCTGGTCTCCATATAGTTTCTCTAATTACTGAGCTGCCTTAGCAGCATGCCAGGATATTTAATTCTCTAAATGACTCGGAATTTCCCGAAAACTCATTAGGAGGTCATATATATATATATATATATATATATATATATATATATATATATATATACATATGAACTGGCATACCTTAATGGCGATTTACAGTGCTGTAAGTAGGTACAGTACAGTACTGTAATGTCAGTTAATCGAAATTCTTCTGGACGTGTGTAGGACAACATTTGGAATGATAGAGTCACATTGACAAATTCAATGCCATAGCCATGATTTGGTTCAAATCTACAGCCGCTTTACCCACTGAGTTAAAATGGCTGTGCTGGATGAGTTGTAATTGAAATTGATTTATTCAAGTCTAATTTCCTATTTTGTACGACAGCGAGTAAAGTTTATAAAATATTTTCTCTTTATAGTTTCTTTTAGACGAACATCAAGCAAACATTAATTTGCAGTTATATTTTGCTTACCTCATGCATGAAAATAGCTAATTGAGCGCTAACACTGTTATTATACTCTCATCAAGTACAACAGAACAAGCTGAGAACAAATTAATTTTTAATTTTAGGGTATAAAACAGTGAGCTCAGGACCTCAGGTATAATTTTCATTATTCTTCGTAAAGCATGGAAAAACATTTAATCTTTTGAAAGTATTAATTGTATCACTCCGTATAGGACACGACCAATAAGTAATTAATAATCATAATAATAATAATAATAATAATAATAATAATAATAATAATAATAATAATAATAATAATAATAATAATAATAATAATAATAATAATAATAATAATAATAATAATAATAATAATAATAATAATAATAATAATAATAATAATAATAATAATAATAATAATAATAATAATAATAATAATAATAATAATAATAATAATAATAATAATAATAATAATAATAATAATAATAATAATAATAATAATAATAATAATAATAATAATAATAATAATAATAATAATAATAATAATAATAATAATAATAATAATAATAATAATAATAATAATAATAATAATAATAATAATAATAATAATAATAATAATAATAATAATAATAATAATAATAATAATAATAATAATAATAATAATAATAATAATAATAATAATAACCCACAGGGACAGTTATGATATAATTAAAAACCATATTCCACATGTATAAATAATACAGAAATGTTTCCTACAGAGATGCTCTTGAGCCTTCTCAGGTAGGTGCACATACTTGCAACCACCGGGAAACTAGCTATTGTATGATTTAGCTTGGGGCAGTTTACGACGCCAGCTTGCGCTACAAAGTTCTTTCATAGAATCTGGTTCATGCTCGAAACAACAGACATTAGGATTTTACCAGAAACTGGGGAGACATGAGCACGCATATTTTATCTCTGTGGTTGGAAAACAGAAAGTTACTCGAAAAACCGTCCAAACTAATAAATTTAAACGTTTATCAGAAGAGGGGATAAAAATCAACCAATGTCAAACTAATAACACATTACTTGAGTGTTCAAATTTCAAAAAAAAAAAAAAAAAAAGCAAGAGTGTGAGAGAAGGTCATCATGGCAGAACTTTGATTGTAGACAATAGAACACTCTGCAAACTCCACAGTAAGGAATCCGACGTATCTGACGGCGCGCCAGACATCAGTAAATATTCGAACAGTTACATATATTCGCGTATGAGAGATAACATACGTTATACTCTGCACTGTTCACACCGAGGAACACGAAGTACAAAAACTCCGCCCGGGCGCAAGAAACTATACGCACGCGAGACATTAGTGTATCTTCGAACGCTTAAATTAATTCGCGTGGGAGAAATAAACTACGATACATCACACTACAGACACGGGACACAGCATGCGTCGCACTTCTACACGAGTAGCGACATCACAAGTGGCGAGCTCAACGAGAGATTAAGGAACACAATAAACTGATATGTTAAAACAGTCAAGGTATTTCTGTCAGAACTACACAACCAGTTAGGACGCAACCACACCGTGAATCCAGCTAAGAGAATCCATGCGGAGATACCCTACAGAAATCCCCGACCAAGCTTAATTCTCCCCAAGCCTTAATCCTCGCCTGTCACAAAACCCATCATCGTGAGGCGCTCAGCAAAGGGGAGAACTCAGCAAGATTTCACCGGCTAAACCGCCTCACAAATTGGCGCACCAGCGTGGTTGTCGAAGTCCTATCGACGCCATCATAAGTTGCTACCCAACGTGGTTGTCGCAGTACTAACGATGACATCAAATTGACGCTCCAACGTAGTTTTCATCCAGACAGCACATCATACGTTAACGAGTGACAACTTCACCCCGAAATGACCTTCGAAGTCCAGCCGATGTAGCAGGAGGACCACAGCAACTCTTCGAGAACAATGACAGACACAGCACCGAAGAGTCCGAGCTCCTAGTCACCGGTAGACAACAGCGATGACAACGACCCCAAGCGGAGAACTGCAAGAAAAAAACCCTAGTGAAAGTGATATCCTATGCCCAGGATTCCCAAAACAATCGACAAGGAACGTAACACCGAGTAAGTCCGAATTTGATTAGAATTTGATGTAAATGAACATAAGAGTAACCTGTGAATGAGTAGATAGGTGCTAATAGTAGAAATATAAATGTAGAAAAATTCGTACTAAAAAATTAAATTAGCAAGCTCAAGAATTATTTTTAAAAAATGTTAAAAGAGAAGTGGGAAATCATTAAGACCAAATTAAATGAATGTTTTTAAGAAATAGAAAGATAGTTTGTGTAGATAGAACAATGGCTGACCAACAGGTAGAAGAAAGTGCAGAGTGAAGGCAGATGGAGGTTAGTGCAGAGCTAGCTACAGACAGCATTTAGGCAAGAAGGGCAATCACCAACAGTAATAAATCCAGGTATAGTAAGTTTGGACAGCTTGATGTCACAAATGCTAAAAAAAAGGCAATGCTAGGTGCAATTGCAAAACAAAATGACGAGGTAGCTAACAAAATCAGTATACTAGATATAATAACAAAACAGAACGAGGAAATGGGTAAACTGCTCAAAGAACAGGTTAAACAACTCAAACAACAGGAGAGGAAATTTGCCGAAAATCAGGAAGAGTTAAGCAGGCTGATAGATAGACAATTAAACAATGTCATGCATGAGACCAACAGAGATCTTAACAGCAGCTTAGAGGGAGACATAGAGACAGTGAGAAGCGAGCTGAGATCCAACCAACAGAACATACAGCAGATTAGGGAAGAATGTAGAGAAACTAGCAATACTGTTGAAAATACAAGCATTACAATAGACAATAGAATAGATGAAATAAGAGCTGAGGCGAGAACTGCGAGTGTCAGTATGGAACAAAGAAGTAAAGGATTAGAAAGCGGTTTAAGAACGTTAACTGGGAAAAATAAGAATTCTCACCATAATGAAGTAATTCAATTGAGAGAAGAACTGACACAGGCAGTTGCCGCCCACTGCACTAGTATGCCAGAAAAACAAAAGAAATAGTTGTTGCAGACGTTATGGGAATGTTGGGGCAGGACACAAGTCAATTACAATGCCATGCCTCCTCACGTCCCGTCACCTCAGGTAGCGGAGTAGGGGTAGAACGCCCACCTCGGTAGTGTGATGGTAACGTGTCTGCCTCACGTTCAAGAGGTCCCGACTTCGAATCTCGGCCAGGGTGAGTTATCTCGATAAGGTTTTTCCGCGGTTTTCCATTATCCTGAAAGACAAATGTTGCGTAACTCTAAGCTCTATGGATCCCGGTCTCATTTGAGGATCATTTCACCTATTCCTTTCATCGTACGATATGACTTAACGTTAGAGGACATAAAATACAAAAAAGTGTAGAAGAGAGAGTTAATGACCGTGTGAATGATCCATTGTCTTAACCTAACACTAGTTACCACACCCATAGTGTAACAGAGCCACGCACACTTAATGCTTGTCCATGGCATTTTTAAATAAGTTACCAATTCGTAAGTTTAACAGCAGTCGGGAAAATACTAAACAAGTTATCAATGACACTGATTCATATTTCAGCCTGAAGGGAATTCCTGACAATTATAGCACAGTGCTTATTCAGAGAAGTCTGACAGGTTCAGCACTAAGTTGGTTTAGATTAATTGTAGGAGATCACACAAAATACACTCACTTTAGAGTAGCATTTTTGAAAAAAAAAGAACCACTGGAGTGGCATTGCCCAATAAAAAGTGCCAAGTCAGATCAACAATGGGAGATCTACGCGAGGAAATCATGAATCCATGACGAATTATTTACTGCATCCTGGTCTGTTAAATAAACTTTTGAAACCTCCTCTCGCGGAATCTGAGTTCATCTCGCTAATGTACGGCACTACCCGGGTGTAATCCACCATCATTTAGTAGCAGCACGACCACGGACTTTAAGTGAAGCTATCGAACTGCTGACAGCCTTACAAGGTCGCAAGTCACAAGCAGAAGGTCAAACAATATGGTACCGAAATAACGGCCACCATCCCAGACAGTTTCGTGACGGGATAAGGGCACAGAACCATCAAAACAGGTACCAGGATTTAAACTCAGCACATAGACATAGATATTATCGACCATTTGATCGAGCTCAGAGGGAAAATTGGTATACAGTTGCAATTACAATTATTACAATGGTAATAATGAGTTGACGCAGACGAATTACGCGAGTCGAGGGAATAATGATAATAATAATAATAATAATAATAATAATAATAATAATAATAATAATAATAATAATAATAATAATAATAATAATAATAATAATAATAATAATAATAATAATAATAATAATAATAATAATAATAATAATAATAATAATAATAATAATAATAATAATAATAATAATAATAATAATAATAATAATAATAATAATAATAATAATAATAATAATAATAATAATAATAATAATAATAATAATAATAATAATAATAATAATAATAATAATAATAATAATAATAATAATAATAATAATAATAATAATAATAATAATAATAATAATAATAATAATAATAATAATAATAATAATAATAATAATAATCATAATCATAATAATAATAATAATCATAATAATAATAATAATAATAATAATAATAATAATAATAATAATAATAATAATAATAATAATAATAATAATAATAATAATAATAATAATAATAATAATAATAATAATAATAATAATAATAATAATAATAATAATAATAATAATAATAATAATAATAATAATAATAATAATAATAATAATAATAATAATAATAATAATAATAATAATAATAATAATCATAATCATAATCATAATCATAATCATAATCATAATCATAATCATAATCATAATCATAATCATAATAATAATAATAATAATAATAATAATAATAATAATAATAATAATAATAATAATAATAATAATAATAATAATAATAATAATAATAATAATAATAATAATAATAATAATAATAATAATAATAATAATAATAATAATAATAATAATAATAATAATAATAATAATAATAATAATAATAATAATAATAATAATAATAATAATAATAATAATAATAATAATAATAATAATAATAATAATAATAATAATAATAATAATAATAATAATAATAATAATAATAATAATAATAATAATAATAATAATAATAATAATAATAATAATAATAATAATAATAATAATAATAATAATAATAATAATAATAATAATAATAATAATAATAATAATAATAATAATAATAATAATAATAATAATAACAATAATGCTTGACCGTGAAGACATAATGGAAATAAAAATGTCAGACGCAACAACAGATCTAGAAGTCGTGAAGGTGAATACCCGAGACTAAACAATTATATTCGGGGTGAGAATAGATATCAGCACCGACACGCGCACCCTCACCAAATGTCTTAGGACACGTGCTCAATCAAACGGATACACCAGTAAGCCCGAGTCAAAATAGACACCAATCACCGGCGAAAAACTAATGCATGGATGCATGATGTTCCAACATTAGTCCTGTCCAGAGACACTCCAGATCTCGCAATCCTTAGGGAACAACAAAACAACCTGCATAAACACCCAGATAAGCAAAGACACAGAGAAGTGTAAAAATAAGGAAAACGCTTATTTCGGAGAAAATGATGGCCAAATTATATCGGAAGAACAGATAATTGTAACACAAGAAATTATGGAACCACCGAGGACAGAGGGTAAAATGGCCGGTATGACATTTCACTTAATAATAGATACTGGATCCTCTGTAACAGTTTGCACTGAGAACCTGTATGATCAACCTGTAAACCTCAAAGTAAGGCTACAAGCCCTACCAGTCAGAAATGCTGTATGCAGTGGCGCAATTGGACGTACAAAACAAAGAATCTCTAGACAAATATTAATAACAACCAACATCAAATGTACCAGCCTCGGTAGCGTAGATGGTATCACGTCGGTTAGGGTGAGCTAGCCGGATAAGGCTTTTCCGGGGTTTCCCCTTATCCTAATGGACGAATGTATGCTAAATCTAAGCTCCGTGGACCCCGGACTCATTTGAGCATCATTTCACCCACTTCATTCACCGTCCAGTATGACTTAATGTTGGAGGACGTAAATTAAAAAACAATCAAATGTTACGATCTACAATTGGGCTGTCTAGTGGTGAAAGGACCCGCAAAAGGCATTTATATCGGGAGCGACCTTTCGAACTCTCAAATATTGATTACAAAAATTTACAAGTAACATTAAAAATATACGGAACAAGATTGAAAATTCCTTTTATTTCTGTACTACAGGAAAAACATATTCACCTGTCTGACAAGGAAAAGAAGAGATTACAAAACGAAGAATTTTTGCCGGAAACGGTAAGTACGGCGGACGGCAAGGACGTAATGAATGTAAACATTTAATGTTTGCTAAATACGAAGGCGTACAGTGACAGCAGGAGCCACCTGTGAGTAGTGAAAGTGAACATACCAGCCAAACACTAGCATGGTCATTCCTCGACCAGGTAAAAACAGCTGTGGAACAAGTTACACGAATTTCTAAATAACAAAGACAGAGCTTATACGAAATCTTGACTAGACATCGGACCGTGTTTACCACTAGAACTCGGAAATGCAAAATATTTAGATATTATTTTGAAATTGCTGGTGTTCGTATCAAACATTACCAATGCAGGATGATACCCCAGGAAATTAGGGAAGCTGTATCACAGAAGATCGATGAAATGTTAAGAGATCATATAATAGAAATTTATGACGCACACTATGTGCAATCACTCTGTATTGTAAAAAAGAAAGACGGTATTGTTAGGGTAACCATAGATGCGCGAAACCTGAATCAATATATAACTCAGGATAATGTAAGGACGCAAAATATAGAAGAGATCATAACAGGAATAGGAAGGCAAAAATGATTTACTTCATTAGTCTTAACTGACTCTTATGTGCAGATTGAGGCCGATCTTCAGATCGGATTCCGTGCATCTGGAAGTGAATTTTTGAGAGCAATGCCCATAATATTTGGGACGAATTCTGGTAGTTACATCTCAACCTACGTCGATGACATATTGTTACACAATATGGAAATTGAGCGACATCTTGATCACCTGGAATATATTAGGAAGAATTGAAGAGTCAGGCCTAACTTTAAACTTCGCCCAATCAGTAAAACTTTTACGATATAATATTTTGGGAGAAACTATGTCACCAGACAAAGTATTGAATCTATTCTAAAAATACCAAGACCACAAAAACGTGAAACAGGTTAAGAAATTTCTAGATATACTGGGATACCGAGCAGATATTTAGTAAACTATGCTATTGAGACAGCACCACTAAGACAACTTCTCGACAAAAACATGAAATGGCGTGGCCTAGTGTACATGAGCAGGCATTCATAAGGCTAAAGGAATTATTTGCCAATGCAATATTATTGACACGGCCTAGGGCAGAATTCCCATTAATAATGTATACAGATGCCCCCACGGTAGCATATGGATGTATCTTGGCCCATGAGTATCCTGAAGGCGAATTGCATATTATTGCGACGGCTTCTAGATCACTAAACGCAGCAGAACGAATCGCGTATGTTACAGAACAGGAAATTGACGCCAAATTTTTTGGTTTACCAAAATTTAAACACTATATTTACAACAACAAATCGTAATATACACTGATTATGTGAGTTTGGCCTTTGTAAAAACTTGAAAAATGACAAGCAGCAAAATATCAAGATATATACATGAAATAATGGCATACCTGGTCGAAATTAAGCACATTCCAGGATATAGGCAACGCGAGACTATAGGCAGCTATAGGCAGCGCGAAATAAAAATACTGAAACTGGATTTGAAATTGAATGACAAAGTGGCCATGAAATTAAAACATTAGAAGAATTCCAAAAGAAAAACTGCAAATTGGCTAAAACTAGGGAAATAGTGCCCCCAATTGGGCCAGAAAACAAAGGAAAACTGGCGATTCTTGTTTAGTCCTGAAATCTCTCTAATTTATCAATAAGGTATTTAAGAAGGCGACGACTCGCCAAGAGGAGTTGTGAACAGAGCTGTAAGACAAGAGTGGTGGTAAACAGTAAACAGCTGTGAAGTGTTGCAACGAGAGCTGATCAGAACGCTGTTTGTTATTGTCATCGACAACGATCAGAACGCCTTGCAGTCTGCAAAGTCATCCTGAAGACAGACGTGGTTGTCCCCGCAAGAAGCGAGGTGGTGGTGACGGCGTGACTGGAAAGCCAACGGACAAAGAACATGATGCTAGACCAGAAGACGCCTGTGCACTGACTATATGTAGCCAGACATTGTTGCCGTGCCGAGAGGAGGTGCCAGTGAGGCAGCTCAAGCTGGCAGACAACGATCACGACGTCCAGGCCGGAGCGGAGCTGGGGACGTGCGAGCCCATGGTGACCGTGACAGCAATCCACAAGACGCAGAAGCCGGTGCCGACGGAACACCTGGGACCCCACCTGGAAGGCTTACTGGAGAGGGCGGCCGACCACCTTACCACGGAACAGCTGGAGAAAGTTCGACAACTGCTGAGACGATACCAGCTGGTGTTCAGCCAAGGCGACAGCGACTACGGCCGCACGGATCGACTACTCCACCGCATCGACACCGGAGACACCCGGCCTATTCGGCAACCACCTAGGCGCGTTCCGCTGGCAAAACAAGCTGCCTTAGGGGATATGGTAGATGACATGAAATCCAGGGGAGTGACTGAAGATTCTGACAGCCCTTGGTGTCCCCCTGTAGTTCTGGTGACGAAGAAGAATGGCAAGCTACGCTTTTTCGTGGACTACAGGAAGCTGAACGCTGTCACCCGGAAGGATTGCTTTCCCTTACCCTGGATGGACGACACCCTGGGCAAGCTAGCTGGTGCACAGTGGTTCTCGACCCTGAACCTGAAATCGGGTTCTTGTCAGGTGGCTCTAGCCCCGAGAGACAAGGAAAAGATTGCATTCTCGACAGGTCAAGGCTTTGGCAATTCAAAGTAATGCCCTTTGGCCTCTGCAACGCACCAGCTGCCTTCCAAGGCCTAATAGAGTCAGTGATGAGAGGGTTGACTTATGACGCCTGCCTGCTATACCTGGACGACATCATCATCGTCGGCAAGACCATCGAATACCATCCGGAAAACCTGACCAAGGTACTACAGAGATAGCAGGCGACCAACCTGAAGTTGAACGCAAAGAAATTCTAGCTCTTCCGCAAGGAAGTGAACTACTTGGGCCACATATTCTCCCCAAACGAAGTGGCCACAGATCCGGAGAAGACACAGACTGTAGGAGATTGGCTTCGCCCAAAGGATAAGCGAAAGTTGCGCAGTCTCCTGGGGCTGTGCAGTTATTACCGCCGCTTCATAAAGGAGTTCTCTGACATCGCCAAGCGCCTCATCCACCTGACAGAAGAACACCGACCTCATGTGTAGATGGATGATGCCGAAGGCGCTTTCCAGCACTGAAGAAGACCCTGTGCAGTGCTCCAATTTTGGAATTTCCACAACCAGGCGGCACCTTCATTGTGGACATCGACGCCAGCCACCATTGAATTGGAGGCGTCCTATCACAAATCCAGGATGGCCATGAGCGTGTGTTAGCCTACTACAGGAAGACGCTATCCAAGGGAGAGAAGAACTACCGCGTGACCTATCGAGAATTACTGGCGGTAGTAAACACCTTGGAGCACTTCCACAAGTATCTGTACGTTCAGCCGTTCCACCTGAGGACTGACCACTCCGCCCTAGCCTGGCTACTGAGCTTTAGAAACCAGGAAGGCCAGGCAGCACGCTGGGTATAGAGGCTGCAGGAGTTGAGTCCAGAGGGTCTACTCCCATTAGCCTTGAACCCGTAGGAACAAGACCCGGGCCTCTTTCAACCAGGGAGTTATCCGAGCTGTCCCGTAAAGGGCGGCCAGCATCCTCCGTGGGGCTTTCCATTAGGGCAAGACCTAGTTAGAGGCTGCAGGAGTACGACTCCACCCCTGAACATCGTAGGGGGGAGAGCCACGGTAACGCAGACACCATTTATCGAAGACCCTGCCCAGAGGAAGTGCGGTCAATTGACAAGTGTGGAAGAGAGCTGTCAGAGCGGTCACGGCAGTGCCTGCGGATGTCTGGAATAGCGCAGGGAGGGAGCAGCTGGCGGACGCAGACTCGGAGCCACTCTTGAGAGAAGTGGGGGCAGGGACAAGACCAACCTGGGAGGACATCACACCGAGGAGCACCACCTACAGGTCGTACTGGTCCAAATGGGACTCACTGAAGAGCGTGCTGTTCCTGGTATGGGAATCACCTGATGGGAGGACACAGAGGGAGCAGATGGTACTTCCCCGAAATAAGATCCCGGAAGTCTTGGAGGAAATGCCCGCCGGTACTTCAGGAGGACACCTGGGAGCAAACCGGACGGTCGACAAAGTAGCTGTGCTACTACTGGCAAAGGCTCCAAGCAGATGCTGAGAGATGGTGCCGTCAAGGTCACATGTGCTGGGCGAGTCGCTGCCCCAGACTAGGAGCCAGGGTCGCATGCAGCAGTACAACTTCGGAGCACCATTCGAAAGGACCGTACCGGGTGGTGAAGAGGATTAACGACGTGGTCTACCGCATCCAGAAGTTACCCCGAGGGAAGATGTTGGTGGTACACCTGGATTGTCTGGCCCGCTACGAAGGTGCTGTTCTGGACGACCAGCCTTGAGGAGGGAGCAGTGTCGCGAACCCGTTATCTACGATAGTGCGGCATGTGTACACAAAGAGCCGGCAAATAAAGATGGCTGAATTAGAATACCTGCCGGCACAGATAGGGTTACGCTTCTGGAAGGTGATAGAACATTCGATTCTTGTTTAGTCTAGAAATCTCTCGAATTTATCCATGAGGTATTTAAGAAGGTGATGATCCACCATTAGGAGTTGTGAACAGAGTTGTAAGACAACAGTGCTGGTAAGCAATAAACAGCTGTGAAGTGGTGTAACGAGAGCTGATCAGAACGCTCTTTGTTATTGTCATCGACCTTGGTAGATTGTGGTGTGTATATGACGTAATGTTGTTATGTGAGAATTGATCAGAGTGTATTTTAACGGAAATAAAGAACATTTGGAATATCTGCAACTTGGCCTTTTAATTCTACGGACCCACAAAGTCACAACATATACGTTTGACATGACGTGATAAAAGAATTACTTTGAATTAAATAAGGTGTTTGTTAAACTCGAGGGAGAGCAAACAGTACACTTAATACTGGTCTGTAGAATGCTCCATCGACAGAACGTGAGTCATCACATGATATGTTTATGAATGGTCCACAATCTCTATTTAGAGAGTTGAAGGCAGTATTATTCAGTTGTTCTGTTTAAAAACGGGTAAATGTATCTGCTAGATCAACTTACAATTGAAATGAGACACGAGGTAACTGTCTTTCACACTACCACAGCGAGTACAAGGGTTAGTTAATGTGGGCTCAAACTACAGTCTGATTTTTAAAAGAAGATACATGACAGCTGTCAAGCAAGGGACGCGAAGCATAAGAGGAGAAGGTCGTTGCTATGGAAACGTAAACAAAGGTTGCCAGATTTGTTACACTGGTGAATTACGTACTCCTCAGGTTAGTTATCGCTAGTTGTCTGCGGGAAACAGAGTTTGCTTGAGTGTTCAGTTGCGTTGGCTATTGTTGGCGTACTTTGTGGAAACACAATTAAAAGACGTTGTTATGGAAGCAATACGCAATGGCGGTAGGATAGAGGCAGACCGAGGATTCATGGCCCATGGACAAAGATCAGCTTACTATCGGGTGTCAAATTGCATAGCCAAGCTAGAGAACTTCTCTGTTCCCTAAGGGAATTCTTTGAACAGGAAGACGATAGTTTGCTCTTTATCAATGAACAGCTTATTCCTTTCAAAGCCCCGTGTCAGTAGATATGCTTGCCTGTAAAAGAATTACTACGGTTCAAAATTCCGGCATAAAGGCGGCGTTGATATGAACATGTCAAATTGCCAAGGTCTTTAATAACAGTATATTGCGATACTAATGCGGTAAGCACTTTATAGGCAACAGGAAAAGGCTTGAAAACAATAAGGCGCTTGCGCCGAGTTCTTTTCTACTTCCGAAATTCCCTTATGTGCTTACCACATGTGTATTGCATATTATTTTTGCAATATGTGTATTTATATCAAGCTTAATTTTAGTAATTAAGGTATTAGTTACAATATTAATAAATATATTTGAATATAACTTATATTTTAGAATGTGCAAAGTCTATATGAGTTGCTATGGAGAACTATCATACTAGTACGGGAATGCCAACTTTACGACGCATAGCAACAATAACGGTAACTATGGAATATTACATACATTGTGTAAACATTATTTCGAATAACTCACATATGTGAAGACACTACAATGCAGTGTATTTGTGAACAGCTTATTTTTGTTCTTAAAGTAGGCTAATACAGATTAACTGTGCATGATTTAGTAGAGGTGAGATAACTCGAATGCTTGTCTATGTTTCAAGTGTTGAGAGGATAAGGAAAGGGGATCTCCGTTACTTCCTATATGCTGCTGGGCAACATTGCAGCACCCCACGAGAGAAACCGACGACCTTCACGCATCTTCTTTTAAAAATCAGACTCTGTGTTGCAAACAGAAATAATACTTTTAAATTGATTGACGTTGAGCGATTTAAACTTGACGTTTATGGATAAGGAAATTATTGACAAGGTAACACAAGACTGGGAAACTGCGTGAGACATGCAGGTAAACTACAAGAAGACGACCTATGGAAAAACCACGTGAGGAGATATTGGAGCCTATCATAACTTTTTAGTACTTGGACGGGCAAGACAATGACAATGACGCATTGCCTCTTGACATAATTGACATTCACAGCTATTTGGATGCGCCACCGGCACTTCCGTTGGATTAGAAAAATAGACAACTAATAAACTATAAAATATAATTAGCATTTAAGACATGCGCATAATATGCGAACATACATGTTCCAAATGTGAATTCAACAACTACATTATTTGAAAAGATTGGAAAATTCAGATGGATATCCCTTAGGTTTAGTGCCAAGAAGATTCCCACGTGTGCAATATAGATAGTCTCATAAGTAAGAGAAACAATAATTTCAAATGTGTTCTGAGAAGCAATTGACTAATTTTCAAAGTATAGACCATTTGATTTTATGGTCTTGAGCCATCGTTCAGCGAGGCTTATTACCGCCAATGGTAACAATGTAAGGTTTTTGATGCGAATGATGCAGTGGCACCCATTTACATTGCTTCAATGTTACCAAAGTTTCTTTCATGTCGAAAATGGACCATGGATCGAAAAAGAAGATAATTTGACGATGCGATATCAGGGTTGTATGCTGGTGTGGTACAACAGTTCGATTCCTCCCAATTCCTGAACTTTTTCCAGGCTGTTCGTGCAGCTGCATTCTCCTGTTGCAATGGAACTCTGTTGCGTATCTTCGTCTAAACATTTCATGAACTCGATCCATTTGCTGAGAATAAAGATCCGTATCAATTTCCCGCCTTTTGGAACAAACTCCCTGTGAATCACATCTTCCAAATTCCACCAGACACGCAACATTACTTTGGGACCGAACTGTTTTGCTTTTTAACGTTGACTTTGGCAGATTGGCGGGGATAAGTCACTGCTCCGAGAAATCACCGTTTCGGCAATAGAACCATTTTTAAACATAAGTGACAATTAACCAGACAAATTTATCATCAATGGAATTACGGATAAGCTGACAACAAATACGAGGCATGTTTTTTAAGTCAGTACCGTTTTGGAATTAAAAAAAGACGTGCATAGATATCGCAATAATTTTATTTTTACATGAAATCCTGTACCTTAACCTACTTTTCTACATCATTTCCGTGAATATTGAGGCACTTTTCATAACGTGGCACCAGTTTTTGAATACCCTCCTCATAAAATTCTGCCGCCTGACGTGTTAACCACTGTATCAAAACTGTTTTGACTTCGTTATCGTCTTGAAGACGCTGACCACCCAGATGTCTCTTCAAGTGTAGGAACAAATGATAGTCACTGGGCGCCAAATCAGGGCTGTATGGAGGATGATCTAGAGTTTCCCGTTGAAAAGATTTGATGAGATCTTTGGTCCGATTAGCCACATGTGGACGGGCATTGTCATGTAGCAAAACGATACCCTTACTCAACTTTCCACGTCTTTTGTTCTGGATTGCACGGCGCAGATTGTTCAATATCTCACAATAAGACGCTGCATTGATTGTCTCATTACGAGGCACAAACCCACTAGCAATACTCCTTTTCTGTCCCAAAAAAAACTGTGCACATGATTTTCCGGGCAGAAATTGTTTGCTTAAACTTCGCTTTTGTGGGTGATGATGAATGTCGCCATTCCATGGATTGTTGTTTCGATTCTGGTGTGACGTAGGCCACCATGTTTCGTCACCAGTAACAATTTGGTCTAACAACCGAAGGACGCCCAATCCGTTCTTTATCATGCACATTTGTGCGGCCATCTTTAAATGCTCTCACCCATTTCCTTACCATTCCATCACTCATAATGTTTTGTCCGTAAACTTCACAGATCTCACGATAAATATCGATCGGTTTTACGCCTTTAGCACTAAGAAATCTTATTACAGCCCGTGCTTTACAATCGGTGGGACTCACGATTGTCGGAGGCATCTTAAACACTCAGTAACCAACGTATACAACGAAGAATCAGACTTTAATGGCGTCAGTGCGTACACAAGAGATGTAGGTAACCAGCGCGCATGCGCGGAATGCCGACCGTAGCGCTGCGGCGGCGAAATCGCAAAACGGTACTGACTTAAAAAAACATGCCTCGTATCTACTATATGTTCATGATGCTGAAGTGTCAGTTCATGAGGTACAGATCTACAGCTTCTGTATGAATTTCCAAATAACTTAATGTGGCAGTGTATGGTAACTTTTGATGCACCATGTTCTTCCTAAGGCTTACAGATATTTTTTGTGGATTTTCTCGCCAAACTTGGCGTGTACCCTTAATATTCCATACTTTAGGTTTTCCAGAACGTAGTAAATCTCTGGTGTTTTCGTCCTTCACTGTTAGTTAGTTAGTTAGTTAGTTACTAACACTCCCCACATGGCAACCTTGGCCTTCGGGGTAACCTCACCCCACCAAGTGATGACCGGACCCATTTCTCAGGTGGAGGCACCCAGAGGGCGGTGTCCATTACCTCCGATGATAGGGTGATAGTGAAGATGGCGGTGAGGTGAGAGGACCTACAGTTTTTACCGTGGACTCCGAACCACTGTTAAATGTTGGAACCATCGTTGTACCACATGCTCACTAACGACACCTACTCGTTCCATTATATATATATTCTTCGAGCTGCGGCTTTGTAATCTTGTTTCCAGTAGTGTTTAAGAAGGACCCTAAGTTCAAAGTTTGCTATTGGCATTTTGTGATTGTTTATTAACTTAAGACTGATATATGCTCGCAATGTACGCAGCACTAGCCATAACATCCTGTAAGTAGCATTGCCAAAACAAAGAAATACAATAATTTTTCCAAAACACAAAAAAAAAACTTTATTTACGAGACCCTTAATATAAAAAGAGTGGAGGTAACAGGGCGCAACTGCTTCGCCGGAGACTAGAACTCTTCCGATTTGAAGCACATAATAGTGCGTCCTCTATCGGACTTACTAGAGAAGAACTTAGGTATTGAAAGTCCTGATATTATTCTTAATAATTCTCAATCTTTGTACCCTTTAAGATAAAACAGTGCGTTATAATACCTGAAAAATTCAATGCCATGTCCGGGATTTGAAACACGGATCTCCTGGTTTCCCTCCAGTCGCTCTTATCCATTGAGCTAAGATGGTCAACGTGCCTTCTTTACATTAAATTCTCCAACTGACACATATTTTCCCGGTAAACCACTAGGGGCTCTCGTATTCGAGATACGCCACTTGTGGCGACTTACTATTGTAAGTATTTGAATCCCAAGCTTAACCATTAAATTCTTATTAAATTAATTGTTGTAAATTAATCATTTCTTCACACTAGCCGTATATAGGCTAAGGTTTTGGATTGATAGAGTCAACCTGAAAAATTCAACGCCATGGCCAGCATTTCACCAGGATCTCCTGGTATCCGATTCAAATCCCGGCCATGGTATTGAACTTTTCAGGTTGACTCTATCTATCCAAAACCTTAGCATATATACAGCTAGTGTGAAGAAATAATTACCTTCCACCAATTAACTTAAATAATAGGTGCGTTATGATTTTAGTGATAATTCAATGTTATACCGTTTGCAAATCCCAACGGGATTCTTTTTGCTCTTCTCCCACCACTGACAAAATTCTCTAGATGCGCTTATGTTCTATGTAACAGTCATGCAGCTGTAAGCGAGAATGATGTATTCGGATATAACTGCGTTCACAGACTGTAAAACCTTTTCATTACCCTGCACAAACATAACTGAGCCCAGTGATTTTTCACAGTAAGTGAGGATATTATGTTTAGTGGTAGTTCACACCAATAATAAGTAGAAGACAGAGTCTGTAACCAGTAACAAATCAACGCAATGTCTTTCTGACTTGCAAATCAACATAATGCCTTTCTGACTTCTAACTTCTAACTATGTGAAAAGTTCCAGAGCCTTGTGGAGTCTTTGATGAAGAATATCACTAACACATTTTTTCCACCTTGGTGGTACAGTTGCATAGGCGATGGCTTACAGATGCCAAGGTTACGGGTTCAAAACTTGCCCATACCGATGGGTATTAAGTGAGGTTAAAAGTGACAACTCCATATCAGTTGCCTTGAATTTTACTTCCATCTGTGTATATTTCCATGGCATATGAAAACGAATTTTTACTTCTCCTATTACTATTCCATTTGCTGAGTGTGGCCAGTATCTTAGTTCTATCGGTTTTTAATAATTTTCGTGGTCATGCTTGCTTTGTGGTTTCCGCAGTTTCTGCTATACTGATACCCATAAGAATGACTCCGGCAAAAATGCAAGATGCTTCAAAAGGTATGAGCTTTAACCATTTTTATGTTCATTAGCCTCTGAACCATTTGTACTGCTTTTATATTCTTAAGTTTTTGTAGAGCTTCATTCCATATTGGGTAGCCATGTGTCAACACTGATATTAGTTCTCCTTTGTAAATGCTTTTCAGGGCACAATGATCTAATCCCCCTTTAATTTCCTGCTCTACTCAGCATACTTACTGTGTTTGTTTTTCTGTTGGTTTGTTAATATCTTTCCGAAAATTTAGTTTTGAATCAGAATATATTCCTAAATATTTTAATTCTGTAACTTCTTACAATATCTTAGGATTTAGATATATATTTGCCCTTTGAAGCGAGGTCTTTCCTCTTGTTTGAAATTAGTAAGACTCTTGACTGGCATTCATTAAATTAAACTTTGTTTTGAATAGCCACATTTTGAATTTTTTAAACATCTGAGTTGGAATAATTTTCTACTTCTATTCGTGTATCTCGTTTAGTCAAGACTACTAAGTCATCTGCAAAACTAACAATGTGAGAGTGTATTGAAAGGTTTAGGTTTAAGAAAGAATTGTACCTCACATTCCAGAAGCCTGGCTCACAGCATGATCCCTGTGGATATGCTTTGTTAACTTTGTTTACCACTTTGTAAGAATTTGTCTGTAGAGTGGCATATATGTCGCTGGAGTAGCTTTGTATCGACTTATATAGGTTTCTAGGACTTTGTCTCTCTCTCTCTCTCTCTCTCTCTCTCTCTCTCTCTCTCTCTCTCTCTCTCTCTCTCTCTCTCTCTCTCTCTCTCTCTCTCTCTCTCTCTCTCTCTCTCTCTCTCTCTCTCTCTCTCACTCTCTCTCTTGTAGATTTAACCACGCGGCATGAAATACGCCTCTTACATCTCAGTTAACCATAGTTATACACTTCTTTTCGCTTTAACTATGTGAAATGAAGTTTGCAACATCCATTGCAGCATCCATCGTTCCTTTTTGTGACATAAATCCATACTGATTATAATTCATCAATGAGTGTGTGTGTGAATTTGATTAATATTCTATTGATCAGGAGCTTTCCAAGTACTTTCCCTCCTAAGTTAATTAGGCTTATTGGTCTATATTTGGTAATGTCTGTGCTGTGATTTTACCTGGTTTGATAGTTACTATACTAATTGTCCTTTTCCATATATTTAGAAAGTATCCCTTCCCTAGACATTCATTATTCAATGTCATTATAGAGTTAGGAAATAATTTAAAGACCCTTAAAAGGATTTCACTGCTAAACCCATCCTTGCCAGGGGCTTTCTTTGGATTGAAGTCTTTTTTTTTTTTTATAACAGTAAGTACCTCCTCTTCAGTAAAGATTCTATCATCATCCGCTGCAGAAGGTTTTAGACTGTTTTGCTTTATTTCTCTTTGAAAATCATTATCACTTTCTTTACTATCATCTGGGACAAAATAATTTGCCATATATACCAATGTGCTTTCATATCTTCCGTAAATGTTCCACTTGGTCTTTTTATTGTTGAGAGCGTACTTTGGTTTCGTATTTTCCCACCTGATATTGTGCAAGCCGATTTCCACAGATTGGAACTACTTGTAGAACAGAATTGTATCCATGACTGGTTTTCTCCGGTTGTATGTACATATGATTGATATAATCGTTTTTCTTCTATTTACTGTTTTCCTTTGAAATGAAATTTTCACTGTTTTGCGCTCTCTGGTAGCCTCTTCTCACGGCATTTACTTTTTCGTGGTGTATTGTCAGTTGGTCGTTCCATCATGGTCCACTGTACTGCCTTTGGATGGTGGTTTACTGCCTGCAGAAATTCTGAAGGTAGAGTTGTATGCAGATTATATACCTGAAAGTAAGTTAGAAATCAAGTCATTAGTACCCATTCCGTTAGTAATATTGTTGCGCAATTCATCTAGTATTTTTGGATCACAGCTGTTTACTGCTTATTGGAACTTGTTGGTTATTTTGTCTACCATGCTGGAGCCAAACTTTGGATAATTTTCCTTGTTTACTGAGTATTTTATCCCTTTGCTGGTCTGCTGATTAAGAATGGTTCTTGAATAATGAGGTACTATATCGAATGTTATATTTTTTATGATCTGCACAGCTGTCTTCTTCACCACTGCTCCATTCTGTTATATGATGGACCATCACATTATTAGAGATTGTTAAATCTACATGGCATTTTATTCTTGCTGTTTCAAATGTTGGTATAACATTATCTTCATTGTTAATAAATAAGTTGCTAGTAATGGTATATTCCTCCAAATTTCTTCCACGGGGATTGGTTCGAGTGTCAAACAGATGTGACTTTTTGCAGTAGTATCGGCTGCAATAAGTAAACCTTTACTCTTGGTAAAATTGGTTAAAATGTCTAATTTCCTCGTATCTTCTTTCATTCTTTAGTAATATCGAAATATTAACTGATAGCATAGATTTCAATTATTTGTAATCTGACTTCCTCTACTACACAGTCCGCATCTGACAGTTGACTTATCATTATTGTATCCATCTCGCAGTTATTAAAAATGATTGCATATCTCCTTCTGCCACTCCCGTAAGTATAGAAGTTGAACTTCTTTGGGATTCCTGCAAGTTAATGATGTATGGTTCCTGGATAAACGTCAAAGCAATATTCTGTGCGCTATTTAACTGAATTAGTTTATTGGAATCTTGTACATTAGCCTGTATATATCGTATGTATTTTGATTTTCCTCCGTCCCTTGGCTCTTGATGTTTGACTTCCATAATAAAAATAGATATGTTCTAGGTAGTTTTTCACCTTCATTTTGTACTAGTTACAATTTTTGTCAAACACTGAGTGCTTTTCATCCACAGG
Organism: Mantis religiosa; assembly: GCA_030765055.1. Classification (NCBI taxonomy): domain Eukaryota; kingdom Metazoa; phylum Arthropoda; class Insecta; order Mantodea; family Mantidae; genus Mantis; species Mantis religiosa. The sequence goes on from CM060951.1 coordinate 134,067,479, forward strand.
ATGTTTTCTGTTATGTTTATTGAAATTTACACAATCCATGCATTGGTATTGGTCACTTTCCGCTTAACATTCTCTCATAGAAAGGTCTCCAACACAGAGACGGCATATCAGTACCCCCATGCATTCATTAGCCCCATTCATACGTGCATATACACACACTTATGGCATGTATTAATTTTAATATTCTGTCTACGACGGTTACGTAGAATTGCTTTGCATAAAATTAGAACACTCTTTATTGCAGTAAAAAGATGACAAATGGACAATCAGCTGTCTTCAAGGTCGACTCGGTGCTCCGCCAAACGTAAACAAAAGAAAAAAATCACTGCGGTACACTTCAAATGTCCACTGTCGCAATAACCATGACCAAATGCCGCTTCCAGGACTTTGCCGGTGTTTATATCTCCCAGTCATTTTTTGTAGAAAGCCGTAGACAGTACGAGAAATTTCTCGGCAACAACAATAGACCAAGCGCTCTGGAACCTCTCTCTGTCTCTTTCACTCCTGCTCACGCACCGACTCCGGCTTGCCGCGGCCGCTCAATAATGCCACACGGTGTCACTGCTCCCTCTTTAAGGCTGGTCGTCCCGAACAGCACCATCGTAACGGGCCAGAAGATATAAGTGTACCTCCAACATCTTTCCTTGGGGCATCTTCTGGATGCGGTAGACCACGTCGTTAATTCTCCTTACTAACCGGTACGGTCCTTACCACGACTGTTTAAGCTTTGGGCAGCTTCCCTTGGTCCCGGTAGGACGGTACATCCAGAACAGGTCACGTTGCTGGAATCCTTGGCTGTTGACTGGCCTGTCGTACCGGGTCTTCATGCAGTCGCTCGCCATTTGAATGTTCTGAGGAGCCATCTCATGCATGTAGTGAAGATGGTGTAAGAGGATCTTCACATACTCGGTTGTTGGCTGCTTCACATCCAGGGGGCTCCCAAAGGTCAGGTCACAAGGGAGAAGTAACTCTTGGCCGAATATTAACCTTGCTGCCGTCATCCCAGTGGTGTCGTGTGTTGACCGTTAGACCAGCAAGATCAGCGGCACCTTGACCTACCAGTCTCGCTGATGCCTGGCCACGACCTTCCTCAGGTGTCCATATAGGATCGTGATGTATCTTCTGGCCGCGCCGTGGCTCAGTGGTTAGACCGCTTGGCTCTCACCAAGGCGGCCCGGGTTTGATCCCAGGTGACCGCAAAGTGAGATTTGTGGTGGAAAACACGGCGCTGGGGCGGGTTTTCTCCGGGACCTCCGGTTTCCCCCGCCATCTCATTCCACCGGTGTTCCATCTTCATCTCATGTATCATCAGTGTCACCGCCTACGGTGCCGTATGTAGTAAAAGCGGGCGTTACTACACAAAAAACAAAAAAAACCTGATGTATCTCTCGACCATGCTGTCTGACTATGTATGTAGAGACGTTGTGCGGGTCTTGTTCACCCCAAGTCTTTCCAGTGCCTCCTTCAAAAGGTGAGACTCAAAATAAGTACCCTGGTCGCTGTGGAGTTCTAACGGGAACCCAAAACGGTAGCACAGTTGTTCCACGAGGCAGTCGGTAATCATCTTCACCTCTTGGTTCGGGATGGCATACACCTCCGGCCACTTGGTGAAGTAGTCCACGGCCACCATCCGGTTGCTTGGGTCGTTAACTGGGAATGGTGCAGCTATGTAAACAGCGATGCATTAGAAAGACGCTCCGACATTGTACTGCTGCATGTGACCCCGGCTCCGAATCGGGGGTCGCTAATCGCCGCGAACAGGTGACGTTTACGGCTCCTTCTCTCAGCGTGACCTTCGAGCCTCAGCCTCCCTGTTGGAGTTTGTCGATCGTTCAGCTTTCTCCCAGGTGTCCTCCTGAAGTTCCTCCACGACTTCCGGCATCTTACTTATAGGAAGCACCAACTGCTCTCGCTGCATCCTTCCATAGCCATATCAGCACGCCGTCTTTGACCTTCAGTGAGTCCTACTGGGCCCAGTACGACTTGCATGCAGCGCTTCTGGGTGCGATGTTCTTCCTGGTGACAGCTTTCAGCCTGCTGTGGTCCACGCATAAGCGTAGCTCGCCGTTCCCTTTCACCGGGACTACAGGGGAACACCAAGGTCCGACAGACTCTTCTTTCACCCCCTGGTTCTCATGTTCTTCAGCATGTCCTGTACCACCGATTGTTTTTCCAGTGGAACGCGTCAGGGTGGTTCACCACGCGGCCTTGGCTAAAGACGCGCTGGTATCGTCTCAGGAGCTGATGAACCTTCTCTAGCTGTTCTGCGGTCCGGTGGTCAGCCACCCTCCTAGTCAACCTTCCAGTCGGTGCATCTGGTGTTGCGTCGGCACCGGGTCCTGGATCTTGTCGATTGGCGATACATTAACAGCGCTATCGCACGCTCCCAACTCCATCCCGGCCTGAATGCTGTAATCGATGTCTAATGGGCACATTCTCTCGGCACGGCAGCAATGTCCTGCCTAGAGAGAGTCCGTGCACAGGTGTGTTCCCGTCCAGCATCAGGTTCTTCGGCCGCTGGCCTTCCAGTCGTGCGTTCACCACCACCTCGCTTCTCGCGGGAGCAACCCCGTATTCTCTCAGCATGACCCTGCATATTCCAAGGCGTTCTTCGGTGTGCCGGAGAATAACCTATTCTCCATTGAGCTGCAGAAACCTGCTGTCGACGTTGACCGTCACCTTGTAGTTTCTGAGGATATCCAGACCCAGTATCGCCTTCTCACACACCTTCGCAACGAGCAACCACAAACGCAAGGCATCCACCCCAAGATCAACTGCAGCAAAGCCTCACTCACCACAGGCAAGTTGTCGCCCGATGCCGTCACAAGCTGGTATGTTCGGCTCGGTATTCTCGATGGCAAACTTCTGGTCACGTCAGGACTGATGAGGGTCACGTATGCCCCGGTGTCCACAAACACGCGGCACGGCCTCCAACCGTTCGCAAAGATGCTGTCATCCGTACATCGGCTGACGGTGCGCAATGTCACTCGAGGGGATGTTGGCGTCGGCGTCGACGTGCCCCTTCACCACGCCGCCACTTACTGTTTTTCCGGCTGCTCTTCTTAGTGTTGGCGGTCTCTCTCCAGGTGTCTGGGCTGGCCCCAACGCACGCCACTTGTTCTTCGTCGGCGTCCTGGGTTGGTTTTCGGTATCCATCCTAGCGGATACTCCGTATCTTGGAGGTTGGGTTAGCCGTTTCTTCGGCCGTTTCCATACTTAATGCGGCCGTCAGCCACATATTCCTATAGTCGCTGAGCATTGGGCACAGAGGTGTCTCGGCATCTCGTACCCCGTACACGAAGGAGTAGGTGGTTCCTCGAGAAACGAATACGGATGAGAGGTCGAACAAGGCCCTACTAGATAGCTGTTGAACTGCCAGAGCGAATTCCTGCACCGATTCCGCTGGCTGCCGCATCCTAGTTTTCAGTAGGGTTCGGTAGGCTGCGGCTAAATGGTGCTTTCCGAACCGATTCTCCAGGGCCTCCCAAATGTCTTTGGGCGCCACCGCTGTCTGGATCGCTTTCAGTATCTTTGCGGCCCGTCCCTGGTAGTTGGCTATTAGCTGTGTGGCCTCTTCCACTGGCGACCATTTGTGCTGGGCTCCTCTATCGAAAAGGCGGCGGAAGCCTTCAAAAGTTGACGTGCCTTCGTACTTCATGGTTTAACGCGCGCAGATGTTGTGTCACGTCCCGGAATGTCGGGCTTCAGAAATTTTAGTCTTCTGCCAACGATGTCCTCCACTATGGGGTTCACGGACTTGGTGTTGCTGTCGATCTTTCCCTATAAGTTGTTAACGCGGTTCGCCAGGTGTTCGACGCGCTAGTCCACTTGACCCATCCGCTTGCCCAGCTCCGTAACGTCACCCTCACGCCGGGCAACTACTCTTCAAAGTTGGTGGGGATGGCCTCGTCCGCAGCCCTAATTTCGGTTAATTCGGCCTTCATTTGTGTCATCTTCGTGGCCAGGTTGTTATTTGCCGTTTTCTTCTTCGTATCAAGGGTGTCGCCCTCTGTCTTCATTTCTTCCATCTTGGTGGTGAGGTTGTTGTTAGCCGTCATTTCCCCGGCCAGGCTGTCGTTCGGTGCTTTCATTTCTGTCGTTAGGCTGTTGTTCGCCACTTTCATTTCTTTTATTACTTCTAATATCTTCACCAATGTCGCTTTCAACGTCGTGATCCCGCTCCTGAGACCATTTGTGACTGCGAGGGTTACGTAGAATCCAAAGTCTCGTTTGTAATAATTTAGAACATTCCTTATTGTAGTAAAAAGTCGTGAAATTGACCATAAGCTGCCTTCAAAGTCGGCTTGGTGCTCCGACGCACGTAAACAAATGAAAGAAACCACTGCGATACACTTCAAACGTCCACTGTGGCAATAACCACCACACAACTGCCGCTTCTAACACTCTGCCTGTATTTATACTTCCCAGTTATTTTTTCGAGAAAGCTGTAGAACTTCCGAGAAATTTCTCTGCAACAGACGAGCGCTCTGAAACCTCTCTCTGTCTCTTTCTCTCCTGCCCACGCACCTGGCTCCGGTTTGTCGTGGCCCTCAATATCGTCATCATGACCGCACCTGTTCCACCCAGGGACGTATTTAAGGGGGATCCAGGGGGTCCGGACCCCTCCCAAATGAATTGTCATTCCGAACATTTAATAAATAAATAGTTGAAATAAAACTAAGTTTAAAATGAATTGAAAAAGTTTATTTAAGTCTGTTCTTAACGTTTCTATTCACTGTACAAAACAAGGCCGCCTAGTGCAATGAAAACTCTTAATAGGTAGATAGAGTCAACATGTAAAATTCAATGCGACGATTGGGATTTGAACCACGGATCTCCTGGTTTTCGTCCACTCGCTGTTACTCCATTTGACTCGTATATTTCCCCGATAAAACACTAAGTAAGTCGCCACAAACGGTGTATCTCGGATGCGAGAGCCCCTAGTGTTTTATCGGGGAAATATACGAGTCAAATGAAGAATTGAATGTCATGACAGCAAGTTGGCCATGGTAGCTCAATGGGTAAGAGCGACTGGACGGAAATCAGGATATGCGTGGTTCAAATCCCGGCCGTGGCATTGAATTTTTTATGTTGACTCTATCAATGATAAACCTTAGCCTATGTACGGCTAGTGTGAAGAAGTGATTAATTTCCATCAATTAACTAAAATCTTAAGTAATTTTATAAAAAAATAATAATAAATAGTTTCACAAGAAATAAACATTTCTGAGAAAAATATTAGCAACAAATGGCTAAATGATCAAATAAATTTGAAACTGTGACTCTTTCTTTTGTTCCCGACTGTGCACCTCTTGCTTGCCCTCAGGACTGTCTTCAGAACTGAGTTATTTAAACTGAAACAAGGGTCATTGACTAAAGTGAGTGAATATCTTCTTTTGGATGGAAGAACTTTCGTCAATTTTCTGTTCTCAGAAACATGTCTATTGATTACGATTAAAATGCTGCATGTTTGAGACACGACCATTTTGAATTTTTGGGGAAAAGGCGATAAACACCTCTTTAATTTCCATGATTATTTAACTAAGAAACCAGATTATCATAGATAAAAACATCAGGTTAAAAGAGAACGTGGAGCTCATAAAATACGCAACTCCCGCAATTTCTACTTCCCTCGTATCAGCTATTTTCGAAACATCTCAGCCTATATAACAATTGTTATGCACATTTAACAGTCTCAAAATTGCTCGTTGCATAATTTCATAAGAAACCTAGTATTTTATTTATTTTAATACTTTAACGTCCTTTAACTGGAGAATCATATTGGGCAGTAAATGAAACGGATGATACCATCACATCAGTCTAGAGTGACTAGAACATAAGATTTACCCGACAATCGTCAGGGAATACCCTGTAAAAGGTCCTATTGAGAAAACTATCTTGATCTCGATTGGATACCGCTTCTGCGGTGCCCAACTTGCGCTCATATGAGCAAAGGTGGAGTTTTTTCACTTCACCCCACCTCATGAAAGCATTTCCCTTTTTCTCGCTCTCTCTACATAATGGAACGTTGCGTCTTATATTCGCAGACAGTGGGTGAAGGTAAACCCTCCTTCCCCTTACGCGGCAAGGTTGGCCAAGATCTCTTCACTGGGAGTCAGACACGCTACCACCAAACTATAAAGGCGGGCTCCAGTTGAAATCATTTATAACCAAACAGTTTGCCTGATGATGATACGCAATGGAGCAATCGTGCTTTACATGAGTTGCGAAATTGTGAGAACCAGAGAGACTCATGTCAGTGTACGGGAGTACGGGATCAATGTTTATTGCCTCTACCTCGTGCTTAGTAAGCACAAACGTGTTACATTCCATTTAAAAAGTTGATATTGAAATGCCATCAGGAATGCAAGTTTTGAAGACACCAGAACAGGGAAAAAACAACTTAAATGTTTGCGCGCGCGCTCCAGAACCCAAATATTGGAGGAATATAAAATGTAGGATTTAATTTCGTTATCTTTCAAAGATGCTAAACGAAAACTTTCAATAAAATCGTCCGAAAATGGCTTCAATAATTTGAATTTAAACACTACATATTTAAGATAGCTGCATAACAAATAGAATGCCTATTGTGAATTTTCTGAGGATAAACCCTGATGTTTGCTTTACTGGAAGTGAAGTCTGCATAACTATTATAAACCTAACAGATAAACGAAAAGTTAGTGCACAAGTAACTCGTTAAAATACACAAATAATGCCAATTATAATAATGTACTGCAAAGTTAACTAATTCCGATATATTATTTGTTAGTGATTAAAATTCTCAGATACTTAAAGGTATGTAATTTTTAACTTCTAAGATCCTATTCCCTTTTTCATTCAAGGAGAACTAATACTTCAAATGCATCAAATAGTGGTTCGTTTTTAAATATCTGATTGCTGCTTATATCACTTTATCCCAGGTATAATAACAAAAGTGTGCAATTAAAGGTCTTTCTATAGACTTTATCCAAAGAAACAAGACAAAAACAAGCTTTTCTGAGAACAATTTGTAGAAGATTGGGTGGAGAAAGTAATGTGAATGTAATATATTACATCTGTTTTTAGTTTTACTAACATGATAAAAGTACATCCCTGATTAATTATTAAAAGCAAATAATTCCACGTAGATTTTTGGACCCCCCGGAAATTGACTTCTGAATACGTGCCTGGTTCCACCCCACTTTAATTTTCCTACCTTCAAGCTTCTTCCAAGTTTCAGAGTTAACTTCAATTATGAAGTTGCTTTCCCTTTCATGTCTTTGAAGGAGAATTCTTGTGTGATATCCTCGTCTTGAAAATTCAGCACAGAATTTGATGCTAGGATAGCGTGCTTTAAATCCTCTAGGTTCATGTCTTCTGGAGTACTGAATATAATTAATTTTGGATTCAGCAATCTGGCTCCACTAACTTCAACTTCATCTCCACACCTTTCATTTATTTTGCTACAAATGGAATCCATATCACCTTTATTGCCAGATTTTGTTAATATACGACCAGTTTTCAATGGTTTTAGTGAATTAACGCTTACCATGATTTCCATGGGCTAATCTAAGCCTTAATAGTCTTTATATATTCTGAACTCTGGTTCTCTTTTTTTACGTTAAATTTGTTTGTTACTTCTGGATTTTGTTTCTGACCTGCAACAACTGCTCAATAAAGTGGTTTTCTATTCACAGGTAGTTCTACTGCAGTTCCATTCTCTTTTTATGAAATTTCCTTTTCTATATCGTTGATCAGAATATCCTTGGCGGCTATTTGAACAATTAGGTCATTATATGTTTACTGAGCTTACTTACACTAGTTGCTATGTCATCTATCAAATATTTCCGTAATTTAATACTTTTTTCGTTTCTTTCTGGTTGAATAAGTTCTTAATTTCACCAGTAGAGGCAGATCGGGAACCAGCATCAGCCGCCAACTGGAGTCCAATGTGATTAACTACTATGGTCGACCGACCTTCCAAATTATTGGAGATGGATGTATAATGGATAGGACAAGCTACGTTTGTTTACAGAACCTCCCTCGGTTCTATCCAAAATGACTGATGTTACTTCAGAGAAAGACTTTTATAATATTATTAGATACTTGGAGGACTTAATAGTTGATTTTTTAAAACTTACCACTTTTTGTTTGGATCTAAATTTTTTCAGCTTTAATGGTGAAATTTTTTCAACAAACTTCTGGCTTAGCAATGCGTAATACTCTCTCACCTTTTCTTGCTGGCCCTTTTATGAGGTTTATTTTATATTATTTATTTATTTGAAATATAAGCCACTTTGGTTTCTAAAACCTGGTATAGATATGTTGATCATATTTTTGCACCTGCTCCTAATAAACAAATAAATGATGCTTTAAAATTACTAAATATATGAAATAAAGCTATAAAATTCACATTGTAAACTGAAATTGATGGTTTTTTTTCATTGTTTGAATTTGAAGATAATAATAAATAACAATAAATTGGATTTTGGTATTTATACGAAGTCTACTCATATAGATGATTACATAAAAAATAAAAGTTTTCACCACTTTCCACATAAATTTGCTGTTTTAACAGTTTCATTTATAGAATAATAAATATACCCCTGAATAAAGAGGAATTTAATAAAGAATATAAACATAATATTAATACGGCTTTCATTAATATTTTAATAAACACTAAAGAAAAGAAGATTGAACATTTTAAATATCAAAACACTGTTAATGATATTTCTACCCTTAAAAATAAAAGACGATCATAAGTTTAAAAAATTTACTTAGCATTCTTGGTTTAATGAACAATTTCAAAAAGTTTTTAAAGAGTTTGGTATAACTTTGGTTCCTCAAAACAAATAGAGTATTAATATTTTACTACATTTCTCTAAAAAAAGGTGAATTCCTAAAAATAAAAAATTAGGTATTTATCAATTTGATTGTTTATATTATGATCGGGTTTACATTGCTAGGACGAAACGTAATTTGGAAACCACAACGAAAAAAAAAACATTTTCGTAGCATTAAGTACCATAAACAAACTGATAAATCGGCCGTAGCTGATCACTTTTGGTCATTTAACCATACTACCTGAAGTTAAATTATTAAAACAATTAAACGTCCCGAAAGATTTAATGTTTTGAGAAAAGATGATTATTAAAAAAAAATAAACATCGCATAATGAATTTTGAAATACTAGCAGATAATTCTGTTCTTAAGTTTGTTTCGTTTTCAGATTTTGGTAATGCTGAAAAAACATAACATAGCAACTTCCTTACCAACGAATGTGTTTTCTCCTGCAGTTTTCTCTCACTGACGACGCGAACAAGGGTTTGTGAAATAGATTTCAGCTTCAACTAATTCAACTAATGAGAAAAATCCACATAATGTTTCTTAAGATAAGTGAAGTTTCTGTTACAGATAGTTATATTTGTATAATACTAAATAATGTAGTTCATAAAATTGGCTGCGATTGCATTCTGTCCCTAAAACGCTTAATCTCTGTTTCACATAACCTTGCCCCGCTGACACGTACCACTCCGCGTGCAGCTACCTACCCCCTCACCCTCATCGGCTAATGCTTTCGCGCCATAGGCCATGCCTTCCCGCCACATTTAAACCTGCAGTAAACATCATAAAAATTGCCAGGAAGATAAATAAAATAATACAAATAAGGATATGAAGGTAATCAAAAATACAAGTTTATAATGAAACTGAGCAAGTTGAAACTGAATGAATGAGCAACCAAACTGAAAAGGCCTTCGGCCTTTTCTACTGGTTTTTTTCAAATCAGCACAAATACCTTGCAAAAATGCTTGTCTTTCAATATTAAAAGTCGTGTCACGCCATACTTTACTTTCGTGTGTCTTTCATTCAGCCAAATCTCGTCAAGGTAGTATATTTTGCGACTTGTATCTCGGTACAGTCTGATTGTCCTTAAATAACGTCTTCGCCGTTCAGCAATATCACCTCTGTCTCTTTACAAATTTTTCTTGCCCCTTTTTTCATTCACGAACCCCAGCTTATAAGCAATCTATACCGACTACATCTGCTGAAATGTGTAACACTGCATCCTCATTTACATCAGATATAATTTTATTTATGTTAGAGAGTTCGCTTCTAAAGAAAAAACTATGCACATGATGACGCAGAGCACGAAATCATCGCATTCTCTGGGCACGCGCTTTTGTATATTCCCGCTTTGGGAGTTGTAAGTTTTCCTGTTGTCTCAATTTCACGTCGCGATGTTCCTACGGGTCCAACACTCACACCTGTAAGTTCAGAGCACAGCTGCTCGACTTCTCTCACTGACAAAGACGGATTCTTCTCTGTGAGTGTATTAAACACATGCACCAAAATTTTCTTTTCGCCGCTTTGTAAAGGTTACGATGCTTCAGCGAAAAACTGGCGGTAGACTCTGCCATTATAATCTAATAAGTACACGCGCGATAAAGACCAATAAAATAAGTTTGCTCTCGTACTCGGCACAGCACACCTTCGAATGTCAATATATGACTAATCCAGTTCAAAACTAGATCACTGATAAAAGTCACATAAACAAATATGTCACCACTACCGCTAAAGCACGTGCTATCGTGTCATCTGAAAGGCGGGGTTGAAAACAAAGGAACCTCCTCTTAACTTCGTTCAAGAATTAACACGCATTTCAGATAAATCAACTTTGTTGCGTAATATATTTAATTCAATCACTTACCAAAATATTAATTTTACAATTCTCTTCCAACATATAAAGATATATCACCATGTTATATAACGAACTAACTTTTACCGCACAACAGTCTTTACACAACAGCAGCCAGTGAGAGTTGATTAGGTCACGTGACCGTTAAGAGATACGGGGCAAGCTTATGTGAAACAAGCATTAGGTACCTACCGTCCTCTATAAAGTGTTAGCAAATCAGGTTTAGGAAACAACAACAAAAACGCATGAATCACATATATCGCTTAGCAACTTGCACAAATTAAGGAATAAATAGGAGCAACTGGCCCCACTATGGTGGGTACGGTTTTGGAGCACCCGGGGTCGCGAGCCTTCTCATCACCGTCACACCCTTCCCATCTCCATATTTTGAGCAACGTGTGTGTCTGTGGGTTTCTTTCGTTTTGTGAGTGTGTTTGTTCGCCTCACATTCTTTTCTTGCACCTTCTAGCTTTATGGCTTTTTTCTTACTTTGTAAGGTCTTGGTGTACTAACTCCTGCCTCACCACTTGGGAACTTTCTTCTATCTCCGTGGTTCATGTCCCACAGTTCCAGCATGTGCGCTCTCAGGAGGTCCCACGCGTGAAGGTTGTAGTCGACTTCCTACTGACCCTGCGTCTGACCTTAGGTGCGGAGCCCGTCCACACCGTCATGTACACTCACGTATTCTCCTAAGAGGCCCGGCTGGTTTTAATGGCCTGAAGGCCGTGTGTCAGGATCAAGTATTATCAGCCGGACGTGTTACCGCTGAAGGGAGCCCCGGTGAAATCAACCACAAGCCTCCTGCATGCGTCTGTTGACTGCTGCACGGTCTAAAGTGGGGAGCCACAGGCAGTTACTCCTGTGGTAGGACTAACCTGGGGTGTCACGTGGTGAACGGTTCTCACATTGGGTAACAGTAGTCGAACGGTAACTCTTCTGAAGTACAACTGAGATCGGTAGTGGGAGGGGTCTCCCATGACGGCGCAGACTGTGAAGATTTTGGTGTCCTTTTCCTTCACCCCTGGATGGCACGCTAACGCCGACGGTTCCCAAAGGGCTTCTCCGAGCAAAACTTACTTCTTTGAGTCGTTTTTGGCTGTGACCATCGCTTGGGAAAGCAAAACCATGAGACATTAGTCCTTTCTATATTGAACGAGAGATTGATGGACATGTGGCTGTTTAAAAATTGCAACCCGGATAAGAGACGGTACCCTTTTGGTGGAAATAAAGACCGAGTCAGTCCCGAAAACTCCTGAGGGCCACTTTCTTGGGTTCCCACCCCATCCGGGTGGCCCCACATAAGACTTTGAATACCTGTAGAGGCGTCCTGACAACCTCCAGTTTAGATGGCCTCTCTAATGAGGGAATCGTTTCCAATTTGACGGAACAGAAAGTGTGACCGGCGTACCGTCTTCTTGGTAAACGCGATGGACAGGCTGTTCTGTTGCGGGGAGTCTTCCTCACCCTCAAAGGTAGCACATTGCACGAGGCTATCTAATGTGGATACGAACATGCTGAAGTGCGACCGTATGTCCCAAACCACATACACTATTTTCGGTGTCAGCAGTTTGGGCATACATAGGCCCGATGTACATTTGACGCTATCTGCGACCGTTGCGGCTTTCCTACACATGACGTTCTTTGTACTCGGCACCCAATTTGCCTCAATTGCTGTGGTAAGCATCCATCCAGCTCATGACAGTGTCCGCAATTTCTTGATGAAAAGAACATTCAGGAACTGAGCGTCAAGGAACGTTTGTCCGTTCTAGAGGAAAAAGTACAGTTTGAGTAGCTGAAACCCGCTACGAGCATGGGTTATGCTTCTGCAGTTCTCCACTCTCCTGTGCAGCCTGTCGCCCCACGGACCCTCCCTATTCTGGATGCTTTGATTCAATACGAGTTGATAGGGACTGACGCCTCTTTTACGGACTTGCCATCAGTAGTGTCGTCCAGCTCCTCTACCTCTTCCCATACTGCTCCAGCTGCTACTTCAAGGTCTCTGTCGCTAAGCACATCCCCCGGTATCCCACCTCGGTAGCGTAGATGGCAGCGTGTCTGCCTCACGTTCAAGAGGTCCCGATTTCGAATCTCGGTCAGGGTGAGCTACCTAAATAGGGATTTTATCGGGGTGTTTCCTTATTGTTAAATACAAATTTCGGATAGCCCTAAGCTGCATGGATCCCGGACACAATTGAGCATTATTTCACCCATCTCATACACCGTCCGATATGAATTAGCATTGGAGGACGTAAAATTAAAAAAAAAAGAGAAATCTCCAGGTACTGCTATGGGTTGCCACTCCCGGAAAAAGATAAACGATGTCCGACTATCTGAACACGCATACCTTTCACCTGTATATTACCGGTTTTTTCCCATAATATACACCCCTTCCCTTAGTTTTCTTTCATGGCTCTCCTGACATGTGGTGTGCGTTCACATAGGGCAGAGTTTCAGCTATAACTGCAGTCCTACGGTCCAATAGCGCTTTGTTTACAGGTGACCAAGCTTCGTCCTCAAAATTCTTTTGATTTGCATCACTATATTCCGGTACGTTTCGACCTTGTGCCGGAAGAGGACTCTCCTGCTCATGGTGGTGTCATGATCCTTACATGTGATAACGTTTTTGGTTAACCTTTGCCACTTAACACTACTTTGCAAGCTGTCGCTTTTCATCTCAGTCTTCCCGATTTATCCTTTACTTTATGCACAGTTAACCTTCCTCCTTCATCCTCCGTCGTTCCTGCCAAGCTATACCAACTCGCGTCGTGGCTCCCTACACCTTTCCTTCACCTGGAGGAATTTCACGTTGGGGCTCTTTTAGGACATCTGCAAGGGGAACTGTCCTTGCTAATTTCTTCGACCAGTTACCTCTCCTAGTTTTTCACACTGGTGAACCAAACTTTCTTTCAGCGTTCATCGGTACTCCTTCCCATCTTGATCTTCCTCTTTGCTCTGACAGCCTGCTCATCGTTTCCAATGGTATCCGTCACACACTCCAGTGATCACTGCCCGTGTATGCTAAGCTTGCTCTACCACAACGTTACCTGTTCACATGCAACCTCTTGGCAACCCTCCAAGGCAAATTGGGCGCTCTTTTCCGAAGATGCCACTTTCAAGCATACCCAGTTCGCTACTATTGACCTTCTGGTCGAACATTTTTCAGTTTTCTCCGCTGCCGAGCAATTTATTCCCAAATCCTCCAGCAAGCCTCGGTGTTTGCCTGTCCCGTGGTGGTGATTGCCGAAATGCGCTTCGCGCACGCCTGAAGTCTCTTAGGCTTTTAAGAACCAACCCACCCTGGAGAACTTGCTAACGTATAAACAATTGCGTGCCCAATCACGGCGTGTTTTCGCGCTAGCAAAAGGGCGTCCTGGACTTTCTTTGTTGCCTCTTTTTCGCGCACCACACCTTCCTTTGTGGTTTGGAAGAAACTCCGTCATGTTGCCAGTAAATAGCCAGCCTCTTCCATTCATGGACTTCAGGATGGACCTGCCACTGTTGTAGATGCGGTTGATGCTGCTAACTACCTGAGTAGCACTTTTGCTGTCGACTCCGGTTTTATTAACTATATTTTGCCATTTGAGGTCCTTAAGTGTCAGGCCGAGTCCCATGACCTTCCATTCAGGTCTGCTAACCAGGAGTGCTACAACTGAGAATTTAGTTTACAGGAGCTGAACTCGGTGCTATCCTGCTCTCCCCTTTCCGCTCCTGGGCGTGAAGGTGGCTATGCTGCAACACTACAATGTTGGCAGCAAAGGCTTTCTACTCCGAATGTACAACCATATACGGCGTAAAGGAATTTTCCGTACAGCTTTAGTCCTCAAACCGGACTAATATCGCCTGCTGCCTTCCAGTTACCGTCCAATCTCCCTCTACAGTACAGTGTGCACGGTGATGGAGCTCATGATTAATGGGCGCTTACGATGGTAGTTAGAGTCGGAGAACCTTTTGTGCAACATACGATGCGGATTTTGCCCTTTATCGGTCACTTGATTTACCTCTCGAGTCATATCGTAAACGCTTTTCTGCGCCGCTGCCAAACTGTGGCCACCATTTTGGACCTTGCGAAAGCTTATGACATTTATTGGAGGCACACTACGCACCATACATTGTGGGGGTCTTCGTTGTCGTCTTCCCGTGTTCCTCCAGGAAGTCATGAAGGAGCAATCCTTTGTGTTCGGGTGGGGTCTGTTTTATTCGGTGTTTTTCATAAGGAAAATGGGGTACCCCAGGGTTCGATCCTCAGTGTCACCCTTTTTGCTATCGCCATCAATTCTATTATTGAGTGTATTCTCGCTGGGATTTCCTCATCTTTATTTGTGGATGACTTCGCCATCTATTGTAGCTCTCGGCGAAAGAGTATCTTGGAACCTCGGCTCCAGGTCTGTTTAGATCACCCCTACACTTGGAGCCACCACAATGGTTTACATTTTTTCACCGAGAAGACCGTGTGCGTGAACTTTAAGCGCCGTAAGGCATTTGCTTCACCCTCACTACGCCTTGGTCCCCATCCGCTTCCTTTTGCAGAGGTAGCTAGACTTTAAGAATTTGTGTTAGATACAAAGCTTAGCTGGGATTCTCATATATCTTACCTAAAAGGTCGCTGTGACCGGTCCCATAACATCTTACGTGCTTTATCCGATACATCCTGAGGAACTGATCGGATCTTTCTCTTGAAGCTCTTTTGAATACTGGTGGGATCCAAGCTTGACTATGGTAGTGTGGTATATTCGTCGGCATGAACTTTCATTTTGAGTCGTTTCAACCCTGTGCACCATCGAGTTATCTGACTAGCTACTGGTGCTTTCCAACCAGCCGTGTCACCAATCTGTATGCTGAAGCATCTGAACCTCCCCTGTGCTATCGGCGTGATGTTCTTTTATGCCCTTATGCATGCCGTCGTTTCTTTCTGCCCACACACCAAGCGTTCAAGCATTTTATCGATTCACCTCTTGATCGCCAGTACGCTGTCAGTTCCCTTGCATTGCTTCGGCCGGTGTTCATTTTCGTCTGCTTCTTCCGACTCTGGACGTTACGCTACCGCCAGTATTACCTCGGGGGGAAGCTGCTTTTCCTCTTTGTTTGCGGAGTGACACCCTCTTAGAACTTGAGCTGACATCCAATAAAGCCCTGGCCTTATAGTACTTGCAGCATAGTGGGTCGCCATTAAGATAGTTGTCTCATGTATTAATGAGAACTCTTAGTGGTTTACCGGAAAAAATACCAGTCAGTTGCATAATTTAATGTCATCCTGGCACGTTGGCCATGATAGCTAAATGAGTACGAGCGGCCGCACGGAGACCGGAATCTCCGTGGTTCTAATCCTGGCTATGGCATTGAATTTTTCGGTCTGACACTGCATTTTCATAGTGCATCCTACACACGGCTAGTGTTAAAGAATAATTAATTTCCAATTATTACATTTCTTTGCTACATTGTTTTATGGAAACATTTATTCACCTGTAATATATTTCTATAACTTTCCCCGCAATTATTTATCTGTATTTCATTAAGGTTTCATGTCTTCCTTCACCACCGCGTAAATCATGTTTCGCTTTTACCGCAGTGTGAAAGGTTTCCCCTGCAACCAACTACATCGGAGTTTCCTATTTACGCAGCATTTCTTTTACCCTACAGTTGGTACTTATCATTCCGCATTAACATCGTCATCTATAACAGGCACAATTCTACACCAAGATTACCAGAAGGCTTACCTTCAATTCCTCTTTAGATAAGAGAAATTCTGTTTTAACATTTGGATCAACAACAGCGCCACTCAAACCTGTTTTGCTAATTTGTCGTTGGAAAATCTTTTCTTCAATTGACCCAGTAGTCAGCAATCTATAACAAAAGATGACAACACAGTCATTTTAAATTCTCTTTAAAATAAGGATAAGTTCGTGCACATAAGTAATAACTAAATCTCAACACCAGTAATTTCACGAGTAGGTGGCATACGTTTTGACACGGTTACTGCTTTTTATTATTCGAGAGCAGATCAAATATAAACGGCAAGTTTAATGTAACGCTGCAGTTTGGTAATCATTTTGAGGAGAGACTTTGTCAGTATATTGATGTGAATATCTTGAGATGGGGTATTGAGCGCCCACGCACTGCGAAGAACGGATCTGCGTCAGTACGCAATGAGTGAGTTAAGAGGTGAACACGTCTGTTGCGCAACTTATCATCATTCTCAGATTTCTTGCAAAAAGGGCACCAAACCATAGGGAAATTTGACACAGCTCCGCGGACACTCTAGGTAGGAAACACTGTCACAGACTGGAGTGTATGAGTGGGCTAAAATTTTTGTGGCGGGAAGAGAAGCTGGAGAAAACGAACCTGATGGGAGAAGTTCCAGGACAAGCATTAATGCATACAGAATTGCCGCCATTCGTAATACGAGTATTATTGAAGAAGATCGGTGCATAAAATTATCCGAAATTGTTTTTTCCCTAGGAATAAGTTAGGGAAGTGTTTAAACAATCATCCGAGATCAACTTCATTACAGAAAATTGTCTGCCAGGTAGGTTCCTCATTCCTCATCCAAGAACAAAGAACGTTACGCCAGAAAGTTTGTCAGAAACACGCGCATCGATACGAGGAGGAGGGAGAGGATTTCTTGAATCGCATTGTGATTTGTGATGAAAAGTGGGTGCATCATTACTCCCTCGAGTCAAAGCAAGCATGGAGTGGCTGGGAGGAGACGAAGCAGGTTTGATGAAAGGGTGCTTGCTACCGTTTTCTGGGACTCCGCGGGGGTTTTGCTGGTGGATGTTCTTCACGAACAAAGGACAATTAATGTAGCCTATTGCGGCCACAATTTAGATGAAGCAAAAACTGCATATCGCAAAAAGTGACACCGACAACTAATCCGAAACACCATTCTTCTCCATGACAATGCGAGGCCACATACTGCCACTTTAATGCGGGAAAAACTGGAGAAAATGCCTTGGACACCTCTGGAACACGCTCCTTACAGTCCAGATTTATCGTCCTGCGACTTCCATTTGTTCGGACCTATCAAACAAGACCTAGGAGGACAGCGCTTTGATGATGACGCAAGTGGAGAAGAGTTCTTGTACTTGACACTGCACGCATCCTTCTTTCCATAAGGATGGCACCGAAAACTTGTCAGTCCAACTGAGAAAATGTGTGTCGAGGGCAGGAGGACACTATGCAGAAAAGTAACCTGTATATGGGCATTTTTGTAGGTTGATAAAATATATTCAAACAATAATTTCCGTTTATATTTGATCTGTCCTTGTATGTTTGTTCAAATCTAGTAATTACATTCCATTAGCTGCAGTAATTATTAATGTTTATCAATTTCAACAATAATAAATACTTTTTATACAAGTGTAGCAGTTCTGTGCTGATCAATTGATAAGAAAGCAATTCTTAAGGCATTGATAAGAAAGTATACCATTAATAAATGCGACTGGGCCATTGGTAGATAACACGATTTATTCCAAATTACAGAAGAATTATGAACATTATGGTTATTCGTAAAACTATGAACATTCACTCCACTTAGATATTGACAGTACCACATTTGCTGTTGCTGAATCTAAGTCGCGCTATATTTTGTGTATTTACTTTTGACTTCAGGCTCAACTTTAGCATTAAGATGGTTAGACTTTTATAATTACGAAATGATGTCCGGCCATTTTTATTATTAAATATGTGGCTCATTTTCTGTGATGCCTACGATCTGAGTAAGTGATTTGCGAAAGGCTCATCAGAATGTTATACATCATAGAGAGGCATAAACACTTAGTACTCTCATGCCTCCAAACATATCATTTTCAAATATTTTGTGCTCCTATACTGAGTTGGTAATCAGAAATTCCTATTCCATTTGGTATTAGACAAGAAGCAATTAAATTATTTTAGGTTCCATTATATGATAGTAAAATATACTTTACAGCTCATATGTATTAGCATACCATTCCGCGGATTCTGCCGCACACTTTTATAACTCAATTTTACACAAAAATATTTCCAAAATACGCCACAGATACACAACAATAAATCCATAAAAATAAGATTAAATAACTACAAAATGGACTCGAAATCGCTGAAAATAGTCGGCAGACAATGCAGTCTCCCCTCTCTTTAGACAGAGCGTCCAAAATTTTAAAGACCCCTATATCAGACGGGTTTAAGAGATAACTAATTCAGCGGTCAGCATTACCGGCGCTGCTAAATTATAATAAGTGTGAAATTACCCAATTGTACTAGGTAACATATCTACACATTGGACAGTCAGTACATACTTTCAACCATCGATCAATACATTCGTTATGAAATATATGATTTTATCTACTTTTTACAAACTGGTTGTTCTGTTTAATCATATCAGATAATCCACGTCTGCCTCTCTAGGTATTACATGATAAAGGGATAACAATCCTGATATAAAATATTTTGATAATTTTTGGTAATTAGGAATATATGCCCAATCAGCCTTATCCTGAAATTCCCTAATAAAATCTAATGAAAATTTTTGTGCTATTGAAATCATTATACATATATTAATCGGTATTTATATAATTCTTATCACATATATAATCCAATTAAGTTTATCCCGAATCTCTCTAACAAGTTTTCAGATAAATTTTGATATTTGGTTATATCTCTAAACCCTCGTATAAAATGAACTAATAACTCCTGTTAGTAGATAGATTATACCGCTTTCAAATCACAAAGGAACCGCCTTTAATGAGTTAACAATAGAGCTAATTGGCTTACAATGTAATCTGATTATCACTTCTCTTTGTTCTTACAAGATACCGACATGAATGACGTCACAGACACACCCCTAAATGGCAGACGTCATGAATGACGTCATAAAACACGCCTACCCGGCACGCGACCAACAGTGACGTCACAGAATCGACTCAAAGCCAGCACAGTATTTTAAAATCTCTCAAAGAGATTGCCGACACAGATAAGCAATTATCACCTCCCCTTTGAGTTTACAAAATCCCGAAATTAATGACGTCACAGAATCGACCTAATATTTTAAAATCCCTCAAAGAGATGCCGACATCTGATAAGCAATTATCACATCCCCTTTGAGATTACAAAATCCCGAAATTAATGACGTCATAGAATCGACCTAATATTTTAAAATGCCTCAAAGAGATGCCGACATCTGTTAAGCAAGTATCACCTCCCCTTTGAATTTACAAAATCCCGAAATTAATGACGTCACAGAATCAACCTAATATTTTAAAATCCTTCAAAGAGATGCCGACATCTGATAAGCAATTATCACCTCCTCTTTGGGTTTACAAAATCCTGAAATTAATGACGTCACAGAATCGACCTAATATTTTAAAATCTCTCAAAAGAGCCGCCACTAATTAGATAACAAATAAATAAATATGTAATTAAATAAATAATTAATTAAATTAATTGATCAATAAACAAATGCATAGATAATTATTATATAATAAAATAAAGAAATGATCAATTACTTAATTAAATAATTGGCGCGGAAGGAGGCGTATAACGTGATTTCTCACATGCGACCAACTTTTGCCGGGTTACATCAAAGCAACTTTGGTTGCGTGACGTAGCTTGATAAATGAAAATAAGGAAATATATGGTGTATCAGATATCGATAAATTTATTCACTGAATGTAAAAAAGATGATATGAACGCTCCCATGCTAGATGGGAAATTCCAAATTCTTTGTGACATGGCTAGCAAGTTCATCCATCCAAAAAGCAGGTTCCCTCGTGTTTAAGAATAATGACGTCGGAAGATAACAGCGAAGCGTTCAGAGTATTTCTTCCTAATTGTATTTTTCACATAATAGCTGAAGCCTGTGGTGGACTATGCTTCATTGCACCGCAGATAAGGATCTACCTTTTACCTGACTATGCGCGGTCACAATGTGAAAGACAATGTGCTTAGACTCTTTCTGTGTTGCAAGATGATTAACACACGGAAATGTGTATTCTTTTATCTGAAATATCTTTCTCAAGAAAGAAGTGCATATTTCGATTTATATCTGAAATAGATTCCAAGGAAAGTGCATTATGTTTAGGCATAACAAGAGGTATAACTTTAGGAATTCCCGTCCTTTTAAAAGTAAAGAATACTTCGATTTATACAGGTAATCAAAAAGACCACAAAAATAAGAACACTTTATATATAAATCCTGTGGAGAAAATTTAAAAAAAAAAAAATGAGTGTAATATTTTTGGTAAATATAGCTGTTATGGTTCTCAGCATTCCGTACTGCATTGAGCGTAAAAGACAGATTAATTTTGTTCAGAGGTTCCTTTATTAACCTCGGGTATTTAGGTGTCGGATATCCCTCATCAAAGGAAACCATGCTAACGATTTTTTTACAATTCTAAGGAAATGAGAATATTCAATGATAAGATTTTAATATATAATTAAAGAACAAATAAATTTGTAAAATATTCAAATAATAAGAATGTAAACCACTTCAAAGTTTACTTCGCACAGTTAGAAAAAATACATATGTACTTTGCTCATTATGAAGTGCCTAAGATACATCGCATCTAATCAAAATATATGATAAACCTTTATACGAAATGCAAATTTTTCCTGGTTTTCTCAGAAAGGTGGTTCTTTTGGCGGGCGCTGTGCAGGCAGAAGTTTACATTTTTATCATTTTTCAATGACATTTAGTCACTTCTATATCGGCTAACTTATATGCAAATGGTATATATGGAGTTCTGTATTATCTGTATCGGACTGTGGTTTAATGTTTTTATTAATTTGTTTTTTTTTTTTCATCATAATATTCTCAACCTTGGAAATTTACACATATATGTGGAGAGGTTTTTAACAATTTTACCTCACGTATGTCAATCGATATCAAAAGCTTATATTTTTAAAGGTCGAATTGTTTTGTCAAGACATTTTCCATTTCTTCAACCATATCGTCCCAAGTGGAGAGAAGCTACTTTAACCATTTTATTAATTGCACACCTAAACTTTATAAGAAATATTCTCGAGAAAATGAAAACGTCCCTTCTTTGAAAACTTTTAACAAGTTAGTTAGTTAGTTAGTTACTAACACTCCCCACATGGCAACCTTGGCCTTCGGGGTAACCTCACCCCACCAAGTGATGACCGGACCCATTTCTCAGGTGGAGGCACCCAGAGGGCGGTGTCCATTACCTCCGATGATAGGGTGATAGTGAAGATGGCGGTGAGGTGAGAGGACCTACAGTTTTTACCGTGGACTCCGAACCACGTTGGGCATAGGGGATGCTTCACATGTGCTAGACAGAGGTGAAGGCGTGCATAGGGCCGACTTAAAATCGCCAACCCCAGAGCCGGTAATCGAACTCGGGACCCTTAGAACGGGAGCTGCGAACGAAACCACCGCGCTACCCCGGCGCCCACTTTTAACAAGTAACAAAGGCCTTTGCCTAACTTTTAAAGACAGTCATTTAGAAGAAATACTTATTCTATCTCTTATCTATAAAAGTAAATGTTTATTGTACTATAAAATACCAAAGGCTAATTTGTAGGGAATTCTAATTCTTTCAAAAACATTCTTTCTTTAAAATCTTTTAACAAGTAACAAAAGCCTTTTCTCTAACTAAATTACAAGAAAACCCATTCCTTACAAAGCAAGTGTTGACGAAAACAACACTTTGAATACATTTCAAAGAAGTATTATATCTCTCATCTCTTAAAAGTAAATGTTTATTGTACTATAAGATTCCAAAAATAATTTAAAGGGAAAAACCAAGAAAACGCTTCCAATATGTATACGTGAGCTAAGTCATGTACGAGCATCCCCTTCCGCTCATAACTTAAGGACACACCCTCCGTGTTGATATAATGAAAAACAATAATTCCTTTCAGCCAATGAAAAATAAAATTATATTTCAGGAACCAATCATAAGATACCTTAAAAATATAAAAATAACCAATCACAAATCTTCATTTAAAAAAAGAGAAAGTGATCGTGCAATTATGGGTGTTTATCATGAGTCTTACATTTGGTATAAATAAGCTAAATTAGCCTAATTACTTCACTGAAAGAGATTTCTCCAGTGCATAAACAAACATCTTGAGTGTAATAAATCACCGTGCCTTTGACTTCAACAGATTTTATAGATTTTTGCGAATCAAGAATCATCGCCACATCTGGAAATGTCTGGTAAGTTATTAAGCATTTACTTGTATATAAAATATATTCTATTTGCATGCAAAGTGTTTTAAAAATTATATTCGAAAAATATAGGATCCTTTTAACATGAAATACAGGTATTTCTGAGATTTTAAATCGTTTTATAACTTATTATTTTTAATCATTCTGTATATATGACATGCATGTAAGGGTGGTTGTAGCTGTGTAACATATCGGAAGCCTTTCACAGAATTAAAATTTAAGAAAGTTTAGGAAGGGATGTTTTAGTTAAAGCCATTTAAAGAACATGGTAGTTACAATAATTCTAGGAAGCTAAACAGGAAAAAACAGCAGTCTTTAAAATGTAGAATCTTTTAACTCTTTATCATTAAAAAAGGTATATTTAAGAAAATGCATTCAAGGGTTAAACACACTAAGAATTCCAGCATACTCTTATCATGAATCAATGAGGGACTCTTATTAATTTTAGTTATTTTTTCACCATTTATAGACAGAACACCAGAGCTAATAAACCTGGTTTCACCGTCTTCGGAGAGGACAATCCAATTAATAGATTTAATATCGCCAGAAGCGCAGAGGCAAGGTAAAGTATTACATTTGTAAAATATTATATTGAACTAGTACAAACGCTATTTAAAAATCATCACCAATAATTGGAAAATGATTTTCAAAAGGATTTAAATTTCTTTTCAAGTCATCAAAACCTTTCCATTTCTAAATGTTTTTCGCTTTACTTGTAATTTCTATATAATTCGCCCACGTGATGTGAACATAAAGTTTTTCTAGGAATTTTACGATTCTCTTTAATAAATTTCAGTAATTTACATTTCTCTTGAAAATTAACGTTTCTGCTTCATAGAGGCACTATGATTTAACTACATTCCTATGGACTTAATTTTTTGTATTTGGATATTAATTTTTATATAGAATTTAACCTAATAGTTTCAATAATTCTAGGAAGCCAAATAGGAAAAAACAGCAGTCTTTAAAATGTAGAATCTTTTAACTCTTTATCATTAAAAAGGTATATTTAAGAAAATGCGTTCAAGGGTTAAACATACTAAGGATTCCAGCATACTCTTGTCATGAGGGACTCTTATTAATTTTAATTATTTTTTTACCATTTATAGACAGAACACCAGAGCTAATAAACCTGGTTTCACCGTCTTCGGAGAGGACAATCCAATTAATAGATTTAATATCGCCGGAAGCGCAGAGGCAAGGTAAAGTATTCCATTTGTGAAATATTATATTGAACTAGTACAAACGCTATTTAAAAATCATCACCAATAATTGCAAAATGATTTTCAAAAGGATTTAAATTTCTTTCCATTTCTAAATGTTTTTCGCTTTACTTGTAATTTCTATTAATTCGCCCACGTGATGTGAACATAAAATTTTTCTGGGAATTTTACGATTCTCTTTAAGAAATTTCAGTAATTTACATTTCCCTTGAAAATTAACGTTTCTGCTTCATAGAGGCACTACGATTTAACTACATTCCTATGGTATTAATTTGGTATATTTAGATATTAACTTTTATACATGTTTGGCTACGTATTATTATCACCACCACCATCATCATCATCATCATCATCATCGTCGTCGTCATCATCATCGTCATCGTCATCATCACCATCATCATCACCACCATCACCATTATCATCACCATCATCATCATCATAATCATCATCATATCATTATCATTATTATTATTATTATTATTATTATTATTATTATTATTATTATTATTATTATTATTATTATTATTATTATTATTATTATTATTATTATTATTATTATTATTATTATTATTATTATTATTATTATTATTATTGTTATTGTTATTGTTATTGTTATTGTTATTGTTATTGTTATTGTTATTGTTATTGTTATTGTTATTGTTATTGTTATTGTTATTTTTTGTTATTGTTATTGTTATTGTTATTGTTATTGTTATTGTTATTGTTATTATTATTATTATTATTATTATTATTATTATTATTATTATTATTATTATTATTATTATTATTATTATTATTATTATTATTATTATTATTATTATTATTATTATTATTATTATTATTATTATTATTATTATTATTATTATTATTATTATTATTATTATTATTATTATTATTATTATTATTATTATTATTATTATTATTATTATTATTATTATTATTATTATTATTATTATTATTATTATTATTATTATTATTATTATTATTATTATTATTATTATTATTATTATTATTATTATTATTATTATTATTATTATTATTATTATTATTATTATTATTATTATTATTATTATTATTATTATTATTATTATTATTATTATTATTATTATTATTATTATTATAACTATTACTATTACTATTATTTTTACTATTACTATTACAATTACTATTACTTTTACTATTACTATTACTATTACTATTATTATAGTATTATTATTATTATTATTATTATTATTATTATTATTATTATTATTATTATTATTATTATTATTATTATTATTATTATTATTATTATTATTATTATTATTATTATTATTATTATTATTATTATTATTATTATTATTATTATTATTATTATTATTATTATTATTATTATTATTATTATTATTATTATTATTATTATTATTATTATTATTATTATTATTATTATTATTATTATTATTATTATTATTATTATTATTATTATTATTATTATTATTATTATTATTATTATTATTATTTCAGGAATGGAGCAACAGATACTGCGTCTCGTAGCTCAATTCAACGGAGTGGCAAAAGAGACGAAGCGGGTGGCAGACCGATATAAGGAGCTTGCTGGTCATTACGCCACAAGAAGGGAAATGAGAGAGCATCACCGTATTTATGCTCTGCATGCAAGGCGCCGACTCCAATTTGAGACCCCGAGCATGCCGCAAAGACCAGAAGTGATAAACTCAAAGGGGAATATAATTAGGCACAAGCCTAAAAATTGTAGATTTATAATAAATTGAAGAAAAAAATAAACAATATTTATATGTCTACATCAAAGAGTTCTTTTTAATTATTTTCACCTTAAAATTTCCATGACTATCCAAATCTTCCAGAGTTACTCTTACTGCTAAGTATTTCAAGTAATGTAATTAGGTATCAGCCTAATCGGCAGATCAGCACATATGATTCCAATACAAGTTAATTTACATGCAATCTTTATAATGTAATATTTTGTGTTACTATACAATCCAATACATTGCCTAGTTCAAATATTGAAAATCATCCCCTCTCCCTTCTCTCATCATAAAAGCTGAAACAATGAAAGTGCACGATACCGCTTATGAGAAGATTTCAGATAAATTCACGCAATCACGGTTGCAGACCTCAATTCTTGAATAATTGTTCGAGTAGTCAGCGAAAGCATCGGCTTTGGCTTGGGGATCGTAAGCCAGGCCTTGGGTGCCATGGATGGGGGAGGTGTATTGGCCTCTGTGATTTCTGAGGGCTCTGGCTATCCTCCACACGTCGCCATCCTCGACGCACAATCTGGCCATTTTGTCCTCCCACGCTTGCACTTTGTATTCGCGCAGTCTGGCACTGACCTCTCGACGCAAGCGTCTCAGAAGCGCTCGATTATGTGGCGTGCGGTGACGCTGATATAGTCTCCGTGCAGCTCAGGATCTTCTGATGAGGATGATGTCCAAAGGAAGGACATCAGGATGGAGAGAAGCCGAGGAGTGGACTGTCAGATTGTGGGTAGTCCGCTTCACGATGGAAGTAAAGGATGAGATTGCATTCTCCAGGGTGGGTATGTTTGTGATTTTGGGATTTGGCGGGATGGATGTGCGGAGACAATTCCTGACGCCTTCCCAATCGACCTCTCGCGTCTGAAGCGAGATGTCATGACTGGAAACCCTGGTGTTGATCTCTGTCAACACCGGATTATGGTCTGAGTGTAATGCGTTTAAGGATGTTAGGGTGAGATGATATGGTACTTGCTTAGTGATGGCGAAGTCTATGACTGAAGGCAGTCCTCCTCGCGGGTAATGAGTGGGTTGCCAGGGACCCTGCACTTGAAGTAGCGGGTCTGTACCTATCAGGCGTGTGATTTCAATGCCTCTTGCCTCCGCCCGACGACCGCAATGAGAACGTTGATGTCTAGCATTGAAGTCGCCGGCTAGGATGGAGAGGTAGTCATTTGGAACAAACTGTCGTCGTGGTGGATGGTACACGGAGACTACCAAGACCTCTAATCCGCCAAGGTCCATACTGATGGCCGTGGCCTCTAGGGTTTGCAGAGGTGGGAGCTTGATGGGCTGGTGGACCACATTCTGCCTTACCAGGATCGCAGTTCCGCCTCCTGGGCGTCCCTGTCGATCCGTACGATGGCAGATGTACCCCGGAAGGCGGAATCGGGAGTCTGGACGGAGATGCGTTTCGCTCACTAGGATGATGTCCAGGGCATGAGCTCGAGCAAAGTGAAGCAACTCTCTCCCCTGACCGGCTAGGCCGCACGCATTCCAAAGTGCCAATCGAAATGAGGTACGGGATCTGGTTCGATACGCCATCACGGAGTTGCTGCGTACCTGCTGTCAGGAGGGCCATTGCGTCCATTGCTAACAGCATCTTACCAGCCGGGGCTGAAGAGGTGAAGAACTTCACAATGAGCTCGCAGATCTTCTGTCCATGCGTCAGCAGCAACTGCCGCAGAAACTTGAACACATCTGAGAGGTCGAGTGTAGCTGTGAGGGGAGTGGTTTGGAGTGTATTCGGCTGGGAGACTTGGTTGGATGTCGAGGGTGTACGTGAGCGAATAGGAGCAAGACTTCCCCCCGCCCTCTCATACCTTAGCTGTCTAGGAGGCATGGGTTTGCCATGCTTCTCCTGTTCAATAGGATTTCGGGGCTCGCGAGAAAGCCTCCCGCCATTCATACTCTGGTAGGCGTCAGTGTTTTAGGGGTTGGGTTACGCTTTTGTTTGTGTGGCTGTGTGGGAGGATTGTGTGCCTCCCGCGACATCTTTGGTCCATCAGAGGCCCCTTGTGCAACTTTAGCGTAGGACGGTCTCTCATGCTCCTGCTGTTCCTGCCGGTGGTTGGGCCGGGCGCTGGTGGTCGTTATAGGGAGCGGTCTTTGCTCCACCCTGGTTGTAGCTGGCTGCTGCTGTCTTGAAGTAGGGTTTCTTCGATTAGCAGCTCTGAGTGCCTTACGAGCAGGACAGCCACCGTAGCAAGCCACATGCTTGCCCTTGCAGTTTGCACATGTGGGCTCATCAGTGGGTGACCTGGGACAAACCTCTTTCTCAAGAGGTCCACTGCGCCTCAAGCAGTGGGGAGTCCTCTTACAGAAGTGACTGGAATGGTTAAATCCCAGACCCAGTAACATTGGGGGGGGGACCGCCAGAGCTCCTGACTGCCTCTATCCTCACTCGGAGCTATCAGATGTTTGTGATACCATCTAGCTTCCCCTTCGGATCGTTGGCACGTTCCACTATTACCAGGAATAGGGGGATGGGGACAGGGCCAGGCTGGCCCTGCGGAGCTGGTTTAGTCAGCTGCCTGACCAAACGGGGCTGGATGCCCTGACGGCTGAGGTCATCCACAATGTCACCCACAGGTGTGTCCACTGGTAGGCCTCTGATGACCCTCTTGCTGTCGCGGCTCTTGTCTAGGCCGAAGGTGAAGTAGGGGATAGACTTCTTATCCAGTGCCCTGAGGATGAGTTGGTAATCTTCGGCGTTGCTGGCTTGGAAGACAAAGCAGCTCCTCCGCCTAGTAACCCTGCACGACACCGAAAGGGTCGGCATGACTTCCTTCAGGATGCCCACCATACCCCGGGAGTCGTCCACGATTATAGGTGGAATGTGCCTCCTGGCTGGTCCAGATCGACTGGGCGCTCCAGTTGTCTCCAAACGAGCGGTTGTCTTTCCCTACGCCGGTTGGTTACTGTTTGGAACTCAGCCTCGTCAACATCCGCAGAGAGATGTGTGACGAACTGAGCTCCTCCTCGCCGACGTCCATTCTGCAGGATGAATTTGGAACGAAAAATTCTGCTTCTGAATCTGAGTAGGAATCTGAGAGCTCGCTCTCGGAGGTTTGGCCTATCCGTTGCGATGTATCGCGGGAAGGGCCCTTGCCGGATTGCTGCTTGGCCACAGCGAGTCTTTTGGCCTTGCCATTTACGCTCTTTTCGAGCTTTCGGCGAGGCCGTTTGCTTCCTACAGTCTGGGTTGGGGCCCTGACTGCAGGGTGAGTTACACCAGTGCTGGTGCTAGGTGTTGCATCCATTGCAGGATGGTTGGATGCAGTAGATGGTGGGGTTGGACCCTTGGGATCGGGCATATTTGTCCTGCACCGAAGTGCAGTGCGCAGCTAACCTAGGCTATATACGTACCAGGCAGCACAGGTTTCCTAATAAGCGTGAAGTACAGAGGATCGAACTTTAAACAGCGCCTAAGAGCCGCCTTTTTAGGCGTTGGCTTTGATCTTGTACTTCACCTGGCTGTTGCTTTTGGCTGGCTGGAGTCTTCTTTTAGGTTGGCGCAGTTTTCTCCGAGGTTGGTGCTGTAGCGCTGCTGCTGTTGCCGCAGAAAGCGTAATTGCCGGGAGCTGCCCTGAGGTCGCTCCCGATGCTGGCAATCCGCTAGCTGCAAGGGTCTGAAAGCTCTCTCTGAACGCTCGATGTTCACTCCTCGAAGGCTCGACGAGGAATACATGGTTTAGCCCTACCCAGCGCAGGTACATATCTGACCACCCTCGGGCTGTCCATCAGTCCGCCAATGCTTCTACCCACAAGCCCGGATAATCATTATCTAACATAAGTTTCCTGTATTTTAGTGTGATTGCTAGTTATCCTTCGGTGTCCCTCTACTCTGCTGCCAAACAGTCTACTCATTATGTTTGGATTCCCAGATTATAAATAAGTGTGTAGTTAGTGTTCTCTATACTTAAATTTGCTTTACCGTTCAAGTTCTCTTCCCAATATCCATCAGTATAAAAACCAGAAAATTTACTTACCTATAAATAAATACAGGTCTCTTCTGTCCATCTCGCCAAATACGTGACATTGCCTGAAGATCTGTTGCAGGATTCCAGTCTGAGTCGTAAAGAACCAGACGTGAAGCTCCAATCAAGTTTAAACCTACTCCGCCAGCTCTTGCACTAAGTAGAAGTACATCTGAAATCAGCAGATACAAAGATATTGTTATTACACAGCAGACTTAGCTCATGAATTAAAATTTTCTTGTGATTTCTTTTCAAAAGTATACTCAAGGGTTATAATGTTAAAATCCGATCTGACTGAAACAAAAATGGTATACAAACTATGAGAGTTAAAATATTAGATAAGTCACAAAACTAGTGATATCAAATCTTACAAGACCATATAATCCACTTTCACACTGAAGTAAAAATAGACACGCAACTGCATCATAATCATCTCATCAAACCATATACAAAGTATCCCATATATGTTTACTGTCTATAAAATTGAAGCAAATAATGACAAAGTGCTTTAATAGAGGACTTATGGTTATCCATGTCCCAAGATAACATGTAATGTAATGCAATGTTTCATGTATTGTTACATGTAAGATGTGTAATAAGCTGTTTCTCATATATATATATATATACGTCTTTAATAATTAGATTACAATTTTAAAATATTTACTAACCATCCTTGGGTTAATAAACATTTTCAAAAAAAATTGAAGAGTTTGGTATAACTTTAGTTCCTCAAAATAAATATAGTATTAAAAATTTATTGCGTTTCTCTATAAAAGATTTAAGTTCCTAATAATGAAAGTCTGGTATTTGTCAGTTTAATTGTTTCGATTGTGATAAAGTTTATTTTGGAAAGACAAAACGTAGTTTAGAAATCAGTACGACAGAACATTTTCGTAACGTTAAGTATAAACAAACTGATAAATCGGCTGTAGCAGATCACTTTTGGTCATTTAAGCATGAAATAAATCCAGAAGTTAAATTACTAAACAATTAAATGGTCCGATAAATTTAATGGTTTGGGAAAACGTATTTATTTTAAAAAAACAAACATCGGGTAATGAAGTTTGGAAAACCAGCAGTAAGTTCTGTTTTTAAATTTGTTTTATTTTCAGATTTTGGTAGTGCTAACAAGAACATATCAACATCTAGCGTTCGTAACGATGGTGACAGCTTTGTTTTCGGCGGAAGATGTGTATAACTTTACATGAAATCGCGATCCCGGAGAATTTATAAGAATTGCCATCATTCCTTATAAGTGAAGTTTTAAGTTACAAATTGTTATATTGTAAAGTTTATATTTTTTTGCTTCTCTGTTAATAGCTTCATATTTTCCATATATATTGGAGTATCCAGATGTAAATATTTCTACAGCAATATTAAATGTTCTATCACACATTAAAACGGGTTCATGTATATACACACCCAAGACAAAAGAATGAACAGATTCTTCAAAGTCCAAGTGATGTCATAATGATGTCTCCGCATGCGGCTTTTGTTTCAGTCCATGTTACCTTTACACATTGAGTCCCACTTATTAGTTGAACATTTCAAGACAATGAGGCTTACTGAGATTTGTACCTCAAGTATAGTTCAATTTATGTATATAATCATCGGACTCTGCTTCTCACATGCCATGTGAGTAAAGAACCCTGCTATGGCAGAGGCTATATACAACACTATATTCAACTAAGATAAGTTATAATTAATTCTAACTGTTGGCATATATGCAAGGAATAGCTATCTGTATCTTCTAGAAGTGCAGAACCCTGCTGAAGACAAACATTTTAGACCTTAACCAGGTCGACATAGAGGATGAACAATCCCTTCCTTGGATAATTGCATCCATCTCATAGCCATAGATATAAAAAAAAATTCAAGTATTTTGCACGCTCACAAATAACAGTATTCATAATGCTAACTACTGAAGGCAGAGATCTTTCGGCTTTGTCTTTATGTGTGGACACAGCCATAGCAAAAGTCTGTATGAATTTTACCATTTTATGCAGAATTCGAAACCTATTAAGTGCATGTGTATGACAGTGCAGCAACATTCGTCACTGAATAATGAGACAGGGTGTTTGCACATCCAATTTTAAAGAACCTTTTACTTTAGAATTCTTACTAATACTTTATTTATTTTTTTTTAAAAAAAAGCAGTAACTTATTTGGATATTTGTACAAAATGTTTTAAAATTATATATATATATATATATATATATATATATATAATGTCGCGAAGCCGTTATCTAGGATAGCGCGGCTTGTGTATACAAAGAGCCGGCAAATATAGACAGCTGTGATAAAGGAGTTGCCGGCATAGATTAAGTTACGCTTCTGGAAGGTGATAGAACGTTCAAGGTCTTGTTTATTCCAAAAAATATCTCGTGATTGTTACAGAAATGTTTCGAAATTATCAATGAGGTATTTAAGAAGGCGACGATTCGCCAAGAGGGAGCCGTGATAGTAGTAAACAGCTGTAGAGTGAAATGAAATGAAATGTGTAGTGTTTAACGCCCGCTTTTACTACATACGGCACTGCAGGCGGTGACACTGATGGTACATGGGATGAAGATGGAGCACCGGTGGAATGAGATGGCGGGGGAAACCGAAGGTCCCGGAGAAAACCCGCCCCAGCGCCGTGTTGTCCACCAAAAATCTCACTTTTCGGTCGCCTGGGATCGAACCCGGGCCGCCTTGGTGAGAGCCAAGCGGTCTAACCACTGAGCCACGGCAGGGCCCAGCTGTAGAGTGTTGTTGTAACGAGAACTGATTGTTATTGTCATCAACCTTGGAAGATTGTGTTGTATATGTGAAATAATGTTGTTAGGTGAGAATTGAACGGTGTATTTCCACGGAAATAAAGAACATTTAGAATTTGGGCAAATTGGACTTTTAATTCTACGAACCCACAAAGTCACAATTGCTGTCAGGAGTGAGACATTACGACATGGAGGCCGCAGAAAAGGGACTAACTCACCACCGAGATGAAAGATATGAAGGCGGCTAAAGATAACATCACCGAGAAAATGGAAGAGAAGACCGAATTAACAGCGAAGACGGAAGCTGCAAACAAGAGCCTGACCACGAAGATCACCGAATTGACCACGGAAATGAAAGCGCCAAACGAGGCCCTCACAGCAAAGCTTGAAGAGCAGTTGACCGAGGTAAGGGATGACGTCGCGGAGCTGGTCAAACGGATGGGTGAAGTGGACAAGTGCCTTAACGATTTAGAGGGAAAGGCCGACAATAATACCAAATCCCTGAACGCTGTGGTGGAAGACACCGAAGACCTGGCGAGCCGCGTTAACATCCTGGAGGGAAAGGCCGACAGCAATACAAAGTCGCTGAACGCCATGGTAGAGGAATCGTCCGCAGCAGGTTGAAGGACCTCAAGGCCGACGCACTGGAACGCAACAAAACATCTGCGCGCGTCAAACCTAATAAATACGACGGCGCGACAACTTTCGAAATCTTCCGCGGCCAGTTCAACACAGTGGCCCAGCACATCAAGTGGTCACCGGAGGAAGCAGCCGCACAGCTAAGCGCCAGCTTCCAGGGACGGGCCGCAGAAGTCCTGAACGCGGTCCAGACAGCGGCGGTGCCCAAGGACATCAAGGACTTCAGCCAGCTGAAGTCAAGGTCACAACATCCAGGAGAGACGCTGCAGGAGTACGGCCTGGCAATTGAGCAGCTGGCCAGCAAAGCTCTAGTCGACCTCCCACCAGAGTTCGTATCCCGAGAGCCTGCCTGCACATTTGTCGACGGGTTACAAGACAAGAGATTCGTCAGAGCCAATGCTCGGCGATTACAAAACCATCCATGAGGCCCTAACGGTAGCATTAAGGATGGAGGCGGCCAAGGTGACAGCTAGGCCGACGTTGCGAAGCAGGAGTGTCCCCTACACGGGAGACCAAAGAACAGCTGAGAGACGCCGGCGAAGACCTAGTGGCGTATACTGCGGGTGTGGCCAGCTGGGACACCTGGAAAGGGACAGCCGACACCAGGAAGAGCAGCTGGAAGAAAAAGTAAGGCCCGCCGTGGAGAGGGGCACGTCGGCGCTATCACCACCAACCCCTCGAGATGACAGTTTCATCACGAACGGTTGGGTGAGAGGGAAGCCGTACCCGTGCTCGTAGACACCGGGCCAGCCGTGACCATCATCAGGCCTCACGTGACCAAGAATTTGCCGACGAGGAAGCCCAGCTTGTGACGGCATCGGGCGACACCTTGCCTGTGGAGAAGGAGGCCCTACTGAAGTTGACCTTGGGATGAAGTTCCGTAAGTCTCCGGGTGTTCGTCGCGAAGGTGGCTGAGGAGGTGATACTGGGATTGGAAGCCCTCAGGAGCCACGAGACGACGGACCACGTCGGCAGGAAGGTCCCTCGGCTCAACGGAGAAGAGGTCATACTCGGCAGCCCCAAGAGCGCCATGGAATCTGCAGGCTCATCCTGAAGGAAGACCTGGTTGCCCCACTAGTAGGGAGGTGGTGGTAGCGGCACGTCTAGAAGGCAACGGGCGAAGAACATGATGCTGGTCCAGAAGACGCTTGCGCACGAACTGTGTGTGGCCAGAACATTGTTGCCGTGCAGAGAGGAGGTGCCGTTGAGGCTGCTTACCCTGGCAGATACCGATCACGACGTCCAGGCCGGAACGGAGCTGGGGACGTGCGACCCCGTGGTCAGCGTAACCGCAATCGACGAGGCAAAAGAGCCGGTGCTGACGCAAAACTTGGGGTCACGCCTGGCAGGCTTATTGGAGAGGGAGGCTGACCACCTGACCGCAGAACAGCTCGAGAAGGTTCGACAACGGCTGAGAGGATACCAGCGCGTCTTCAGCCAAGGCGCCTATGGCCGCACGGGCGCACGGACAGAGTGCTCCATCGCATCGACACCGCAGACACCAGGCCTATATGGCAACCACGTAGACGCGCTCCGATGGCAAAACAAGCGGCGGTACGGGATATGCTAGATGACATGAAATCCAGGGGAGTGTCTGAAGAGTCTGAGAGCCATTGGTGTTCCCCTCTAGTTCTGGTAACGAAGAAGAACGATGACTACAGGACGTGGACTACATGAAGTTCAACGCTGTCACCCGAAAAGATTTGCCTCCCCCTACCCCGGATTCACGAAAACCTGGACACGCAGGCTGGTGCGCTCTAGTTCTCTACCCTGGACCAGAAGTCGGGTTACGGGAAAGTTGCTCTAGACCCGAGACACAAGGAGAAGACCACCTTCTCGACAGGACAAGGGCTTTGGCAGTTCAGTTATGCCCTTTGGCCTCTGACAGCGCCAGCTCCGTTCAAACGCCTAATGGAGTCAGTAATGAGAGGGTTGACTTATAACGCCTGCCTGGTATAGCTGGACGACATCATCATCGTCGGTAAGACCTTCGAAGACCATCTGGAGAATCTGAGTAAGGTGCTACAGAGACTGCAGGCAACCAGCTTGAAGCTGAACGAGAAGAAGTGCCAGCTCTTCCGTAAGGAAGTCAACTACTTGGGCCACACAGTCTCACCAACCTGAGTGGCCACGGACCCGGAGAAGACACAGGCTGCGAGAGATTGGCCTCGCTCAAAGGATAAGCGAGAGTTGCGTAGTTCCCTGCGGCTGTGCAGATATTACCGCCGTTTCATAAAGGGGTTCTCCAACACCGCCAAACCCCTCACCTATCTGACAGAAGGACGCCGGGCTTATGCGTGGATGGAGGACGCCGAGTGTGCTTTCCAGCAGCTGAAGAAGACGCTTTGCAGTGCTCCAATTTTGCGATTTCAACCTTCATTGTGGACACCGACGCCAGCGACCATTGCATTGGAGGCGTACTATCGCAATTCCAGGAGGGCCACAAGCGGGTGATAGCCTACAACAGCAAGACTCTGTCCAAGGCACAGAAGAATTACTGCGTCACCCGGTGAGAGTTACTAGCGGTGGAAAAGACCTTGGAACACCTCCACAAGTATCTTCACGGTCAGGCATTCTACCTGAGGAACTCCGTCCTCACCTGGCTATTAAGCTTTAGGAACCTGGAATGCCAGAGAGACCGTTGGGTCCAGAGACTGCAGGAATATACCTTCACCTCTGCACATCGTAGAGGGAAGAGGTACGGCAACGCAGGCGCCATGTTCCGAAGACCCTGCCAGAAGAGTGCGGCCAATGCACAAGAGTGGAAGTGAAGGAGCGTGCCGCAGCTGTCAGAATTGGCACGGCAGTGCCTGAGGATGGCTGGGATAGGTCAGCCCTGAGGATGGAGCAGCTGGCGGACGTAGATATGGGGCCACTCTTGAGAGAAGTGAAGGTAGGGACAAGACCAACCTGGGAGGACATCGCACCAAGGAGTGCCACATATAAGTCGCAATGGGCCCAATGGGACTCACTGAAGACAACAGACGGTGTGCTGTTCAGTGTATGGGAATCGCCTAATGAGAAGACGCAGAGGGAGCAGTTGGTACTTTCCCGAAATAAGGTCCCGGAAGTCTTGGATGAAGTACATGCGCGTGCTTCAGGGGAACAGCTGGGAGCAATCCGAAAAATCGACAAACCCCGACAGCGCTGCTAATGGCAGACGCTGAGAGATGGTGCCGTCAACATCATGTGTGCCAGGCGAGTCGCGGCCCCCAGACTAGGAGCCGGGGTCACATGCAGCAATATTGCGTCGGAGCGCCATTCGAAAGGATCTCCGTGGACATAGCTGGACCATTCCCAGTGTCAGACCGAGGCTACAAGTACCTGATGGTGGTCGTGGACTACTTCACCAACTGACCGAGGTGTAAGCCATCCGGAAACAGGAGGCAAAGACAATCACAGACTGCCTCGTGGAGCAAGTGTTCCTCCGATTTGGGGTGCCGTTAGGGCTCCACAGCGACCAGGGCACCAATTTTGGATCCAACCTGATGAAGGAGGCACTAGAAAGACTTCGGGTGAATAAGACCCGCACCACACCCCTACATCCACAGTCGGACAGCATGGTGGAGAGGTACATCAAGACCTTAGAAGAACACCTGAGGAAAGTCGTGGCCAGCCATCAGCGAGACTGGGACGTCAAGGTGCCACTGTTCTTGCTGGCCTACCGCTCGTCAACACACGAAACCACTGGGATGACGCCAGCCAGCTTAATTTTCGGCCGAGAGTTACGCCTCCCCTGTGATCTGGCTTTTGGAAGCCCCCGGACGCAAAACAACCAGTAACCGAGTATGTGGAGAACCTGGTGGACCATCTCCGTGACATGCATGAGATGTTTCGTCAGAACATCCTGAAGGCGAGCGACCGCATGAAGATCCGATACGACAGGCAGGTCAAAAGCCAAGGGTTCCAGCAAGGTCACCTGGTCTGGTTGTATCGCCCTAGTCGGACCAAGGGACGCTGCCCGAAACTTGAACTGCCGTGGCAAGGACCGTAGCGTGTGGTGAAGAGGATTAACGACGGGGTCTATCGCATCCAGAAGGTGCCCCGTGGGAAGATGTTGGTGATACACTTGGATCGTCTGGCCCGATACCATGGTGCTGGTCCGGACGACCAGCCTTGAGGAGGGAGCAGTGTCGCGAAGCTGTTGTCTACAATAAAGCGGCTTGTGTATACAAAGAGTCGGAAAATGTGGATAGCTGTGACAAAGGACTTGCCGGCATAGATTAAGTTACGCTTCTGGATGGTGATAGAACGTTCAAGGTCTGATTTATCCCAGAAATACCTCGTGATTGTTACAGAACAGCCTCAAACTTATAAATGAGGTATTTAAGAAGGCGACGATTCGCCAAGAGGGTGTCGTGAGTAGTAGTAAACAGCTGTAGTGTGTTGTAATGAGCGCTGATTGTTATTGTCATCGAACTTGGAAGATTGTGTTGTTAATTTTCTTATTTATCAACTAGTTTTGAAATGGATGCTGGTTATGTATCACTGAATGATTCTGATCTTTTCTGTATCTGCCTCTCTGCGTGCTGTTCATTCATCTTTTATTTTGCGGGGGTGGAGGGGGGGCTGAACATGTACTCTCCTTTCTTAGCATATTTCTGTTTGTATCTTATAACTACCCTTTTTATGTAATTTACGTCCTCCAACGTTGTCATATCGGATGCTGAATGAAATGGGTGAAATGATGCTCAAATGAGTCCGGGGTCCATGCAGCTTAGAGTTACCCGACATTCATCTATCAGGATAAGGGAAATCCCCGGACAAAGCCTTATCCAAGTAACTCAAAATAATCGAGATTCGAACTCGGGACTTCTCAACTACACTGCTTCTATACTCTAAGTTATAAGGTAATCACATTTTAAATTACTGGGTTCAATAAATTGAGTCCCTTTTTAATATAACAAGGTAAATTGATATTGGTAAATTGGTAATATTTCTAGGAAGATAAATTGAGTCCCTCAATCTGTAATTGTGACAAAATGTCCCTTCCTAATTTCTGAAGACTTGGAACTGTTAAATATTTAGCAGGTTGGCGCGGTTAACATTTTGTCATGTTAAAATCGTTCATATGAGCAAATTGCAATAGTTCTGTCACTCAGGTAAAAATTTAAAAGAAACACCTTTCACAGTGTCAAATCTCAGTACGTCCTTATTAGTAAACTTTACCATCTGCTTCCTCAACAATGTGTTTTGTTTCTCTTTTTTCCTGTATCACCTAACTGAACATACACATATGACTGGTCAAAATGTCAATGAAGCTCTAAAGGTTTGGGCGTGAAGTGTAAAATAAGCCATTTAATTTGGCATGGAGAAGATTTACCGCTATTAGTTGTGCGACTAATGGTAGTCGCGAAATTAGCCCAAATAACAGGGGAAACACTGAATCCGACGCTATGTATGTCTTCAGGGTTTAGTCACAGAACCCTTGTATTTTTGTGTCTCCGGGCTCTACAGCCATCAGATCTTCGACAAAACAGTCCTCTCTGTCGCCTGGATTTAAAAAGCTAATTCCAAAGAATTGTTTTAAAAATTTGCCTTTTTGTAAGTTTAATTTGTATTCTTTTCATGGACTTAGGGTTTGTATTTTACCATCAACTTTGTCCTAAATGAAAATAGCAACCTTTTATTACAACTGAAGTCCAAACAAATATTGTGGCATTGCAAATGCCTACTTCATATTCTATGGTATAGCCAACCATAGTGGATTCAATTTACCAAATGGACTCAACTTACCACTTGAAGAATCATAAACAACCTATCCCCTAAATTACATATAAAGATACTCAAAAGTAACCTATGAGCTGACTATTAGTAAACTGCCGCATCAATGATTTCTTTTGTACAATTTCATAAATTCTGAATTTGGAAATAATAAATATAACTTTACTATCAGCACACAGAATTCTTTTATTGTAAATTCTACACTATAAGTTTACCATGATTTGCATTTAGTAACTGAATGACCCATATAAGTGTATAGCATAAGCACAGCTTTGATTTCTGGGTTAAGATATTTTAGTTCTC
Source organism: Mantis religiosa (assembly GCA_030765055.1). Lineage (NCBI taxonomy): Eukaryota > Metazoa > Arthropoda > Insecta > Mantodea > Mantidae > Mantis > Mantis religiosa. The sequence continues at coordinate 134,106,726 of CM060951.1, forward strand.
ATTATTAAAATACTGCGTGCTGTACAAAATATGAATCTGAAGATATTGAGCTTGCGGCTACAAACAAGTATCTACAAGCCCATGCTGCCACTCCTGGTTATCTGTTTATCTAGCATTCCACCATTCACAAAAGCTTCAATGAAACTGCATCTGGGGATTTGCCAAACATCCATTGAGCTGTGTCTAAATGTTATTGTCTTTTTGTGCCAGCTGTTGATACAAATATACTATAGTCATGTTGGTTACACCATATCTGCCTTGTAAGTCAACAGCTTTCTCTTAATTTTTGCTAACTGTAGGCTAGCCGCTTAACTTTCAATTAGAATTAATTAATCTGAGTATGACATACTAAAGGGTAAATTTATTAAGAGGATTTTAACACAGTTCTATAACTGTCATCTGAGTTAATATGCTGAACTATTTTGTATGAAACTTTGAGTAGTTTACTGTGAGAAAGCAAAGACAAAATTTACATCTTATTGTAGATACCATTAACAGATGAACATTTGCTATCAGTTTTATTGACAGGAACAACTAACCTATTCCTGTTTTGGTAGAATGTTACTTTTTTAATATAAAATGAAATTAATTATCTCATTAGCAACCTTATATTTCAAACAACGATTTGGTCTACTCAGTATTGTTATTACAATCAATTTTGATGATAGCGAGTTTAACTTTGATTGCCAATTTGCGAAAATGTTATATAAAAGGAATTTCAGTGATTTCGTTAGTAACACTGTCTTTAAAAAACAACTTTTATTGAGTATTTTCATTGTATTTCCTTTTACAAATATATTTGTGGTAACTTGTGTCTCCTGCTTTTAGAAGATCTCCCTAAAATGGTAATGAGTATGGCCTGCAGAGTGTAAAATATTTAACGTTTGATTACAAAAAGGGTTTGCTGATCTCTATAATGTGACATACACTTATGTCTGCCTAACTGTAGCTGCCAGTTTCCCAGCACTGCACATTGATGGTCTTGGTCATGTTTGATAAGAAACGGAAACAGCACTGTGCAAATTAAAATATCCAACTGCCATAAAAAGGAGCAGGAAGGCTAAACAGAATGCAGAAGATGGTTTCAAGAATATGCTGACAATGGGAGAATTGCAGGGTAGTGCGACAAACAATGTTCGGCCAAAGCACAGCCTTAACCAAAGGTAAACTGATATAATATATCTGTGATGGAATTATTAACTAAGATAGCAAAAGTACCATGGGTACATATCCCACCTTTAAAGTCATCGCAATAAGTAATCTTCCAAGCGGAAGGTGAACTATATTTTCTACATGGCCCTTCCAACTTTTCTTTCTTAGTAAGTATTTAAATGCTCTCTGAACACAGATTAGAAGGGATAGAGTTGAAACAGTCCTATACAAAGCAGTAGTCATTTAAACTTGAAGAGAGGACAGCTATAATGTCAATCTAGTGAATTTGCAGCAGTATTTGTACTTCACTGTTTGAGAACTGGAAACCTGCATCATCAAATATTCTACATTGCAATCAGAAAATATTCCATTTTTAAGTTTTTTGATGCTGATACTGAAGGCACAGAGAGCTATGTCTAATGACTGCTATGTCCCTGTCTCTTGTAGAAGCTTATAGGACACTTTAAGGTAGAATTGCAGGCTGAGATGGATGGTTGAACATTAACTGCGAGGGCAGTTCAAACTTGGTAGGTATTATAATCTTGTATCTTGGAGATGGAGCACCAAAACAGGAATTCATGTTCCTTTCTTGGAAGTGTTGAAAACAGTGTTGTTATGATAAATTAACTTTAAAGAGAGTCGATTAATGACACTAAACAACACTTTTAAATTTTTCCGGAACATGTTTCTGAGGCTTTGCCTCTATCATCAGCCGGCCCTCGACTGGTTCTCATTGGTGTAGTTGACGATATTTTGTCACAGGTGTCCTCTGGTGGCAGTTCAAGGAACTTGCTGAACAAATCTTTCTGGGGGATGTCGAAATTGAATACTTTGTTCCTATTTTTTGAAATGAAGATTTCTTCCCATGTGGATAGTTCTTGTTTTCCTGATGTATGTTTTAGTAGTTTTGGTTCTGGATTTATGTTGTGGTTTTTTTTCCCAAAAATGTGTGGCAACTGCTGATTTTTCTAATTGTTTATATTTTATGTTTCTAAAGTGTTCCTTTGCTCTTGTTTCCAAATTTCTTTTGGTTTTTCCAATATAAATTTGACTACAGTCATTGCATTCACTTTGATATATACCAGATATTTTGTTAGATGGAATGGCATCTTTGATGTTTGAGAAAATTAGGTTTTTAAGGAGAAATGGTTGAGTGGTGCTAGTTGAATGTTTTGTTTTTTGAAGACTTTTTTGAATTTATCATAGGCCCATGGATGATAAGTGAATTTTTTGAAAATCATATTAGTTTCTGTAGCTGAGAGGCTTGTGGTTTCCTTTAGTAGCTTCTTCTTTTTTGCTAAGTTCAATTTTTGACCACTAATGATTTGGGAAAGTTATTTTTTTGTGCTATTTCAATTATTTTGTTGTATTCTATTTTGTATTCTTCTACTGCGAGAGGGATGTTTACCAGTCTGTGTGCTAAACTATTGAAGATTGCCTGTTTGTGGGATGATACTTGATAGATGCACCTGATCTGTTAAATCAAAAATCGATGGATGCAATTTTATGATTTTATGATCCAGCGTGCAACAACCTCAATTCTATGAAACGCATGTTGGCATTGATTGCCATCTCACTCTTGCAATTCTTGGAATTCTTAATTATTTCTGCAAGCATTGTACATTGCTGAACTGTTAGCAATAACTGCTAACCCAGGTTGTGCACTTCACATTCATTTATGAAAGCTTTGTTATACTTCACACATTTTTATTCTTAGTTGAGACAAAGAGACTATGCACAATGGACAGTAACTCAGATAGTGAAACTGTACCAGTCGTTGAATGCGCAGGAAGCAGAAATTGCAAAAACAAGGAAAGGAACTCAAAATGCAAGTCAAGGAAAGCTCATACTCTAGCAACTTCATGTTCACATGGTCCTGAGTGCACTCCATGAAATCCTAAATGTAAAAGGCATAAGCTCTATGATGTAGCTGATTTGACTTCTTTCCGTGATAAATAAAATAAAGATAAATTCATTCTGAAATATATGCATATTACATCTCCTAATTGCAAAATTATGAAGAAAGACGCTCCAAATACGAAGCAGACTGTTAGCATTAAATAAAGTGTGAGAACTAATAGTGGCCGAGTATTGTCAGAATGCACTGCAAGCTACCAAGGAATCACAAGAGTGTCAAAAGATAGATTATCTCTTCCGGCTAGAAAGTTTCACTTATCTGGGAATGCCCCAAAGGAAACCAGAGGCAGTGACAGAACAGGAATATTGCAACATGGTATTTCTGCTGCTATAAAGCAAGATGTTAAGAAGTACAGATATAGAGAAACCCACTATGGAAGAGCAAAATCAAGAAAGGGATATTTACCTCCATAATTTAATATTTGAAAAGTGTGGAACAACTTTTGCAAAGAAAGAAGATTAAGAAATCTACCAGTCTGCTTATTGTCAAAATATAAATACATATTTTACAATTTTTCATTCCGTACACAATACACTGACACATACTCCAAATGCAAAATGGGATTGATGAAGATTAAGACAGAGGCAGACGTGAAAAAGAAAAATGAACTAAGAACCATGTAAAGACTGCACAAGTTGCATTCAAAAATGTTTTATCAGATATTGAAAGAGGGAAACACCAAGGCAATCACTATTTGCTCTGATATGCAGCACAATGAACCACTGCCTAAACTTTCTGTTAGCAATTTTACGCCAGGCAGGTATGGCTATATAATCTATGCAAAATGATTCCATCTGAAACCCAGAATAAAGACGACATTTCCTTGTAATACATGTTGGAAACAATCTGCTAAAGGCGGTAACGAGGTTCCTCAGCTTTGCACCACTTCTTGTTAGAACTGGAAGAAAGGATGTCCAGCAACACTCTTTCTACCATTCGTTTATTTTCAGACTCTTGCTCTAGTCAGAACAAGAATAGTGTGATGATGTTAATGCTTATTGCTTTCTTGGAGAAGAGTAAACAATTTTCCAGCATTTCACATATCTACCCAATAGTGGGCACAGTTATATGCCTACTGATAGAGGGATCAAAGAAAAGAAAAGAGATGTTCAAAATCCAGCTAAATCTTTTGAAATTCCAGAAGCTTCAAAAGAATATTATGCAGATTTATTAGAATGTACCAATAAAGGCTAAAGCTTACTTATATTACGCAAATAAAAATATTTGCTACTAAGGCTTCACTTATCTTAAGAAATTGGTGTTCATACTTCTGTTCAAATGGAAATCGATTTTGCAAACAAATCGCTGGCGTCCTCAGCCCACAGATAAACTCTGTTGTCAAGTATACCGGTTAACATGCCTTTCTGGTACTAGCAGTTGACTCTATTTTTAGGTTTGTTTCGTTTGCAGATGTTGGTAATAGTAAAAAGGCATAAGAAAGGCATGTTAATCGGTATCCTTGGCAACGGAGTTTATCTATGCACTGAGGATGCAAGTGATTTGTTTGTGAAATCTATTTCCATTTGAAGAAATATCAACACCAATTGCTTAAGATAAGTTAAGCCTTAGTAGCAAATACTTTTATTTGGTAATATTTATTGCTTCACTGTAGCTAGCTTCAGTATCTAAGTACTTACTTATATTGTTTGAAATTTCCTTGTAATCCATGTTTGTTATACAAATAGAACAAAATATTATATTGTTATTTTGAATGTAGTAATACTCAGTTTCTAAGTTTATACCTAATCAAATAATCGTTATAAACATTAACATGTTGGTGGTATAATAAATTATGTATTATGAAAAAGTGAAAATAAATATATAAATAAAAATTAATAAAAATAATAAATGACAAAAATAAAAAAAATATCATATGTTAATTCCTCGCTTATGCAGGAAAGTTAATCAGCAGCTACCAGTTTTTGAAAAAACTCTGCATTTTCAAACCTCAAATTTGCACTAGTTAAATTACGGTATTTGTTTATTTTCACATTTAATGAGATAGTTTTTGAAAGGAGATATGAATGTTTAATATAGTTGCTAACCAATTAGTATTTCCAATAAATAGAAAAAAGCTGTTTTTCTCAGAAACACATTTTGTGCATCTATCGAGTTTTAGAAAAACACTCCTCATTTACTAAACTTTTAGAGCAAGAAAATGAACTGTATTCACTACAAGTATGTGATAAATAAGATCGATATCCTCAGACTCCCAGATATACACATCAGATGCTCTTGCTTTTCATTACTTCTGGCTGGCATTATTTATCCTTGATAGTATCATATGCAAACATTGATGCTTTTATTATTATTAAATGACTCATATGTATAAATAAAACATAAATTCTGCACACAAATAAGACAAATAAAAATCATATGAGGTGTATTATGTATATTTTGCGCCTAATAATTAAAACAAAGTAATTTCTGATTGAAAACTGCTTTATTGTTTTTCAAAATATTCTGCTCTGTGATCAATACACTTTTGCATCCGTTTTAACTGTCAAAGCTATTCTTGAGACACCTCCAAAACAAGCTTCTTGAAGGCATCAACGGCTTCTTCTGCCGACGAAAAATGTTGTCCATGGATTTTATTCTTGATGTTCGGGAACAAGAAGTCATTGGGTGTCAGATGAGGACTGTATGGTGCATGACCCATCAATTCGACTGTTGTTAGATCAGCTGTGTCTGCGCTCTCACTGTGTTGAAGAAATACGGTCCATAGTTAGTTTTACTGTTAGTTTTCCTTACTTCACCGAAGACTTCCGATAAACAAATGGTTTTGTACCATTCGGCATTGACCGCTTTATGTTGCTCTAAAAGTATTGTTGCCACAAGGCCAGTATTGCTAAAAAGCAGGCGACAATTTGCTTGTAAGTGCTTCGATTGCAAACAACTTTTATTGAATTTCCTTCATCTTGAAACACCCATTAAGTCGACTGCTGTTAACGTTCCGGCTCATACGCATAGAGCATGATTTTGTCACTTGTTACAATCTTATATATGTCTTTTAAGGCACTGCCATTGTATTTCTTGAGCATTTTAGTACACCAATCGGCACTAGAATCTTTCTGAGATTGCGTCAAATTATGTGGGATCGAACGAGAACAAACCTTTTTCATGGCTAAATAATCATGCAATATTTTATATATGCTGGTTAACGCCTAGGGCTGCCTCAGTCTCTCAATATGTTGCATGACGATCTTGCATTATTATTTTTTGCACGGCATGAATGTTTTCTAGCATAATAACTGATTTTATACGACCTTCGCAAACGCCATCACGAAGCGAACGGTGGCCACGATTTAATTAGTTATACCAGCGTTTCACAGTGGCAAAAGATGGAGCTTCGTTGCCAAATGTGGAAGTTAGTTAATAGATGCCTTTCGGTGTTTATAATCCACGTCGAAACTCGTAATAAATCATCACATGAAAATTTTCACGAGTTAATTCCATGTTTTCTATGAGACCCAATTTTCAAGTTAATATAAGGAAGTGGAGAGTAGAGTCAAGGTTAAAAGAAGAAACCTAATATTAATGCCCAATTTCACCAACAGATGTTAAAATCGACGTTAACAAAAGTAACGTAACAATTGTCACAGCACTAACACTAATGTTAAATTTCTTGCATTTCACCAACCTGTTTTCTGAAAATGTTAACAAACCTATGTTAAAGCCAAGAAACTTGTAAATATCTCAGCTATAGAAGGCTATGAAAGAGTCGTATTATTTTCTGAACGTACTGCGATGCGCTTTTGTTTTCATTTTCGTCTGCACAAGCTGAAAAATGGCGGATGAACAAAATCATAAATAAAGCCGTGAGACAAATTTCTCATTGATGGAGAAAGAATTGTTAATTGAATTGGTGACGAAGTGTAAGGATACCGTGGATATCGAGGCCGGATGCCGTGAATATAAAAGAGAAAGATGTCACGGGAAAAATATTGGAAACGAATTTAATTCAAATGCATGTGTCACTACTACAAGCACCAAACAACTTGTCAGTATTATATAAATTTAAAACGAGGTGCGAAAGACAAGTGACTTAACGTTTCAAGACGGGAGGTGGACAGTGCATTATCCACATAATTCAGTGACTTATAAAATCGTAAAGTTATTAATACTTGAAGCAAACGCGATATCGGCAGATTCCTTTCCATGCAGATTCTTACTCATTTTTACGTAAATTTAAAAGAGTTGCGAAGAAGAAAAAGTGACTTGAACGTTTAAAGACGACAGGTGGACAGTGTATTATCCACATAATTCAGTGAATTATAAAATCTCAAAGTTGTTAATACTTGAAGCTAAGACGAGATCGGCATATTCCTTTCGATGCATGTTCTAACAGTATTACGTAAATTTAAAACGAGGAGCGAAGAAGGGCGAGTGACTTGAACGTTTCAAGACGGGAGGTGGAAAATGTTTTATCCACATACTTCAGTGAATTATAAAATCGCAAGGTTATTAATACTTGAAGCAAAGGTGAGATCGCCATATTCCTTTCAATGCATGTTCTAACCTCTCTTGTACTTCCGCAGTAACCTTCATTGCAACATGTTTACCTCCGTAAAAAATTTTCTTGGGATAGCTCCTCAAAATCATTTCTCCTCATAGTCCGTACTCTATTATGAATGCCATTTAGACTGTATTAAATATAGCAAATCGATAACAACAGCTGAGTTCATGCTCGCCATATTGACTATTAACAATTGTTAAGGACTTAACATCAGAAATTTGGCTTGTTAGTTTAACAAGAGATTTAACACGAGTGTTACGCTAACACTTGTTGGTGAAATACAATTTTTGTTTTACCTATTGCTAAACTAGTGTTAAGTCTTAACATCTGTTGGTGAAATCGGGCTAAGAGAGGAGGTACGAAGGAGTTGGTGTCACCAAACTCAGCTTAGGTCCAAGTTGTGACGGCCACCAGGACTCACACTACTTACAAGTTGTGAATCTCTTGGGAGGAGGGTAAAGCTAACAGTTAAAGATTTCTAAACCTAAGATTGGCATATTTACTTACAGCAATCACTATGAGGACTATTGAACAGTTCCACAATTTCTGCTCTCTTAACTAATGAAGTACATCCATCTAGCCGGCAATATTTATAACTTTTTTCTTCACATAATGAAGCTAGTACATCTAAAGTCTGTAAAGAGAACAAAACATTGCTTTAGCTGTTGAATGAAGAATAATCAGTGTTATAAAAGTAAAACTGTCTTTTAGTAAAGGGAAATAAACATGAATTCATTGTCAAACTGATGGGGAACATATTTTTAAAAAAAGGGCATAAGTGAAATTATGTTAATACAATATATTTAAAGTTGAAAAATGTTGCTCTGCTCTTATACAAATATAATAATTTGTAACTAAAACTTTACTTAACTCAAGAAAATGATGTTAGTTCTTCTTTCTAATTGAAAGTTAAAACCGTTAATTTAAAAATTAAAAATTTTTCTCTGCTCCGTCTGTTCTTTGTTTTAATATACATAATGGCACAGTAACCTTTTAAATTACAAAGGTGATATAAGAACATTTCTGGTTTACTTATATTTATCCTTCTTTTCGTCCCATTATAATGTACCTACGTATATTGAATTCAATGCAGTATAATGACTTGTGCTCGGACTACCAGCCATCTTTTAGTGAAACTTAGGTTCAATCCCAGAAGTCATAAGTGAGATCTGTCATGAATGATGATGGGATGTTACGCATTTTGTTCCAGATACACTGATTCTCCCTGCTATTGATTCCTAATAATTCCATTCTGCCCAGAATCGCAAATCATATAAAAGTGTGCCCTTCATCAGCTGTTGTCTCAAAGGTAGATTTAACTTTTACTACTTTAGTGTGAAATACTAATGCCATATATAGATGGGCATCTTCATATTTGAAATCACTTTAAATTCACTGCGTCATGACAAGGATAGCTCTGCTGAGTAATTCTTCAAATAGCATCTTGGTTTCCCAGTTCAAACTAATATTTTCCAGTGAGTAATAATAGTACCTTCCCAACCAATTGCTGCTACTGAAGATATTTCAATAAAATCCTCTAGCATCCTCTTGACATTTAAACATATTTTTATACATAGTGATATACGGTATGCGCCAGAATATACAGTACTCATTTTCGCGTAGTACGCATGCACACGCCTGAGCGTCTGCGTGCTGTCACATCGCCGTGACAGAGCGTTGAGGCGTATTGAACATCAGGTGACCAGAGCTGCAATCGTCTCTTATCAGATTTTATCTGGTCGATTAGAAGAGTGAAATATTTTAAGTTGAGGTACAAATAGAGCGATTGGAAGTTGCGTGTGTCTATAGAATATGTTTTCTCGTGGCTGCTGATGTATGACACATTTCTGTTCAGAAGACATGAAGATATCTGAACAGAGTGTACATACACTGGACTCGCCGTGTATGTGCCATAAGTTTGGGTAAACCTCTCTGTGTTGCGAATTTTTTCCGATACACCTTCTCGCTTTGCCATGTAGTGTGTGTGTCCAACACAAGAAGGCAAGAGGAATGTGAAACGCAATCACCTTTGCTGACTCCACGGAGTTTATGCTCCCCTTCCCAGTATGACAAGGATGCTAGATTCATTTAAAATATGCAAATGTTGCCACATAACTCACCCATACATAATAATGTGAATTTGTGGTTTCGTAGAATTAAAAGTCCAAGTTGCAGAAATTCAAAATGTTCTTTATTTCCGTAGAAATACACTTTGGTCAACCCTTACAGTAGCAGAATTATGTCACATACACAATTACAATCTTCAAAGGTCGCCGTACAAAACAAAAGCATTCACTTTCAAAATACAGCTGCACGCTCACGAATCAAGTTCCATTTCGACTCCTCTTACGACTAAATGCGGCTTCCTGTTTATACGTCCATTGATATTTCTGGAATGTTCTGTAACAAACAAGATGTCACAAGAATTTTCCAATTATCTATCTTTATCTGTTTCGGCAAGCATTTTATCTCCGTGCCACACTATCTGCCCCTTCATTTGCGTCAAGCCGCACTATCGTAATAATACCTATCACTAGAGTTACTGCAACAAAAATTAGATCTGGCAGCATGGGTGACTAATATGCACTCTCACACTCTCCTTTTCTAGTAAACAGATCCACTAACAGAGCACATCAACAGTTCAAACCCTTCTCCCCTCCATTCGTCTTTTCCCTTCTTCTGATGGTTAGAGTGTAGTTGTGTAAAGAACATTGTGCTCTGTGACTGGAAGTGACAACGGGTCTCGCGACGGAGGAAAAACTGCTTATATTGGAGTATTATGTTCGCTCGTACGGAAATGGTTATCAAGGTGGACCGAGTTTAAAGTTAGTGACCGAAAATTATCATGAACACTTCAATAAGCCAGCAGCTAGCAACACAGCTAAGCTATCTGTTTGTACCGACCGGCACAGATAAACTATTTGATGTTCTTTTTTTTTGTGTAATTCACGTCCTCCAACGTTAAGTCATATCGGACGATGAATGGAATGGATGAAATGATGCTCAAATGATTCCGGGTTCCATGGAGCTTAGAGTTACCCGACATTCGTCTTATAGGATAAGGGAAACCCCCGGAAAAAAACCTTATCCAGATAACTCACCCTGATCGAGATTCGAACTCGAGACCTCTTGAACGTGAGGCAGACATGCTACCACCACGCTACCAAGGTGGGCGATTTTTTATGTAATTGTCCGACTTCCCTATGAGGGCGGTGGTAGCAACCAACTCTCTTTTGTTTAGTATTGTTTGGTTGCGCTACCGTCTCAATCATTTGTTATGGCTAGGTCTTCTCCCGGAGCGAGTTTGTTGGGTCTGCACCTTTCTCGGCAAGCGATGAGAAGTCTAAGAACATTTAAAAAAAACTGTTCAGTTAGTGTATATTTATGAAGGGAAATGTTTCATGTTCGCTAATGTTAAATGTTCGCTTTTGTGACAGTTGTGAAATCACTGAATAATCTAAAATAGTTTTGTATAAAGAAGTAATCAATTAAGGTTCTGGGGCAGTCTGGTAGCAGAACGAGGTTCTGAATCCAGTATTTCTAGTTGATTTTCTGAGTGCTTTGAGCCATTATGGCCGCCATGGGGGACATGGCGTATTTGCGTAAACCACAACTTTTATCTGAGTTGTGTGCTCGAGGCGAAGATTATCTGGTGTCAGCTGATTTTCCCTCCATTTTGAATGCACTTCGTCGAATACGGGACAATGCCACAAATAAGTTAGCAGATAGTCATCCACTGATTGTGGATTCGCCATCTCTATGCGAAAGGGCATTGGCGGAATTTATGGAATTATTGTCCGACTGTGAGGCTGAGAGTGACCTATCGAAAGATCAGGCTAGAAGAATAACGGCCCATGTAAACCATTATGTACAGCGTATCGATTACTTTCAGAGGTATTTTCCTAACTTTAATTTTGCCTTGCCATTGCCAAAGTTACGCGCAAAATGTGTTACTTTAATAGACCGGTTGCCGTAAGGTAGTGGTGTTGACGTCTCGCACACAGCATACGGTGGTCCTTTACCCGATCATGTCAATTTCGACTTTTAAGCCTTTAAAACCGTCCTACAGTTACTACGGCACGTAGAATCACTGTCGGATTTGGAAGTGTTTGGTGTTAATTGTGCTCTCGATTTCCTGAAATTTGTAATACTGTGCCCTGTTATGTGATGTATCGGAGCCGCTCCTCTTAGAGGGCATTGCCGCGAGGGCAAAGGGAGTTTTATTGAATTTGTTGTTGCGAGTCAAACGCGTTTCACATCCATTACGTGCATTCCATCAGGGGGTATTGGATTCCTGTATACCACACCGTGCATTAGTAACTCTTACACGTGATCATTATTTTAAGCCCCAAACTTTCATTGAGACCTTCGCGGATTATATGCTTAGGGTTAGATCATTTGCCCGGCAATTGCTGCTTCTTGATAGTGGAAAACAGGTGTATATTGTAATCTCCTCCGTACTGACGACTGAGGTGCGTTCGGCCCTGATATTTTCTTCTAGACCTACTACATTTGTGGAGTTAGAATCGCTTTTGCCTCTTTTGATGGAACAGGCTCTCGCGGTTAATGCAAGGGGCGTAGATGTTTCTCGCCCACTTCCGCGAGTGTTGCAGGAGAGTGCAGGAGGTAATGCCATGCTATCTCAGGATGCCAAGTATGCTTTTCGTTCTGGGCGTGTACTCGTTGTGATACTTTAGATCATTAACTGCGACAATGTAATGCGTCATGCGGTGTTCGGTCTAGTGTTGCATTGTCTTCAGATGCTGAACGTTCTAAAGCACGTCCGAATTGACGCCAAGAGCAACTACATGTTGAGGAATGTGTACCGCCTGTACGTCATGTAACTGGCGTCGCCTTCGATACAAAACCGCTGGTTCAGGTCGTTGTTGGCAAACAGTTATATTGGCATTATTAGATTAGGGAAGCACCTGTTCCTTAGTTCACGAAGGAGTTTTGAGTGTATCATTACTCAAATTTTCCCTTAAGGTCAACTCATGCCAAGTCCAGTGCATGTCAGTTAATAGACAGACGTTTGAGGTCCAAGCGAGGGTCCTGGTGACAATTCGTGTTTTCCACGTTTCACATGCAAACATTATTACCACGTGTCCTCAGACCTCCCTATATTCTTATCTTGGGGACCGACTTTATGGCAGTAGTTAAGAGGTGGATCCGGCGGTTTCACCTTGAAGTTCCGGCGGTTTGCCCCTGAAAAAGACACTTACTAAATTAGAGACGGATTGTGTCGATTTGTTGTTTGTTGTAGATGATATTTTTGCTGAAACTGCACCCTCTTTACTCTCTGGATCTCCAGCCCCCCTCGACACATCCCTACGCACCCTCTCGCACCACCAATAACCCCGTGCAACCCCACGCACCCTCTGCACTGTCTACATCCCCGAAGCACCCTCGTCCACCCCCACGCACCCTCTTGACTGTCTGCATCTCCAACCCACCCTCAGGTACCCCCGCGCACCTTCTTGACTCTCTGCATCACCCGACGCAACACCTTCACTTTCACGCACCCCAGGCACCACCATCCACACCTGTGCACTCCCCGACGGACCACCGTGGACCCTCTGGACTGGCTGCATTCCCCGGAGACTTTCACGAACTTACCAGGCGTTGGTGGACTATGGTAAAAGGGGCTTTTTTATTTTTTATTAAGAATACACTGGAATAAAGGTCATGTGACTTTAGGAGAAGGAATAGTGAGGCGCAAGCGTCTAGTTGGACGTCCATGGATCAAAAGGAAGAAAATCAGGTGGGAACATGGTTAAAAAATAAGGCTTTGGTGTAAGGCTTTGATTGGTTAAAATAAGAATGTTTTGGATTGGTCGAGAGTGGTAAAGGCAGACGTCTGACTGGTGGAAATAAAAGCGTTTCTGATTGGTTGGAAAAAACCGGAAATACGACCCAAAGCAGTCAGTTTCTATTTGAATGTTACATTGCACAAATAGAAATGCAGTGTATATTTATGAAAAGAATTATTTATATTGTGATGTATCACTGCCTTTTTTCACTAGGCATTACAATTGTTTTGTTTCCAAAAGTTTGCATTAAAAATGCCAACCTAGGATCCCCAAAGCTGAGTTTATAATTATGTACGCTGAGTAACTGTCTAAATATGAAAAAAAAAAAAAAAAGATAAGGAAATGCTTGTATTTGCTTTTATCAGGCGGTAAATAAACACCGCCTACGTAATAGGCTTCTGGATTCATTTTAAAGAGCTTTTTAATACTTAAGAGAGTTATGCTGTTATCTTAGTGTTTTTAAATTGGAAACCTTTTGTGCTAGCAAAGCGTTTGCAGGCTCGACCAGCGCAAAATTTCAACGTTGTAGAAATCGAATTTTGTTGTGTAAGCCTTTTATACTTCGGAAATGGAAGCACATGACAAAAGAGAAAATACCCGAAAGAAGGCATGATCAGTTATGAAACAAAAATATTGACTGAATGGCAAATGATACTGGCCATGTTCACTTTCATAACAAAATGAATATTGGGCTACAATGGACATCTTTTTAGTTTATCATATGTAAGTAATGTTCGTTATAACATTTCTCACCCTCACATGAACTTCTCACCCCGTTCCTCAAACTTTCACATGAATCTCGCTCCTTGTTCTTTTAATTGACATTTTCACATGAATTTCTCACTAGAAGCTTCTAAGTTAAACTTTCACATGAACTTCTCTCCTTGCTCTTCCAATTTACATTTTCACATGACCTTCTCACCTCAGGCTTCTACGTTAACCTTTCACATGAATTTCTCTCCTTGTTCTTCTAATTGACATTTTACATGAATTTCTCCCCTCAGGCTTCTAAGCTAAACTTTCATATGAATCTCCTCCTTGTTCCTCTGATTGATAATTTCACATGAATTTCTCACCTCAAGCTTCTTAATTAAACTTTCACATGAATTTCTCTCCTTGTTCTTCTAATTGACACTTTCATATGAATTCCTCACCTCAGGGTTCTAACTTAAACTTTCACATGAATTTCTCTCCTCGTTCTTATAATAGAGACTTTCACATTAATTTTCCACTTCACTCTTTTTGGGGCGTATTTACTTGCATTTTGCTGTATTTAGAGCCTTTTGGGACATACTTAGCGGCTTTTGAGACGTATTTAGGACCTTTTATGTAGTTGGACACTTTTGACACGTATTAATGTCTTTTGGTGTTATTAGAGGCTTATTAGGATGTATTTAGGATATGTTTGACTTTCGGGGCGTATTTAGTAGCGTTTTAAAAGTATTTAAGGTCATTTCAATTTATTTAGGGGCTTTTGCAAAGTATTTAATACCTTTTTGTGTAATTTAGAGACTTTGTACTCGTATTTGGGGGCGCAGCTTTTGGGGGCGTATTTACTGGCTTTTTGCGACGTATTTAGTGCCCTGAGGGGTGTATTAGTTACTTTATGGTACAATGTAGAGCTTTGTGGGAGGTATACTGAGGCTTTCGGTACGTATTTATGGGCTTTCTGATGTTTTTACCGGCTTTTGAGACGCATTTAGAGGCATTTTGGAGCATACTTGCTGGATTTGGGATGTATTTACGTTTTTTTTTTACTGTATCTAGAGGTTTATTGGGCTGTATTTAGGATATTTTTGGCGCATTTACAGGTTTTTGGGGCGTATTTAGCTGCTTTTTGGAGATATGTAAGGTTTTTAGACGGATTTAGCGGTTTTGCAACCTATTTGCTGCCTTTTTGTGTAATTTAGAGGCTTTGGATACGTATTTGGGGGCCTTTGGGGCACATCTACTGGCTTTTCGCTATATTTAGAGGCCTTTGGGAGGTATTTACTGGCTTTTTGCTATATTTACCAGCTTTTGAGACGTATTTAGATGCTTTCTGGAGCGTATTTAGTGGCTTTGGGGATCTATTTACGGGCTTTTTGCTGTATTTAGAGGCTTATTGGGGCGTAATTAGGATATTTTAGTGTACTTAGAGGCCTTTGCGGCGCTTTTTAAAAGTATTTAAGGTTTTTCTGGTGTACTTAGGAGCTTTTGGAACGTATTAACTGGCTCTTTTGTGCAGTTCAGAGGCTTTGGATACGTATTTACTGGCATTTTGCTGTATTTAGAGGTCTTTGTAAGTAATTTACTGGCTCCTTGGTGAAATTTAGTGGTTTTTGAGACGTATATAGAGCGTTTCGGGACATATTTACGGGCTTCTTGAAATATTTGGACTTCTTGATGTGTATTTATACCGTTTTTGCTGTATTTATAAACTTCTTGGGATGTATTTGGGATATTTTTGGTGTATTTAGGGGCATTTGGAATCCATTTACTGGCTTTTTTGTGTAATTTAGGGGATATTAAGGCGCATTTAGAGTATTTTTGGTGTATCTAGGTGCTTTTGAGGCGTATTTAGACGCTTTCTGGAGCGTATTTAGTGGCTTTGGGGATGTATTTGCGGGCTTTTTGCTGTATTTAGATCTTATTGTGGTGTGTTTAGGATATTTTTGGTGTATTTAGAGGCCTATGGGGCGCTTTTTAAAAGTATTTAAGGTCTTTCAGATGTATTTAGGAACATTTGGAACGTATTTACTGGCTCTTTTGTGATCAGAGGCTTTGGAGACGTATTTGGGTGCTTTTGGGGCGCATTTATTGGCATTTTGCTGTATTAGGTGCCTTTGCAAGTAATATACTGGCTTCTTGGTGAAAGTTAGTGGTTTTGGAAACGTATATAGACCTTTTCTGGACATATTTACGGGCATTTTGAAATATTTGGGCTTCTTGGTGTGTATTTATACCCCTTTTGTTGTATCTGGAGACACCTTGGAGTGTATTTGGGATATTTTGGTGTATTTAGGGGCATTTGGAACGCATTTACTGAATTTTGGTGTAATTTAGGGGCTTTTAAGGCGTATTTAGAGTCTTTTCTGGGTATCTAGGGGCTTTTGAGGCGTATTTAGGGGCTTTTTCGATGCATTTACTGTTTTTTATGTAACTTAGTGGGTTTTGTAGACGTATTTAGAGGCTTTCGGGACATATTTACTGTACTTTTGAAGCACTTAGGGCTTCTTGGGATGTATTAAGCCCTTTTTGCTCAATATAGAGGCTTCTTCGGGTGTATTTGGAATATTCTTTGCATATTTAGGTGCACTTGGAATGTATTTACTGGCTTTTTTGTGTAATCTAGAGACTCTGTTGTTGTATTCAGAGGTTTCTGGGGCTTTATTTAGACTTTTGCTATGTATTTAGTGTTCTAAGTGAGTGGTGCATTGGTAACTTTATGGTATCATGTAGGGCTTCTTGGGATGAATTTAGAGGCTTTCGGGACGCATTTACTGGCTTTTAATGTATTTTGACGCTTTTGAGCCGTATTTAGCGTCTTTTTGCTGCGTTTAACGGCGTTTTAGACGTATTTCGAGGATTTTGAAGCGTATTTAGTGGCTTTTGAATGTATTTACGGGAATTTTTCTGTATTTAGAGGACTATTGGTGTGTACTTATGATATTTTTTGTGTATATAGAGGCTTTTCGGGCGTATTTAGCCGCATTTTAAAATAATTTACGGTTCTTTCGGATGTATTTAGGAGCTTTGGGAACCTATTTTTCCTGGCCTTTTGTGTGTAATTTAGAGGCTTTGGATAGGTATTTGGGCTATTGGGGAGCGTATTTACTGGCTTTTTGGTGTAATTTAATGGTTTTGGAGACTTATTTAGGGGGATCTGGGACGCAGATAATGGGTTTTTGAAGTATTAGGGCTTCTTTGTGGTGTATTTAGGCCCCTTTTTCCGCATTTAGAGGCTTCTTTGGATGTATTTGGGATATTTTTGGTACATTTAGGAGCATTTGGAACGTATCTACTGGCCTTTAGGTGTAATTTAGAGACTCCTGAGGCCTATTTGAAGTATTTTTGGTGTATTTAGGGCGATTTGGGGCGTATTTAGAAGCCTTTGCGAGGTAGTTACTGGCTTTTGCGTAATGTAGTGGTTTTGGAGACGTATTTAGAGGGTATTGAGACGTATTTACTGGCCTTTTTTTAGGTATTTAGCGCTTCTTGGTTTGTATTTAGGCTCTTTTCTCTGTATTTGGAGTCTTCTTGGGCTGTATTTCGGAAATTTTTGGTGTATTTAAGGGCATTTGGAATGTATTACTGGTTTTTGTGTAATCTAGAGGCTTTCAAGGCGTATTTAGAGCCTTTTTGCTAAAATGGCAAAAATTGAAAGAATGTCTAAACTTTCAAAGAATACCTAATCTTTCAAAAATATTTAAACTTTCAAAAGTACTCTATACTTTCAGAAAAATTGCTAATATTTCAAAAAATCAAGAAAAAATAATAGCAAAATGGAAAACAGGAGTAAGAGAGAGAACAAAAAATCGGAGGATACTTACATGGTTGAAGACTGGACGACGACTGAGCGACAAGCGCACGGACGTGTAGATAAGATGAAAGGTATCAACACCGTATGTGATGGGTTTTAGAAATGAGTTTATCGTTGAAATGATAATCGGTAATTTTGAATTTAGAAAAGAAGAAAGGATCAAAATGGCAACATCCGTAGGCAAGAAATACTGTTACGTAAAGCCCACAGGTGCGGGAACGGTTTCCTTGCAAGCGCTGCGCGTATTGTATTCCAATTAGGACAGCAATACCCATTGAGAAAAAGAAGGATGGAGGGAAGAAGAGGAGTTAAAGCGTAACTGTCAAAATATTCCCCATTAGCAATTTTGGAAACAAAGCTGCAGACCCAATGTTTTCCTGATTTATAGTTTGGATCGGTGTTGAATAACGTCAGACTCAAGTAGTGGGGGAGTCTGTATGAAGAAACTTACTTTTGTAGGATTGGACCTGTTCTTAGCGTCAAATAACGTCAGTCATTAAATCTGTTCCGAAACCCTCTAAATAGGTCTCCAAAGCTACTAAATGTCACCAAAAAGCCAGTAATTACCTCGCAACAGCCTCCAAATACGCCTCAAAAGCTCCTAGATACACCGAAAAGACTCTAAATACGCCTCAAAAGCCTCTAAATTACACAAAAAGCCAGTAAATACGTTCCAAATGCCCCTAAAGATACAAAAATATACCAATATACCCAAGAGGCCTCCAAATATAGCCAAATGGGTCTAAATACACACTAAGAAGCCCTAAATACTTCAAAAAGCCAGTCAATACGTACCAGAAGCATCTAGATATGTCTCCAAAACCACTAAATTACACCAAACAGCCAGCAAATTCCCCTTTAAAGCCCATAAATACGCCCCAAAAGCCCCTAGAGACACCAAAAAGCCTCTACATACGCCTCACATGCCTCTAAGGTACATAAAAAGCCGTCGCAAACATTCCAAATATCTATAAATTCACCAAAAAAAGTCCCAAATACACCCCCAACAAGCGCTAAATACCTCAAAAAAGCCAGTAAATACCTCGCAAAATCTTCTAAATATGCCTCAAAGGGCCCTAAATAAACCCAAACTCTAATTACAATTCAAAGGCCTCTAAATTACACTAAAGGCCAGTTAATACGCTCCAATGGCCCCTAAATACACCAAAAATATCTCAAATTCATCCCAAGAAGCCTCTAAATACAGCAAAAAGGTCCTAAATACACCGCCAAGAAGCGCTAAATACTTCAAAAAAACCATTAAATACGTCCCAAAACCCTCTAAATGGATCTCCAAAAGTACTAAATTACACCAAAAGGCAGTGGCGGCTGGTGGATTAAGTTATTGGTGGGACACAAATGAAAAATAAAATACAGAGTAGTAGTGACTCACCTATTTATACAGGAACTCTGCTATCCTCTGCTTAGACCTGGCAAATCTATCGATAACTTTTTGCGTTAAAGTCGCTGATCTACGTAACAAACTCCCTCTCAATTGATAGCATTGCTAATACTGACAATCGGTCCTGTGACATTGTGTTCCTAAGGAAAGTTTTTACTCTTTTTTAAAGTTGATAAACAGCGTTCTGCTTCAGCGGTAGACATTGGCATAGTTAACAGCACTCGCAGTATTTTGACATATTCACTGAATGTAGCACATAAAATGTTTTCCTTAATGAAGTCCATCAAGCACAAAGCGCCGGACATTCCACGGAATTCCTCTCAACTGTAAATTACAGTCAGTTCTGTACGAATTTTTGTGCCAATGATAAAAGGATGGAATCTTATTGTTTCTCTAAAGGAATCCTCTGGAAATGTCTTATCATAGC
This sequence comes from Mantis religiosa, assembly GCA_030765055.1. Lineage (NCBI taxonomy): Eukaryota > Metazoa > Arthropoda > Insecta > Mantodea > Mantidae > Mantis > Mantis religiosa. The sequence goes on from CM060951.1 coordinate 134,126,473, forward strand.
CGGAGAACTTTTTTTGGTGAAACCAAGTCGAGGCTAGCAGATGTCCCTTGAAGCTAAATCTGTCCTTTGATTCTCTAAGAATAATGCCACAGACTTCAAGAATTTCTCTTCTTTTCACATCATGATCTTCTATTCTTCTCCTCTTAATTTCAGTTTCTTCGCGTTCTTCAATATCCACGCTACTTGTTACTTTTTGCTCTTCCCTTTCTAATGCGTTTAGCCGGGCAAAGGCAAATGTTGCATTGCAGTCTCGTTTCTGCAGCTGATTGTACAAAATGTCCACATGGGGCGTGATCTTGTGGAAGAAAGACAGCCAGAATACAAAATTCTCATCTTTCAAAATGGCCATAAACCCAGAAGCCTGAACAACTATGGCGTTGTTGTTTAACAGAGCTCTCTTCTGAATAACCTCCATGCATTTAATTAAATTCTCTCTGTGTTCGAAAATGGTATTGTGACTTTGTGGGTTCGTGAAATGAAAAGTCCAATTACACCACTCAACAATGTTCTTTATTTCCACCGACTTACAGTTTAACACTTGCCAATTACACAGAATTACTTGCTGCACACAGTTACAATTCACCAGTCCGTCCGTTACAATTTCCGTGTACTCGCGGTTACGTAAGCTCCGGTACACATTCAAAGTTACGTACAGTCTTCCGTTGCACAACCCTTTCGTTCATTAACACGTCACTGACTAACTCTTTACACCAAGAACTGCGACTGTCTACCAACTCACTGACTGACTAAACCAAAACCAACTCAACTCACTAACTCCGTCTGTCTGTCTGTAGCTCTCTTTATATAGGAATATCGCCGGTTTCTCGTGTTTACAGGATTGTTCTAGTAACAGAAAGATCGAGAAACAGGTGTAGAGAAAACCGGCGACACAGTCATGTTTTTTCCCTGACCACAGTCTGTCACCACCACAAGACAAACGAGGAGGAGGTGTGGCTAACCGAACCTCCCCTACCTTCCGCTGCCAGCTGCTTTACAGGGTGCTCCAGCGCCCGCGTTACACTGCTCCCTCCTCAAAGCTGTTCGCCCCGAACAGCCCCATCGTAGCGTGCGAGGCGGTCCAGGTGTACCACCAGCATCTGCCCGGAGTCTGAGCCAGAAGTAGCGCTGCCGTAGTTTGTGAATCATTCGGTTCGCTCCCAGGTGTCCTCCTGAAGTACCGGCGTGTTCTTCCTCCAAGACTTCCGGGACCTTGCTCCGGGGAAGTACCAACTGTTCTCTCTGCGCCTTCCCATCGGGTGACTCCCATACCCGGAACAGCACGCCCTCTCTGGTCTTCAACGAGTCCCATTGGGCCCAGTACGACTTGTAGGTGGCACTCCTCGGTGCGATGTCCTCCCAGGTTGGTCTCGTCCCTGCGTCCACTTCCCTCAAGAGTGGCCCCAAGTCTGCGTCCATCAGCTGCTCCCTCCTCAGGCCTGCGCTATCCCAGCCTTCAGCAGGCACTGCCACAACTACTCGGACTGCTGCGGCACGCTCCTCCTCTTCCACTCTTGTGCGCTCGTGGCCGTCCTGGATCTGCGATAGGACACCTCCAATGCAATGGTCGCTGGCGTCGGTGTCCACAATGAAGGCGCCACCCGGTTGTGGGAACCCCAAAATTGAAGCACTGCACAGGGTCCCCTTCGGGTGCTGGAAAGCGTCTTCGGCGTCCTCCGTCCACACATAAGGCCGGTTTTCCTCCGTCAGGCGGGTGAGGGGTTTTGCGATGTTGTCGGCCTTTTCCTCTAAATCATTAAGGCGGTCGTCTACTTGACCCTTCCGCGTGCCCAGGTTCGTGACGTCATCCCCCACGCCGGCCAACCGTTCCTCAAACTTGGCGGCGAGAGCCTCGTTCGCCACCTTCATTTCGGTAGCCAGACCGTCGTTCGCTGCTCTCATTTCCGTGGTTAACTCACTTGTTCCATCTTCTCGGCGATGTTGTCCCTAGCCGTCCTGATTAGTTTCAGTTCCGCGGCCAGGTTATTTCTAGTCTCCAGCTTCTCTGTTAATTCGGCCTGCATTTCTTCCATCTTTGCGGCCAGGTTGTTATTTGCCGCTTCTATTTTCGTTATTAATTCGGCCTTAATTTCCATCATCTTCTCCAAAAAATTTTCCACTGCCGCGTCCATGGTTGTAATGTTCGGTGATGTTATCTTCCCGCTTCCTGACACCAGTGTGACTTTGTGAGTTCGTGAAATGAAAAGTCCAATTACACCACTCAACAATGTTCTTTATTTCCACCGACTTACAGTTTAACACTTGCCAATTACACAGAATTACTTGCCGCACACAGTTACAATTCACCAGTCCGTCCGTTACAATTTCCGTGTACTCGCGGTTACGTAAGCTCCGGTACACATTCAAAGTTACGTACAGTCTTCCGTTGCACAACCCTTTCGTTCATTAACACGTCACTGACTAACTCTTACACCAAGAACTGCGACTGTCTACCAACTCACTGACTGACTAAACCAAAACCAACTCAACTCACTAACTCCGTCTGTCTGTCTGTAGCTCTCTTTATATAGGAATATCGCCGGTTTCTCGTGTTTACAGGATTGTTCTAGTAACAGAAAGATCGAGAAACAGGTGTAGAGAAAACCGGCGACACAGTCATGTTTTTTCCCTGACCACAGTCTGTCACCACCACAAGACAAACGAGGAGGAGGTGTGGCTAACCGAACCTCCCCTACCTTCCGCTGCCAGCTGCTTTACAGGGTGCTCCAGCGCCCGCGTTACAGTATTGATGGTCCGTGAATGAAAATTCCATCGTGTCGGAACAGAACGTGGCAATCGTTTCTGCACAACTTCATCAAGCACAGCTGTTCTTTGAGGACAATTTGCAAAAAATGTGCATATTCCTTGTAAATTGGCAAACAATATCCTAACACTGATGTTTACTGAGGCTGCATTGAATCTTATTAAATTAGGTTTGATTGCATGACAGTGTATGTAAGAGGCACGAGGATACTTCTCTTTCAGAATTGCTTGAACGCCGTGTTTCCTACCTCCCATGACGGATGCACCATCATAGATCTGTGCTATAAGTTTATTTGGCACCCTGGCAGTTGCAGATCAAGTTCAGATTCAATGACTGTGGTAAGAGATTTTGCATCATGACCAGCAGGTCGAACAAAACTCCAAAATCGTTCTACAGGCTTGTCATTCACAATATATCTGTAGATAGTAACCCTCTGATCCACTGAGAAACATCAGTGGTTTCATCTGCTATGAAAGCAAGGAATTCTGCATCCTTAATCTCCTTCATAATTTCCTCTTGGCATACCTCTAACATACACTGAAGAATTTCGTTTTGTATAGTTTTTGAAGTGCCCAAAAGTTGCCTTTTCCAGATGGCCCTTCAGGACGCTATCGAGATCAGCGCTGAAATCTATTAGGCATCGAAAGATACCAGGGTTTTGTGATGTATCAGATTCATCATGACCTCTCAAAGTCAGCTCAAATGAGCGGCAAAACCGTATACGGTTTATTATTTAGAAGTTGCGCTAATTTAATCCGAAAAACTCAGAGGCAAATACTATTTCGCAGCAGCAGCAGCAGCAGCAGCAGCAGCAGCAGCAGCAGCAGCAGGGATGCAAATTACTGGCTAAAAGAATACATATGGGAATGTTAAAGTTATGGAAAGGAGATGCATTGCTAAGAAATATATATATATATATATATATATATATATATATTCTGCGCAACTTTATCGTTATGCAGCTGTATTTTCCTTCTGTATGCACTGTCCATTTGCGCAGCAATATTAATATTGCCATACATTGCTATACTTAATGCATTTTATATGAGACGAACAGGACTCATGCTTTTTAACACGGTCGTGCATGTGTTGTATGTCTTTCATTCCTTGCTTCACCCAGGAATCATCTCCTACAAAGAGCATGCATGGAAAACAGTATAAAGAGTTATTAACTTCACATGCACATGTCGTGCTTCTTGTACATATCATGGTTGAACTTCCTATTGAATGTTCTAACTTTTGCCCTAATCGTTTGAGTTATAGAGATGTTTGGCGTAGGCCTACCCATTCGTTTGACTTCAGATTTTTCTTCAGCACTCCGTTGCAGAAAAGGGCTTTTCCAGTAAACATTGCACGGTATTCATTCTATCAGAATTTTAAAAACCCACAAAAACAGCACCACAAAATTAGCACTATAAATAAAATGTTAGAATACTCAGCTTAACCTTAAACAAAGATTTTTCAATGTTCTGCGAGCACGAAACCACCCCACAGAACATGCAGACACAGCTACACACCAAGCGAAGCCCGAAGGTCACGTTATATCCGTTGCTAGGAGTATTATGGTTGGTTGGTGGTTGCTAGGAGTAGGAAGAGCGAGGTTGATAAACCTCCATTTAAGCAATGTTTCAGAAGCCACTCCCATCTCTTCACCTTCGCGCAACCCCCTCAGAGAGCCCACATATGGCCGACTTCTGAGGTTAACACTTCGTTGTAATCCTGGTGGCTCCTACAGCTAACCTCTGTTTATTTCGACTTCTGTGCTCATGGGCAGCTACAGACGATAAGCGTAATTGAAACATGTTTGTCTATAAAACAATGCAAACAAGTACAGCTTTAATGCGCAAAATGCACCTGTTTTACATTCAAAATCAGTAGGTGTAGCGCAAACCTGCAAGCTTATGAAGGCAACGCCCCTGCCAAAAGGCCAGTAAATACATCGCGAAACCTCTAAATACGCCTCAAAACCACCTTGGTACACCAAAAAGAACCTAAATACGTCACAAAAGCCTATAAATTACATCAAAAAAGGCCAGTCAGTACATTCCAAATGCCTCTAAATATACAAAAAGTATCCCAAGTACAACCTAAGAAGTCTCCAAATACAGAAAATAGGACCTAAATACACACCAAGGAGCTTTAAGTACTTCAAAAGACACGTAAATAAGTCCGAAAATCCTCTAAACACGTCTCTAGAACCACTAAATTACACCAAAAAGCCAGTATATATCTCGCAGAAGACTCCAAATATGCTCAAAAATGCCCTAAATACACCAAAAATACTCTAAATATACCTCAAAGGCCTCTAAATTACCCAAATACCGCTAAATATGTTCCATATGCCCCTAAATGCACCAACAATATACCAAATACACCGCAAGAAGCGTCCAAATACCACAAAAAGGGCCTAAACACACCACCAAATACATTCCAAAGAGCTCTACACTATATCATTAAGTCACTAATGCACCCCTAAGGACACTAAATGCTTCACAAAGGTCTAAATACAGCCCCTGAAGCCACAGAATACAACAACAGAGTCCCTAGATTACACAACACGCCAGCAAATACATTCCAAGTGCCCCCAAATACACAAAAAATAACCCACAAACACCCCAAGAAGCCTCTATATACAGCGAAAAGGGCTCGAATGCAATCCAAGAAGCCCAACGAACTTCAAAAGCCCAGAAAACATGTTCCGAAGGCGCCTAAATACGTCTCAAAAACCACTAGACTACACTAAAAAGCCAGTAAATACAGCAAAAAGCCAACAAATACGTTCCCAAAGGCACCCAAATATGTATCCAAAGCCTCTAAATTAAAACAAATGAGTCAGTACATTCCAAAAAACCATAAGTACATAAAAAACCGTAAATATTTTTAAAAAGCACCCAAATACGCCCGAAAAGTTATTAAATATACCAGAAATATACTATATACCCCAGTAAGGCGTTAAAAACAGCAACAAAAGCCCAAAAATACATCCCAAAGCCACCAAATACGCTCCAGATAGCCTCTAAATAAGTCCCTAAAGCCGATAAACAGAGCAAAAAGACGCTAAATACGCCTCAAAAGCCTCTAAATACATAAGAAAGCCAGTAAATACGTTCGTAAGCCTCTAAATAAATCCCAAGAAGCTTTACATTATATCATAAAGTCACTAATGTAACCCTCAGGACACTCAATAAGGCCGCAAAAGTCTAAATACAGCACGAGTAGCCTCTGAATAGAACATCAGAATCACCAGATTACACAGAAAATCGAGTAAATACATTCCAAGTGCCCCTAAATATACAAAAAGCATCCCAAATTCACCCCAAGAGGCCTCTATATACAGCTGAAAGAGCATAAGTACAAGCCAAAAGGCCCCGAGTACTTCAAAATGACAGTAAATATGTCCCAAAAGTCTCAAAATACGTCTCCAAAACCACTAAATTACACCAAAAGCCCAGTAAATACCTCGCAAAAGTCTCTAAATGCGTCTCAAAATCCCCCAGATACACCGAAAACACTCTAAATACACCTCAAAAGTCGCTAAATTACACAAAAAAAACAGTAAATACGTTCCAAATGCCCCTAAATTCACCAGATATAACCCAAATACGCCACAAGAAGCTTCCAAATACCCTAACAAGGGCCTAAATACAAACCAAGAAGATCTAAATACTTCAAAAAGCCCTAAGTACGTCCGAAAGCGCTCTAAATACGTCTCCCAAACCACTTACACCAAAAACCCAGTAAACTACTCGCAAAAGCCTCTAAATCGAGCAAACAGCCAGTAAACTAGCCTAAAAAGCCACTTAATACGTCTCAAAAGTCTCTAAACCATTCTAAAAAGCAAGGAAATACGCTCCAAAAGCCCCTAAATTCATCAAAAAGAATTTAAATACTCTAAAAAAGCAGCTAAATACGCCCCAAAGGCCTCTACATATACCAAAAATATCCTAAATACACTCCAATTGGCCTGTAAATACGCAAAAAGCCCGTAAATACATCCCCAAAGCCACTTAATACGCTCCAGAAAGCTTCAAAGTACGTCTCAAAATCCGCTAAATACAGCAAAAAGCCAGTAAATGCGCCCCATAAGCCCCCAAATACGTATCCAAATCATCTAAATTACAAAAAAATCCAAGCAAATACGTTGCAAAACCTTGCATACTTTTAAAAAGCCGCTATATATGTCCCAGTAGCCTCTAAATAAACAAAAACTATTTTGAATACGTCGCCATAAGCCTCTAAATACAGCTAAACGCCCATAAATATATCCCAAAGCCAGTAATATGCTCCAGCAGGCCTCTAAATGCGTCTCAAAAGCCGCTAAATACATCAACAGGCCCGTAAATACGTCCAGAAAGCCTCTAAATACCTCCCAAGGCGCTCTAAATTGTACTCTAAAGTCAATAATGCACCCCACAGAGAACTAAATATGTCGCAGAAGGCCAGCAAGTACGCCCCCAAAAGCCCTTCCACCCAAATACGAAGCCCAGGCCGCTAAATTACACCAAAAGACCATAAATACGTTGCCACATCCCCTAAGTACATGAAACCGACCTTCAATACTTTTGTAACGCTTCTACATACGACCCAAAAGCCTCTAAATACACCAAAAATATCCTAAATACACCCCGATAAGCCTCTAAATACATCAAAAGACACTAAGTGCACTCATCTAGACCCTAGATACATCCCAAATTCCTCTAAATACATTGCAAGACGCTCTAAACACGCCTCAAAAGTGTCTAAATACATCAAAAGAGCCTAAATAGTCTCAAAAGCCGCTAAATATGTCCCAAAAGGCTCCAAATACAGCAAAAGTCAAGTAAATAGGCCCCAAAAAGAGTGAGGTGAGAAATTCATATGAAAGTGTCAATTAGAAGAATAAAGCGACATTCATGTAAAAATGCAAATTACAAGAACGAGGTGAGATATTCATGTGAATGTGTAAATTGGAAGACTTAGATGAGAAACTCGTGGAAATGTTTGCATTAGAAGAAGGTGAGAAATCGCTGGTGAGAAATTCATGTGAAAGTGTCTGTAAGACATACAAAGGGAGAAATTCGTGTGAACGTTTAACTTAGAAGCCTGAGGTGAGAAATCCATGTGAAAGTATCAATCAGAAGAACAAGGAGAGAACTTCATGTGAAACTTTAACTTAGAAGCCTGAGGTGAGAAATTCATGTGAATGTGTCAATTAAAAAACAAGGAGAGAAATTCATGTGAAAGTTTAACTTAGAAGCCTGAGATGAGAAATTCATGTGAACGTGTCAATTAGAAGAACAGGAAGAGAAATCCATGTGAACGTTTAACTGAGGAAACTGAGGTGAGAGATTCACGTGCAAGCGTCAATTAAAAGAACAAGAAGCGACATTCAGGTGAAATCGTAAATGGGAAGAACGAGGTGAAAAACTCTCCTGTAAGTTAAACTTCGAAGCCTGCGCTGAGAAATTCATGTGAGGGTAGTTTAGAAGAACAAGATGAGAAATTCATTTGAATGTGAAAGTTGACCGATGTGACCGAGGTGAGAAGTTCAAGTGAGGGGGAAACATGTTATAACGAACATTACTTATATATGATAAACTAAAAAGCTGTCCATTTTAGTCCGATATTCATTTTATCAAAAAGTGAACATGGCCAGTATAATTTGCCATTCAGTCAATGGTTTTGTTTCATAGCTGACCATGCCTTCTTTGGTCTTTTTTCTCTTTGTTATGTGATTCCTTTCTGGAAGTATAAGAAGCTTAAACAAAATTCAAATCCTACAACGTTGCACTTTTGCGCTGGTCTAACCTGCAAACGCTTTGCTAGCACAAAAGGTTTAGAATTTAAAACGCTAAGATATCAGAATAACTCGCTTACGTATTACGGAAGCTCTTTGAAAAGCACCCAGAAGCCTACTACATAACCCGTGTTTATTTACCGCCTGAATTGTTAACAGAAGTAAATCCGTCCTGGAAAAAGCAAATACAAGCATTATGTTATCCTTTTTTATTATATTTAGACAGCTACTCAGCGTACATAACTACAAACTCAGTTTTAGGGATCCTAGGTTGGCATTCTTTAACGCATACTTCTGGAAACAAAACAAATGTAAAGCCTAGTGAAAAAAGGCAATGGAACATGACAATATAAATAACTATTTTCATAAATGTACAGTACATTTCAATTTGTGCAATATATCATTAAAATACAAACTGACTGCTTTGGTTCTATTTCCGGCTTTTTCCAAACAATCAGAAACGCTTTTATTTCCACCAATCATACGTCTGCCTTTACCCTCTCGACTAATAAAAACCTTTATTTTAACCAATCAAAGCCTTACACGTAACTTCTTGTCTTACTTTTTAAACATGTTCCCACCTGTTTTTCTTCCTTCTGATCCTTGGACGCCCAACTAGACACTTGCACCTCTCCATTCCGTCCCCTAAAGTCACACGAACTTTATTCCAGTGTATTCTTAATAAAAATAAAAGGATAACCCCTTTTACCATAGTCCACCAACGGCTTAAAAGCGCACTCCGTCACCAGCCGCCAAGCCGGTTAGTTCGTGAAAAACTCCGGAGAATGCAGTCAGTCCAGAGGGTGCGTGGGAATGCGCGGTGGTGGGTTGGGGGGTGCTCAGATGTGGATAGGGGTGCAAGAAAGCGAAGGGGTGCACGGGAGTGAGTCGCGGGGATGCAGAGGGTCAAGAGGGTGCGCGGCGGTGCCTGCGGGTGGCTTGGAGGGGCACACAGTTAAGAGGGTGCGCGTGGGTGCACGACGGTACGTCGGGGGATGCAGAGAGTGCAGCGGGTGAGTGGGGTTGAGGGGTGGATGGGGGTCTGTTTGGGTGCGTAGGTGTGCGTCGAGAGTTGGGTAGGAGATGCAGAGTCAAGAGGCTGCACAATCACCAAAAACAGCATCTCCTACAACAAACCACAAATGGACACAATCCGCCTCTAATTTTCTACGTGGCTTTTTTAAGCTCATGCCGCCGGATATTCTGGGTCAAACCGCCGGATGCACCTCTTAACTACTTATGGCACATGTGGACTTTGGATTTTCGTCTGCACCAACTACGTTTGCTGTCGCCCAGGATGTGCACATTCCATTTTTGCGCAATTTCAACTCTCATTCGGGGTTATTAGTTAGGGGTGAAATTTGGTGCAAGAGTTAGCTCCGATGCATGGTCATTGTCCCATTTAACTCCAGAGTAGATTAGGAGTATGGAACATCTCTGATCGCAATATGGGAACTTATTCTCTGATAAGCTAGGTCTTACTAATTTGACCACCAGCCATAGTGACCTTATCAATAATACTCCTGTTAAAGAACCGCCATACCGTCTCTCACCACCTAAGATGGAAGTCTTGAAAGCCAAAATTGACGATATGATAGCTAGGGGAATCATTCGCCCGTCTATATCTGCATACAGTTCTTGGTGACGAAAGCTGAAAAGGATCTTCGTCCTACCGTAGAGTACCGTAAGCTTAACAAGGAAATACGTATTGAAGCCCAACCCACTTCAGATATTGGTATGGCAAACCCATTATTTTGCGGGAGCGAGTGTTTTCAGTTCTAGATTTCAATAATGCGTATTTACAAAATTCTCTCGCGCAGTCGTCTAAACATATAACCGCATTCGGAGACTGTACGAGTTCCAGCGCGTGCCATATGGGATTGCCACAAGTGCACCAGTTCTACTCCGTTTGCTGAATAGTTTACTTTCAGGCAGCAAATACCAGTATGTATGTCATTATTTGAATGACGCAGTTTACTTTGTGGATTTTGACACTCATTGTGATCATGTCCGAGAGGTATTCTCACGCTCAAGGCGCGCTGGTCGGTAGTTAACACCTGACCAAGCCTATTTGACCTTGAATTTCAGGCCATTTGACCTTGAAAAGGTCACGTACAAGATTACAGGCGGATTGGGTCAACTTCGTAGCTCGCGCACCCCCACTCACCCTCTAGACTCCCTGCATCTCCCACCCACCCCATGCACCTCAAACACCCCGCGAAACCCGCACCCAACCACGCCCACACCCACGCACCCTATTCACTCACTGCATCCCCGGGCACTCTGTCATATGCACACCGTGAGTTTTTTATGAACTTACCAGCTTGGCGGCTGGTGACGGTGAGGCTTTTAATGCGTTGGTGGACTATGGTTAACGCAATGGATAAAAAGGGGTTATGATTATATTTTTATTATGAATACACTGGAGTAAGGGAAACGTGACTTTTTTGGATTGCAGGTATGATTAAGGTCGCGGGACTTCAGCAGAGGGAATGGAGAGGCAAGAGTGCACAGTTGGGCGTCCAAGGATCAAAAGGGAGAAAACTAGGTGGGAACATTACTTAAATAAGGCAGGAAGTGATCTGTAGGGTTTTGATTGGTTAAAATAAGAATGTCTTTGATTGGTCGAGAAGGGTAAAGGCAGAGGTTTGATTGGTGCAAATAAAAGCTTTTCTGATTGGTTGAAAAAGGCTGGAGCAAAGAAATAAGGGAACATAAAATGCAAATTAGAAGAATGAGGTGAGAAATTCATGAAAAGTGTAGATTAGAAGGACAAGGAGAGAACTTTATGCAAATGAGGAAAGTAAAAGAACGTGGTGAGTATTTCATGTGAGAGTAAAAACAAGGCGGTATCCTATACTGTAATCGGATATATTTCTGGAATACTTCTCGTCTTAGCTTGCAACTCTTACGACCGCTGCTTCTAGGAAAGCAAACCGCTTGCTTCAGCATTTCACACGGAAATCCGATCGATTGTTTGCGGAAGTTCAATAATGTCTGCGAATCCATTATTACGACTGGCGGCGTATGCGCACAAAGGGTTCGGCGTGGAGCGATGACAGATAGATAGCGCAGTGTCGAGATAAAAAGCCTTGAAAGCGGATAAAGATAGCCCGGGGATAAACGACTTGCCGACACAGATAAAGTTGGACTCTGGAACGTTCATGTTTTATCTGGTGACCGTTATAAAACATTCTATAAGTCTGGAATCATGAATGGTCGTGTATAAAAAGAAGCCGTTGCTAGTTTATCGGACAGTTGTAAACAGAGTCGTAACGGGAGTTGTGAAGAGAGTTGTATTGAGAGAGTGGTATTTGGAACTGGTGTGTATTTTTTGGAAGTGAACTCTATTGTCAACGGCCTTGGAAGATTGTAATTGTGTATGTGACGTAATTCTGCTGTTGTAAAAAATGCATTTCTAAGGAAATAAAGAAAATTTTAAATCCTGCAAATTGCACCTTTAATTCTACGAACACACAATGCCACAAATGGTGTCAGGTAGTGGAACATTTGACAATGGACACGGCATTGGAAAAGATGTTACACAAAATGGAAGAAATGAAGGCGGCTAACGATATCACCGAGAAAATGGAAGTAATGAAGACGGCCAATGACAACCTCGCTGAGAAAACAGAAGCCGCGAATAACAACCTGGCTGCGAAGCTGGAAGAAATGAAGATGGCTAACGATAATCTCATGGGGAAGATGGAAGAAATGAAGGCTGCGAACTAGGCCCTCGCCACCAAATTTGAGGAAAAGCTGGCCGGCGTGAAGGAGGACGTCAAGAAGCTGGGCAAGTGGATGGGTCAAGTGGAGTGTCGAAGACCTGGAGGGAAAGGCTGTCAGCAACACAAACTCCCTGAACGCCATGGAGGAGGACATCGTCGGAAGGAGGTTGAAGGATTTACATGTCGCCGGTCGCGACACAAAGTCTGCGCGCCTCAAACCGCCGAAGTACGACTGCACGTCAACGTTCGTAGTCTTCCGCTGTCAATTCGACACAGTGGACAAGCACAGCAAATGGTCATCAGAGGAAGAGAACGCACAGCTAATAACCAGCCTCCAGGGACGGACCGCAGAAGTCCTGAAAGCGATCCAGACAGCGACGACGCCCAAGGACATCTGACAAAACCTGGAAAAGCGCTTGGGAAACCACCGTCTAGCCGCAGTCTACCGCAGCCAGCTGAAATCAAGGTCGCAGCAGCCAGGGGAGACGCTACAGGAGTTCGGCCTGGCTATTGAGCAGCTGGCCGGCAAAGCCTTAGTCGACCACCCACCCGAGTTCCTATCCCGAGAGGCTGGCTACACATTCGCTGACGGGGTACGAGACACCGAGATACGTCAGCGCCCAATGTTCGGTGACTACAAAACCATCCACGAGGCGCTAACGGCGGCATTAAGGATCAAGGAGGCCAAGATGACAGCCACCCCAACTTCCCGAACAAAGAGTATCCATTACACTGGAGACCGGAGGCCAGCCAAGATACGCTGGCGAAGACCAATATAAATTAAAGGAAAAGAGATCCGCGAGGCATTCTGTACTCTTGGGAAAAACCGTTTTAAAAAACCGAACTGAATCGGAAAACACCGTACTTCAGAAACTTCTAAACGTACATAGGTTAGCACCCATGTATATTCCACCTGTGCAGGGAATATATGATCACTTTGTCTGGAAAAATGGTGTGTGTGTGTGCGCGCGCACACCTGTGAGAGAGGGAGACGGAGGGAGAGAGTGGAAACTATCTTAGCTAGGGCCCAGGTGTTGGCCTAAAATACTCTAAAATGAGCTATAAAATGCCCTTAAAATATAATAAAATACACAGAATGCACCTGATAGAAATTATCAATTTCTTGCATAATAATAAATTATGCCCTCCTCGGTAGCGTACATGGTAGCGTGTCTGCCTCACGTTCAAGAGGTCCGAAGTTCGAATCTCGGTCAGGGTAAATTACCTGGATAAGGTTTTTTCCAGGGTTTTCCCTTACCAGAAAGACGAATGTCGGATAAGTCCAAGCTCTATGGAGCCTGACTCATTTGAGCATCATTTCACCCAATCCATCATCCGATATGTATTAACGTTGGAGGACGTAAAAGTAAAAACAAAACATACAAAAATAAATTGATACGTCATAAGAAAATAATGAACATATGGTAGAAATTTTAAAATTATCTTGATGATCTGCACCGTGCGGCTGTGGTACAGTTGTGGAAAGAGAGAAGGATATAGGTAACAAGGACCGTGTGGTCAGAGGTAATCGTCAGGACCAATTCTGACAAAGGTTTGCCCTCCACTTCCTTCGCCAAATATGCAGTACATCTGGCTAAATACGTTAAATTGAAAAAAAAGAAGTTACAACTCTCGCCTTTCAGGAATCACAGATTACCAATCTCCTTGTTTAACATTAAAGTACCTATACCACTTCAGCGACTGGAGAAACTGGGCGATGTTCCAGTGTATTTGAAAACTCAAGTTGTTTCGTATATAAAGAACCTCCGAGATTACTCCCCTAATAATTAATGGAAGCACAACCAAGGCAGATGGACGGTCATAAAAGCCATTCTTCAAAACACTCATTCTCAAAGTTTAAATTCAACACACAGAATTACTCCCCGTCCGCGTGCCATGCAAACAAAGCCACCGCTTCTGATCGCCTCTGCGGAGGTATCCGGGAGGAAAGGCACGGCAACAACCACGCACCCTCGCGGGAAAAACGGGAAACGCGAAACAAAAGAAACCTGAGCCTCAGCAAAGAATATGCAAGCAGCACATAGTGAGTGAGTGAGTGAGTGAGTGAGTGAGTGAGTGAGTGAGTGAGTGAGTGAGTGAGTGAGTGTGGTGTTTAAGGGCCCGTCGACAACAAGGTCATTTGGGCCCCGCAGCACATAGTGAATAATGCAATTATTACCACTAAATAATACATTCAAAATTCATCAGCACATTTTCAATTTAATAAACTATGAAACAATGTTACTATTCCCATTAGCTGAAACACACCTTAGTTAGCGTTGCAGTACACCACTATGGTCACCTTCCAGTTATCAAAGGTAAACGAAAGGCGCATGTCAGCTGAAACTGGTTTATACTTTGAGAACTCTCCACTTCTACAGATTTTTTTTCTTTGTAATTTACGTCCTCCAGCATTTAATCATATCGGACGATGAATGAAATGGGTGAAATGATGCCCAATGCGTCCGGGGCCCATGGAGCATAGAGTTACCCCACATTCGGCTTTCAGGATAAGGAAAAACCCCGAAAAACCTTATCCAGGTAACTCACCCTGACCGAGATTCGAACTCGGGACCTCTTGAACGTGAGGCAGACACGCCACCCTCTACGCTACCGAGGCGGTTATTCAACATATGTTATAGGTGCATATTTGAAATAGCACTGTGTCACTGCCTGTTAAATCATGTTCAAAAATACCACTTTTGACGTTTTCTCCTGACAAGATATGGGCATGGAAAGATAGAGTCAGACTGAAAAATTACATTTCATAGCCGGGATCTGAACCACGAAAGATCTGGTTGCCGTCCAGCCGCTCTAACCCTTGAGCTACTATGACTCTGTTTTTCCATACTTTAGCTTACACACAGCCAGTGTGAAAGAACAATTAATTTCCATTAATTGACCTAATCGTGGTTAACTAAAAGTCCGGGTCTTAAAGTACTTACATGTTGTAAGTCGCCATTAAGGTAGTTACCTCATGTGTTTATGAGAAATCCTAAGTGGTTTACTGGGAAAACAAATACGAGTCAGTTGGAAAATTTAGTGTGATGTCGGCACATTGGTCATAGTAGCTCAAGGGTTAGAGCGGCTACAGGGAAACCACAAAATCCGTGGTTCAAATCCCTGCTATGGCATTGAATTTTTCAGTCTGACTCTATCTTTCCATACCTTAGGCTATTGATTAACTCAGTAATTGCTACTGATTAACTTTTCTTTTCAACTGTTTAATAACAGTAAACCAAAATCGAACACCCAGTAACAATTCTCCAAAGCAGTTTGTTTCATTTGCATGCTTTTCCTGTCCCAAACTCTGCATTTATGGAATTGATCAACAATAAAGTTTTTTCTCACGTCTATTTGTTGGTTAAAATCTTGTTGTTGTTTTCAAGTACTAGGCTTTGGCAATGAAGCCATTAGCTCTCTTGCTCTCCAATATTTCTGTGTAGTAGATCCGGCAGGTAGGACTTCACAGGTTAAAAGATGTTCTTTAGTCATTTCCTCTTCTTTGTTGCACAGAGGACAATTTGAACTTGTATAAATTCCTATTCTGTGTAAGTGTTTGGCCAAATAATCATGTTCCGTAAGTAATCTAAAATTTGCTACTGCAGCTTTACGTGGGAGTTCTGGAATAATTTCTGGATTTTTAATTAAAATGTTCCATTTTTTATCTTTGGCTTTGTTAGATATTCATTGGTTTTATTTTTTTTTCATATTTGTTTTTAATTAATCTTTTTATGGATGTAAAGGGTAAGTTTTTACTTATGTTCTGAATTAAATTTGCACCTTTTTTGGCAAGAAAATCAGCTGACACATTTTCAGCAGTTTCACAATGTGCAGGTATCCACTGTAATATAATTCTTTTCTGTAGTTTTTGAAGTAGTTGGATCATTTTGTTACATTATTTAATTTGGATTGACCTCATTTTATATGAACTTATTGCACATGATGCTGCTTTAGAATCTGACAGTATGACAGCATTTTTGAATTTATCTATTCGGTATAGAATGTGTTGGAATGAAATATGAATAGCTGTTACTTCTGCATCAAAATTTGTAGTGTGGTATCCTACTGGTTTATAGAATGAGAACAGTGCACACTTAATTCCTGCTCCTGAGTTGCTGTCCAAGTTAGATCCATCTGTGTAGATATGTAGCCATTCTTCAGGTGGGTATCCATTGTTCAGAGTTTCTAATGCTAGTGCTTTTAGTACAGGTTTGGAAGTTCCAGATTTTGCAACTATTTGTTCTAAATGTAATTTAATATTAATTGGTTCAAAAGTCAGTGGATTTTCTTTGATTAAAATGTTTTCTTTAGAATTAGGAACGTTCAGATCTGTTTTTAATTCCATAACTTTGTGTAGGAAACTTGTTTGTGTTTTTATCTTGATTGGTTATAGTAATCTTTTCCCCAATTTTGTTGTTTTTAACATGCTGTATTGGTGCCTGTTCCTCTAAGGTTAGATGTATTGGATAATTCCGAGTTAAGGCTTGCATTGACGTGTTTGGAGTTGATTTTGCTGCACCGGTTATTAGTTGCAGGGCCTGATTTTGGCATGCTTTTAGGTGATTTATCTTAGAACTGTTTGCTGTAATTATTACCTCTGCATTATAAAGAAGTATTGGCTTGATGAATGTTTTGTACGTGGTGTTCAGTGTCTCCCGATTACTGCCGCACTTGACTCCTGCTAATCTTTTCAAAATTGAATTTTTGTTGTTGATTTGTTTACTAGTGCTTCAATATGATGTCTCAAAGATAATTTTGAATCAAAAATTGTTCCTAAATATTTTGTTTCAGGTTTGTTTTCTTGAACTGCAGATTTAGTTTAGGGACAAAAGTGAATCGAGAAAATATTGACACATTGCTTCACTCACACTGTTTATTCACAGGATATGTTTCAAGAGCTCTTGCTCTTGTCATCAGCTGATACTCGACTAGTGCAAGTTGTAGTGGTTTCCTCTTTCTCCGTTTTGTCAATAGATGGCGTGATGTACTTGTCAAAGATGTCCGGTGGTGGAGTTTGAAAATTCATGACTCTATGACGATTTTTGTTGATGAAGATTCTTTCCCATACGGAAAGGTCTATGGGGTGATTAACATATTTTATTAGAGATGTTTCCAAGTTGATGTCATGTCCAGTATTCAAAAAATGAAAAGCCACTGCTGATTTTTCTGTTTCACCATTTTTAATGTTTCTTAGATGTTCTTTAGTTCTGATGCTAATATTTCTTTTTGTTTTTCCTATATAAATTTTAGGGCAAGTTTCACATTTGATCTCATAGATTCCTGGTTTTTCTTTGGTAGTGATTGAATTTTTGGGAGGGCCTTTTAACAAATTTCTGATATTAAACCTATTTTGAGGTGCAAGAGTTATGTTGTGTTTTGAGAAGATTTTTTGGAATTTGTTATAGGCTGATGGGTGGAAGGTGAATTTTTGAAAAAGTTTTTTCTCTTTTTCTCCTGTAGGTTCTAGGGTGGTGGTTTCTTTTATTTTCTTAGCTTTGTTGAGTCTGTTAACTGTTTTGTCTACTAAATTTGGGTTGAAACCGTTGGATATAGCTACTTTTATTATGTGTAGGTATTCTTCTTGATAATCTTCTCTGTTTAGGGGAAAGTTGATCATCCGAAAGATTAAACTGTTGAAAATGGCATGTTGGTGTTGTTTTAGGTTGAAACTGTTGTTCTTGATGTAATTATCTGTGTGTGTCGGTTTCCTGTAAATACCAAACGTGAGTTTGTTGTTCATTTTTTTGATCTTGATGTCCAAAAAGGGGAGCACACCATCCTCTTCTGTTTCCAATGTAAATTTTATAGCTGGATTTTGTATATTCAAAAGTTTAAGACCATCTTGTATGAGTTTTATAGGTACTATTGCAAAAATGTTGTCAAAATAGCGATACCACACTTTCATATAATTTGGAAAAGTTTTTGTGATATGTGTTTCAAAAGCACTCATAAATAAATCTGCCAAGAAGGGAGACAATGGGTTGCCCATAGCTAGGCCTGTTTTTTGTTTATAGATCTGTCCATTAAAGCTGAAAAATTTTGATTGATACAAATTTCTGTAAGTTGTGAAAGTTCTTCTATTTGTTCAGATGTTATTTGAATTGATTCCAGCCATTTTTTTGAGAAGTGGAATAAGCTCATTGCTAGGTATACTTGGATATAAAGAAATGACGTCAAAGGAAACTAAAGCATCTGTAGAGTTGATCTTTTTGTCCTTCAGGAGATTTAACAATTCAAACAAGTTTTTGTTACTTAAATTTTCAAATTTTGTGAAGGATCTGAAGATATAAACCAGCCATTTTGATAGTTGGTAAGTGGGTGCATCAATGTTATTAATTATTGGTCTGAGGGTAATTTCAGGTTTATGTATTTTGGGTAAACCATATATGTATGGTATTTTTGGATTGTCTATTTTATTGTTCAATTTATCTCTTTTGGTCATGATTTTACTGTTTTAATTGCTAATTCCACAGATTTGCATGCTTTCTTTAATGGATTGTTTTCTAATTTAACAAACTCTTTTCCGTTTAAAAGGTTGTCCATTTTTTTGCGATAGTCTTCTTCGTCCAGTATTACTATTTTGTTACCCTTGTCTGCTTTTGTGTAGATTACCGGTTTTTCATTTAAATTTTTGATTAATTTTTTATATGAATAACTTTTTGAATTTGCATTTTGAATATGATCTAGAGTTTCTAAGCACTGTGTTCTGATCGTAGATTTTTTATTATCAGGCAAATTATATATCGCAATTTCAATGTCCGCGATATAGTTTTCAATGTTTTTTGTGTAATCTACACATGTTTTTAGGCCTTTGTTTAGAAAATCAATTTCTTTCTCTGTGAGTTGCATGTGGATAGATTCGTTACGTTGTTAGGTTTTTGACATGAGAGTAATAAATCTTGCTTTTTATGTGGATTTCGTTCTTGCTTCTTTTGAAGATTCATGAATGTTTGTTTCAAAATGGCTGTTTTCTTATGCATTTTCAAATTAAGAATTGACAGCATATTATTTTCTAAGTTAGACCACATGGCCGGGTTCATACATTTCGAAATTTTTAGGTGTAGTTCGTATATTTTGAATTCTGTGGAATGTAACGAATTGTAGTGGTGGTTTATTTCCATTTTAATTACATGTTTTTCTGCTGCTTTTTGTTGTTTGCTAAGAAAATAAAAGAAACCACCACCCTAGAACCTACAGGAGAAAAAGAGAAAAAACTTTTTAAAAAATTCACCTTCCACCCATCAGCCTATAACAAATTCCAAAAAATCTTCTCAAAACACAACACAACTCTTGCACCTCAAAATAGGTTTAATATCAGAAATTTGTTAAAAGGCCCTCCCAAAAATTCAATCACTACCAAAGAAAAACCAGGAATCTATGAGATCAAATGTGAAACTTGCCCTAAAATTTATATAGGAAAAACAAAAAGAAATATTAGCATCAGAACTAAAGAACATCTAAGAAACATTAAAAATGGTGAAACAGAAAAATCAGCAGTGGCTTTTCATTTTTTGAATACTGGACATGACATCAACTTGGAAACATCTCTAATAAAATATGTTAATCACCCCATAGACCTTTCTGTATGGGAAAGAATCTTCATCAACAAAAATCGTCATAGAGTCATGAATTTTCAAACTCCACCACCGGACACCTTTGACAAGTACATCACGCCATCTATTGACAAAACGGAGAAAGAGGAAACCACTACAACTTGCACTATTCGAGTATCAGCTGATGATAAGAGCAAGAGCTCTTGAAACATGTCCTGTGAATAAACAGTGTGAGTGAAGCAATGTGTCAATATCTTCTCGATTCACTTTTGTACTAAGTTGTGCTTCACTGTCCCTACGCTTCTTCCAAGTTTATACTTTAGTTTAGGGATTTTCTTTTTTAAGCTTAATATTTGGAATGCTGTTTTATCAGTGTTTATTTTCATCAAATTGTTGTTAGTCCACTTTTCCAATAGTATTAGAGCCTTCTCCATTGATGTTTTGGATTTCTCTATTTGTGGGGAAGATGTCCACATGATCATGCCATCTGCAAAAAGTGCTGTCTTTATTTCTGTGTTTGATACAGCCGCGGGAAGATCACTGATGTAGATGTTGAACAAGATTGTACTCAGTACTGCACCTTGTGGTAGGCCTATTTTTATTTGTCGGAATTTGGATGTACTGTCATTGTATTTTGTAGCACAGAAACGTTGAGAGAGAAACTGAGTGATCCAATTTAACATGTTATCTTGAATGCCTAGTTTTGAAAGTTTCTCAAGTAGTTTATGTCTCCATACTGAATCGTATGCTTTTTCAAAATCAATGAAAACTGAGAGCGTATCTTGATTTTTGTTGAAAGATTCTTTGACATCTTGGGATAGTTGAATTGTATTTTCTTTAGTAGATAAGTGTTGTCTGAATCCTCTTTGAGCAGCTGTTAATAAGTTATTACTTTCTAAGAACCAATTTGGCCTTGCTGAAATCATACGTTCTGCTGTTTTTGCAATGGCACTTGTTACGGAAATTGGTCTGTAATTATTTATTTTGTCGGCTGCTTTGTCTTTTTTTAGAATAGGAATAATTATTGCTTTTTTCCACTCTGTAGGTTCAGTAGAGGTCCATGATATATTAAATAATTTCAGTAGTACCTTTCTTCCCTTGGATCCTAGGTGTTTCAGAAATTCAGCATGTATTTTATCTGGTCCAGGAGACTTTTTATCTTTCAACTCATGGCATGATTTAGTTCCCTTATGGTGAATTCTTTGCTGAATATATCATTTGTTTGTTCTGGGCACTTTATAATTTTGGAGATCATTTTTAATCTACCTTTGTTTTCTTTTTGCTTCAGAGGAAAGTTCATGCTGAGAGCTGTAATACTTATTAAAGGCTTCAGAAATAGAGTAATTTGAAGTAAGTATTTTCCCATTTAGTTTGAGTGGTTCTTTCCTTGTTTCTTTCTGACGATTAATTTTACTTATAAATCTGTATACTTTTTTGCATCTTTTCTATTGATCAGCTTTTTCAATAAATTCACTGTTTTTTTTTTTTTTTTTTTTTTTTTTTTTTTTTTTGCAATATGAATTTTGTTTTTACATTTTGCTGCCTTTCTTCGCCACTCCTGTGTATCTGTTGCATTATTGGACAATTCTGTGTTTTTCCTTGCTATGTCCCTTTCTTCTTTTAACTTTGATAGTTCTGTATTCCAAAAGATTTGTAAGTTTTAGATTTTCCTCTTGGGATCCATTTTTGCTGCTTCAAGAATTATATTTGTTATTGTTTTATTCAGTTTATCTACAGATGCTTCATGTTGAGCGGAGTAAAGATTTTGTTCAGTCTCCTCATTAAATTTTTTCCAATTTGCTTTTCTAAAATTCCATGAGTATTTCAACTTTGGTCTGCTAATATTTTGTTTGTCATGAAGTGTTATGGATGCAGTAACTGCTCTATGATCAGATCCTATGTCTTCAATGATTTCACGTGTTGTCCTATCTGTTAAATCTTACGATACTAATAATAGGTCTGGATTAGTGCACTGGCCATTATAATGTAGGTATGTGGGGCAATCCCTATTCATGTAGATAAGATCTAAAGTGTTAGAATTTAATAAATCTTCAATAGTTTTGCCACAGGTATTGTAGTCTTTGTATCCCCATTTTGGTGAATGGCCATTGAAATCACCAATCAAAATAGTTTTGCGGTGTATATTTATTATATTCAGACAAGGATTATTATTTGGTAGATTGTATATACCATATAAAGTGTAACGTGAATTTCCTTTCCAGATTTCAATTTGGATAATTTCTATTTTATCTTCTTCTTGCATTTATTTTATAATTTTAAACTTTGATAAGATGTTTGATCTGACACCTGTAAGTATTCCACTAGCTATTTTGCGTGATTTGGGGAGAACATATGTATTAAATCCAAGAAATTTCAAAATACTTTAGTAGATCATTTGTTATGTTGGCCTCTTGGATGATGAATAAGTATATTTTTTTTTTCTTCGATGACTTTTCGAAGTTCCATTTTTTTACTCTGTGAAAGTCCTCCTGCATTCCATTGGAGAATTCTGAGGATGTTCTGTAATTGAAGTCCTGCAGATGTCCCCAACCGGATATCCCAACGGAGGACTATTTTACCTCCGGAAAATTTATCTGAAGGACTTGTCATGTTTTAAGTAGCATAAATGTAACCGTTTTTTAAGTGGACACCAATTTTTTGCTTGTAATGGTGGTTACATCATCCACTCGCTTTAACCCCCAGTATGTATGGAGGGCCACACCTGTCTTTGGTTAATGGGGCCATCGGACCTGGCCGGAAGGAGTCTTAAAGTCCACCAGCTTTTCTCACAAGCACTAATTGTGGAACATTTGTACGCCGTGATAGGTCAGCGCAAGAGGTGAAACAGCATTTCCTCTATTTCTGATGTAGTTATACCGCTAACGCTCGGTTCTGAGAGCCTCATTGGTAAAAGCAGGTTGTACCACGGGCAGGTTGAGGTTGGGATTTGGATAGGAGAGCTTATAGAATGCACATCACTATCCCTTGCATCCTCTAAAAGTTGGTTAAAATGTTTCAGATTCGATTGTTCAGAATTAATAAGAATTTAAAATCGGAACCATTATAGCTCGGGCTTGATGGCGACAATGCGCAATATATGTATTAGACGGATTTATCGTCCTATTTCGTTTAGATTTTGCTATATTTAGGAGCTTTTTGGGGCGTATTCACTGGCTTATCGCTGCATTTAGAGGCTTTTGAAGGGTATTTAGTGGCTTTCGGGACGTATTTACCGGCTTTTTGCTGTATATAGAGGCTTTTATCATGCATTCAGGGGCTTTTGGTGGCACGCTTAGTGGCTTCTTGAAGTATTTAGGGCTTCTTGGGGTGTGTTTAGGGTCTCTTTGATGTATTCAGGGGCTTTTGGAGCATGTTTAGAGGTTTTTTTGAAGTGTTTAGAGCTCCTTGGGATGTATTTAGAGGCTTTTGGAAGGTATCTAGTGTCTTGAGGAGTGCATTTACTGTCTTACGGTGTATTTAAAGGCTAGTTGAAGTATATTCCGGGCTTGTAGGCCGTGGTCTACTGGACTCGTTCTTTTAAAGGCTTTTGAGACGTATTTGGTGAATTTGTTGGTGTATTCAGAGGCAGGGGCGGTTCCTCCATAAGGTTGCAGGTTTGCGCTACACCCACTGATTCTGAATATACAACAGGTGCATTTTGCGATTTAAAGCTGTACTTGTTTGCATTGTTTTATATACAAATATGTTTCAATTACGCTTATCGTCTGTAGTTGCCCATGACCGCAGAAGTCGAAATAAACAGTGATTAGCTGTAGGAGCCGCAGGTTTGCAGTGAAGAGTTAACTTAAGATTTCCCCAAGATTTCTCTGAAGGTGTTGCGGGAAGGTGAAGAGATGGGCGGGGCTTCTTATACATTGCTTAAATGGAGGTTTATAAACCTAGCTCCTCCTACTCTTAGCAACGGCTATAGCGTGACCTTCAGGCTTAGCATCTGTGTGCTCTGCTTTTCGAGCACAGGGAGAATTTAATTAAATGCATGGAGGTTATTCAGAAGAGAGCTCTGTTAAACAACAACGCAACACTTGTTCAGGCTTCTGGGTTTATGGCCACTTTGAAAGATTATAATTTTGAATTCTGGCTGTCTTTCTTCTACAAGATCATGCCACATGTGGACATTTTGTACAATCAGCTGCAGAAACGAGATTGCAAGGCAATGTTTGGCATCGCCCAGCTAAACGCATTTAAAAGGGAAGTGCAAAGTGTAAGAAATAGCGTGGATATCGAGGAACACGAAGAAACTGCAATTAAGAGGAGAAGAATAGAAGATCATGATGTGAAAAGAAGAGAAGCTCTTGAAGTATGTGGCATTCTTAGAGAAGCAAAGGACAGATTTAGCTACACGGGGCATCTGGTAGCCTCAACTTTGTTTCATCAAGAAAATTTCTAAGACATTTCCAGAGGATTCCCTTAGAGAAACAATAAGGTTCTATCCTTTTATCATTGGAACAAGAATTCGTAAAGAACTGACTGTAATTTACAGTCGAGAGGAATTTCGTGGAATGTCCGGCGCTTTGTGCTTGATGGACTTCAATAAGGAAAACAATTTATGTACTACATTAAGCGAATATGTCAAATTCCTCCGAGTACTGTTAACTATGCCAATGTCTACCGCTGAAGCAGAATGCTGTTTCTCAACTTTAAAAAGAATAAAAACCTTCCTTAGGAACACAATGTCACAGGACCGATTGACAGCATAAGCAATGCTTTCAATTGAGAGAGATTTTGTTATGAAGATCAGCGTCTTCAACGCAAAAGTTATTAATAGATTCGCCAGGTCTAAGGAGAGTACAGCAGAGAATCTGTATAAATAGGTGAGTCATTACTACTCTGTATTTTATTTTTCATTTGTACACCACCAATAATTTAACCCACCAGCCGCCACTGTTCAGAGGCCTTTGGTTGTGTATTCAGAGACTTTTTCGACGTATTTGGTGTCCTAAGTGGTGCATTAGTGACTTTATAGGTAGTGTCATTTAGAGCTTCTTGTGATGTTTATAGAGGCTTTCTGGACGTAGTTGCTGGCTTTTTTATGTATTAGGAAGCTTATAAGGCGTATTTAGCATCTTTTTGCTGTATTTAGTGGCTTTTGAGACGTATTTAGAAGCCGTCTTTTATAGCACTTAAGGCATCTTGGGGTGTATATGGGGTCTTTTTATGTATTTAGGAGCTTTTGGAACGTATTCACAGGTTTTTGTGGAACTGAGTGTCTTTGGAGACGTAGTTGGGGGCTTTTGGGGCGTATTTACTGACAGTTTGCTGTATTTGGAGGCTTTTGATGCGTATTTAGTGGCTTTTCGGACGCATGTACTGGTTGTTTGCTGTATTTAGAGGCTTTTGTCGTGTATTCAGGATTTTTGTTTGCGTATTTAGTGCCGTTTTAAAGCATTTATGGCATTCTTAGGGTGTCTTTAGGGCCATTTGGATGTATTTAGGAGCTTTTTAGCGTAGTTAAAGATTTTTGCGGCGTATTTAGTGTCTTGAGGGGGGCATTAGTGATTTTTGGTGTAATTTAGAGCATCTTAGAATGTATTTAGAGGCTCGCGGTACGTATTTTTTAGTTTTGTGATGTATTTAGGAGCCTTTGAGGCGTATGTAAAGTCTTTTTTATGTATTTTGGGGCTTATTTAGAGTGTTTTTTATTTATTTTGGGGCTTTTGGGCCGTATTTAGAGCCCTTTGCGACGTATTTCCTGGGCTTTTGGTGCAATTTAAAGGTATTGGAGACGTGTTTAGAGGCCTTTGCGACATATTTACTGGCTTTTTCATGAAATTTAGAATTTGGAAGACGTATTTATAAGCTTCTGGGACACATTTACTGGCCTTTTGATGTATTCAAGGGCTTTTGAGGCGTAATTAGTGACTTTCAGGTTGTATTTACGGGATTTTCGCTGTATTTAGACTCTTCTTGGGGTGAATTTGAAATTCTTCTGGTGTATATAGAGGTTTTGGGGGCGTATTTACCTGCTTTTTAAGGTATTTGGGGTGTCAGCTTCCTGTGGTGTATTTAGGGTCATTTTGATATCCTTAGCGGCTTTTGGAGCGCATTTACTGGCTTTCTTCTGTGTAATTTAGAGGCTCTGGAGATAAATTTAGAGGCTTTAGAGCCGTATATAGAGTCATTTCGGTGTATTTGGGAGCTTTTGGGGAGTGTTTACGGTCTTCTTGGTGTATTTAAGGGATTTGGGGGCGTATTTAGAGGCTTTTGCGACCTACTTACTGGCTTTTTGGTGTCATTTAGAGGTTTGGAGACGTATGTAGAGGCTTTGGGGTACAACCTTCTGGTTGAACTTAGTATTTTGAGGGGTGCATGTAGTGAGTTTTTTGTGTATTTAGAATCTTTTTAGTGTACTTAGAGGATTTTGGGCATATTAATGGCTTGGGGGTGAATTTATGGGCTTCTTGTGTACGTTTACTAACTTCTGGGTGTACTTATTATATTGAGGGGTGCATTTGGCGTATTTTTGGTGTGTCAGAGGCTTTTTTTTGTGCATTTAGGAGATTTTGGAGCATAGCTAGTGGCTTTGTGATGCATTTAGGGGTCTGCGGTGTACATAGAGACTTTTTGGTGCATTTAGAGGCTTTTGATTTCACAATAGTCATTGCATATGAAGAATGACTCCATGCGATCGTGTTGTGATGGATTAGTACACAATACTGAATGCGTGTAACCATCACACGTATTCGTACTTTTGGGGTAGAAGGGGATTGGGGTAAAATGAGGAGAGGAAATAGTATGAGGAACTAATATGATTGCGTACATCTTGAAACGCACGTGGGAAAGTTCGCGTTTGCAGCGCGGCCGTTAGAGGCGCTAGTGTTGCATTAATTCATCTCAATTCTAGTGGCATGCTAATCCATTTTGATATTAGCCGTTTTCCGCAGCCCCGTATAAATCCCCTAAATGCAAACGAAAGCTACTACACAAGCTCCAGAAGTCTCTAGATACAATCTAATAACATCCTAAATGCATCCCGCAGTCACTATATCCACATCAAAAGTCTCTAAATACAGTTCAAAACGCTCCTAAATGCATCCCAAAGCCAGTAAATACGCTTCAAAAACCACTAAGTACGTCTAAAATGCCGCTAAATACAGCAAAAAGATGTTAAATACGCCTCAAAAGCTTCTAAATACATTCAAAGAAGCTCTAAATTACACCACAAAGTCACTAAAGCACCGCTCAGGACACTAAATACGTCGCAAAGGTCTCCAAATACGTACCCAGAAGCCTTTGAATATACAAAAGGTCTCTAAATACGTCTCAAAATCCTCTAAATACAACAAACGACACTAAATGCACTCCTCAAGACACTAGAACCTGCCAAAAGCCTCTATATGTATCCCATGAGGCTATAAATGCTTGGAAAGGCCTCTAAATACGCTCCAGAGGCACATAAAAGCATAAAAATGACCCTAAATACACTCCCAGAGGCGTCTAAATAAAGCAAAATCCCGTAAATATAACCCGAAAGCCACTAAATAAACTCCAAAAGCCTCTAGATACACTCCAAGAACATCCCAAATGCATCCCGAAGTCACTATACACGCATCAAAGGTCTTTAAAATAGAGCTCAAAAAGCTCCTAAATGCATTCCAAAGCCACTAAATACGCTCCAAAAAACCTGTAAATACGTCTCAAAAGCCGCCTAATACAGCAAAAAGACGGTAAATACTCCTCAACAGCTTCTAAATACATCAAAAGCGAATAAATACGTCCCGGAAGCCTCTAAACACATCCCAAGGAGCTCTAAATTACACCACACTCACTGATGCACCCCTCAGGACACTATATAGTCGCAAAAGTCTCTAAACACAGCCACAGAAGCCCCTGAATACCCGAAAAAGTTTCTAAATACGTCTCATAAACTTCTAAATACACCAAAAGACACCAAACGCACTCCTCAAGACACAAGAAGCTCCGAAGAGCCTTTAAAAACATCCCAAGAAGCTCTTAACTACTTCAAAAAATCTCTAAAAAAATTACAACAAAAGCACCCTAAATACACCCCAAGAAGGCCATAAGTACTTCAAAAAGCCACTAAATGTGCCACCAAAAGTCCCTGAATACACAATACAAGCATCTAAATACAGCAAAAATCCAGTAAATATGTCTCCAAGGCCACTAAATACGCCTCAAGAGCCTCTAAATGCACCAAAAAGCAAGTAAATAAGTCTAAAAGGCCCATAATTACGCCCCAAAAGCCCTAATGCAACAAAAAGACACGAAATACGCCTCAAAAGACTCTAAAGTACACAAAAGCCGCTAAATACATTAAAAATACCCTAAATACACTCCAAGAAGCATTAAATACTGTGACTTGTGGGTTCGTGAAATTAAACGTCCAATTGCACCATTCAAAAATGTTCTTTATTTCCACCGAATTACAATCGGAACACTTGCCTATTACACAGAGTTACGTAATGCACACAATTACGATTCACCAGTTCGTCTGTCACAGGTCCACTGCACGCAGCTACGTACACTCCTCCGATGCACGTACACAGTCTGCTCCCCCCCTGGGCGCTCCTCACGGCTGCTCGACAAGAACTGACTGACTCGCCAACTACAGGCTTTATATAGGGAAGATCGCAGTTTCTGGAAACTTCGTGGCGCGCCCAATTATCTCGAGGTTTCGAGAGGTCTGGTGGGAGGGGAAAGAGACGGTACAGGTCTCCCGCCGTTGTCCTAATCATCCCTTCAGTTAGTGACACGAGACAAATGGGTGGGCGTGGTCTGAATGCTTCTCATCTGGCCCTACTGCCGGCCGGTTCTATAGGGAGTTCCGAGTTCGGCTGACACTGATCCCTCCTCAAAGATGGTCGTCCCGAACAGCACCATCGTAGCGTGCCAGGCGATCCAGGTATACCACCAACATTTTCCCCCGGGGAACCTTCTGGATGCTGTAGACCACGTCATTAATCCCCTTCACCACCCGGTACGGTCGTTAACATGGCTGCTGGAGCTTCGGGCAGCGTCCCTTGGTCCAGGTAGGACGGTACAACTAGACCAGGTCACCTTGCAGGAACCCCTAGCTGTTGGCTTGCCTGTCATGCCTGGTCTTCATGCGGTCGCTCGCCTTCTGGATTTTCTGGTGAGCCATCTCGTGAATGTCGTGGAGATGGTCAACCAAGTTCTCCACATACTCGGTCGCTGGCTGTTAAGCTTCGGAAGGGCTACCAAAAGCCAGGTCACAAGGGAGGCGTAACTCTCGGCCGAACATTAAGCTGGCTGGCATCATCCCAGTTGTGTCGTGTGTAGACGAGCGGTAGGCCAGCAAGAACAGTGGCACCCTGACGTCCCCGTCTCGCTGATGGCTGACCACGACCTTCCTCAGGTGTTCCTCAAAGGTCTTGATATATCTTTCGACAATGCCATTCGACTGGGGATGTAGAGGCGTCGTGCGGGTCTTGTTCACCCCAAGCCTTTGTAGTGCCTCCTTCATTAGGTTGGACTCAAAGTTATTACCCTGGTCACTGTGTAGTTCTAACGGCACCCCAAATCGACAGAACACCTGCTCCACGAGGTAGTCTGTGATTGTCTATGCCTCTTGGTTTGGGATGGCATACACCTCTGGCCACTTGGTGAAGTAGTCCACGTCCACCATTAGGCACTTCTTGCCTCGGTTGGAAACTGGGAATGGTCCAGCAAAGTCAACGGCGATCCGTTCGAATGGCGCTCCGAAGTTGTACTGCTGTATGTGACTCCGGCTCCTAGTCTGGGGGCCGCGATTCGCCGCGCACACATGACACTCACGGCGCCATCCCTAAGCGACTGCTCGGAAACTCAGCCAGTAGTAGCACTGCCATAGCTTGTCAATCATTCGGTTCGCTCCTAGGTGTCCTGCTGAAGTACAGGCGTGCACGTCCTCCAAGACTTCCGGGACCTTGCTCCGGGGAAGTACCAACTGTTTTCTCTGTGCCTTCCCATCGAGTGATTCCAATACCCGGAACAGCACGCCCTCTCTGGTCTTCAACGAGTCCCATTGGGCCCATTACGACTTGTAGGTGGCGCTCCTTGGTGCGATGTCCTCCCAGGTTGTTCTTGTCCCTGCCTCCACTTCCCTCAAGAGTGGCCCCAAGTCTGCGTCCGCCAGCTGCTTCCTTCTCAGGCCTGCGCTATCCCAGCCTTCAGCAGGCACTGCCGGGACCACTCGGACTGCTGCGGCACGCTCCTTCTCTTCCACTCTTGTGCACTGGCCGCACTCTTCTGGACAGGGTCTTCGGGACATGGCGTCAGCGTTAACCTGACCCTTCCCTCTACGATGTTCCGAGGTGAAGTCGTACTCCTGCAGCGTCTGCACCCAACGTGCTGTCTGGCTTTCCTAAAGCTCAATAGCCAGGTTAGGGCGGAATGGTCAGTCCTCAGGTGGAACTGCTGACCGTACAGGTACTTGTGGAAGTGCTCCAAGCTCTTTACTACCGCCAGTAACTCTCGTCGGATGACGCAGTAGATCTTCTCTGCCCTGGATAGCGTCTTACTGTAGTAGGCTACCACCCACTCATGGCCGTCCTGAATCTGCGATAGGACACCTCCAATGCAATGGTCATTGGCGTCGGTGTCCACAATCAAGGCGCCACCCGGTTGCGGAAATCCCAAAATCGGAGCACTGCATCTTCTTAAGGTGCTGGAAAGCGTCTTCGGCGCCCTCCGTCCAAACATGAGGCCGGTGTTCATGTGTCAGGCGGGTGAGGGGTTTGGCAATGTTAGAGAACCCCTTTATGAAGCGTCGGTAATAACTGCATAGTCCCAGGAAACTGCGCAACCCTTTCTTATTCTTTGGGCGAGGCTAATCTCTCACCGCCTACGTCTTCCCCGGGTCTGTGGCCCCTCCGGTTGCTGAGACTATGTAGCCCAAGTAGTTCGCTTCCTTGCGGAAGAGATCGCACTTCTTCGCGATCAGCTTCAAGTTGGTTGCATGCAATCTCTGTAGCAACTTACTCAGATTCTCGAGCTGGTCTTCAAATGTCTTACCAACGATGATGATGTCGTCCAGGTATAGCAGGCAGGCGTCGTAATTCAGTCCTCTCATCACTGACTCCATGAGGCGTTGGAAAGTAGCTGGTGCGTTGCAGAGGCCAAAGGGCATAACTGTGAACTGCCAGAGCCCTTGGCCTCTCGAGAATGCAGTCTTCTCCTTGTCTCTCGGGTCTAGAGCTACCTGCCACTAGCCCGACTTCAGGTCTAGGGTCGAGAACCACTGTGCAACTGCTAGCGTTTCTAGGGTGTCGTCAATCCGGGGTAAGGGGAAACAGTCCTTCCGGGTGACCGCATTCAGCGTCTTGTAGTCCACGCAGAAGCGTAGCTCGCCGTTCTTATTCGTCACCAAGACTACCGGGGAACACCAAGGGCTGTCAAACTCCTCAATCACTCCCCTGGATCTCATGTCCTCCAGCATGTCTCGTATCGCCCCTTGCTTCGCCAGCGGAACGCGTCTAGGTGGTTGCCGAATAGGCCGGGCGTCTCCGGTGTCGATGGGGTGAAGCACTTTGTCCGTGCGGCCGTAGTCACTATGACCTTGGCTGAAGACGCGCTGTTATCGTTTCAGCAGTTGTCGAACTTTCTCCAGCTGTTCTGCGGTCAGGTGGTCGGCCGCCCTCTACAGTAAGCCTTCTAGCCGGGGCCCCAGGCGTTGCCTCGACACCGGCACCAGTGTCTTGTCGATTGCTGTCACGCTTACCACGGGCTCGCACGTTCCCAACTCCGTCCCGGCCTGGACATCGTGATCGGTGTCCGTTGGATTTAGCAGTCTCACTGTCACCTCCTCTCGGCACGGTAGCAATGCCCTGGCTACACACAGGCCGTGTACAGGCGTCTTCTGGTCCAGCATCATGTTCCTGGCTCTCTGGCCTTCCAGTCGCGCCGTCAGCACCACCTCGCTCCTCACGGGGACAACCACGTCTTCGTTCAAGATGATACTGTAGATTCCAAGGCGCTCTTCGAATTGACGGAGTATAACCTCTTCCCCGTTGAGCTGCAGGTACTTCTTGCCGACGTCCACCGTCGCCTCTTTGCTCCTGAGGGCATCCATTCCCAGAATCACCTATTAGCCACCTCCGCGACGAACACCCACAGACGCACGGCACTCCGTCCCAACGTCAGCTCTAGCAGGGCCTCCTTCTCCACAGGCAAGGTGTCGCACGATGCCGTGATAAGCTGGTATGGTCGGCTCGGCTTCCTTGTCGGCAGACCCTTCGCCACGTCAGGTCTGATGATGGTCACGGCTGCCCCGGTGTCTACCAGTACGCGGCACGTCTTCCCTCTCAGCCAACCGTCCGCGATGAGGCTGGCATCCATACGCCGGCTGACGGCACGCAGTGTCACTCGAGGGGATGGTGGTGATGGCACCGACGTGCTCCATGACGGCCCTTACTCGTTTTCCGGCTGCTCTTTCTGGTGTGGGCAGTCTCTCTCCAGGTGTCAGGGCTGTCCACACCCCCAACACAGGCCACTAGGTCTTCGCCGGCGTCCCTCGGCTGGTCTTCTGTCTCCGGTGTAGCGGACACCCCTCGTTCTCGACGTCGGGATAGCTGTTACCTTGGCCGCCTCCATCCTTAATGCTGCCATTAGCGCCTCGTGGATGGTTTTATAATCGCCAAGCATTAGGCGCTGACGAGTCTCCGTGTCCCATACCCCGTCAACGAATATGTATGCAGCTTCCCGGGATACGAACTCTGGTGGG
Source organism: Mantis religiosa (assembly GCA_030765055.1). Classification (NCBI taxonomy): domain Eukaryota; kingdom Metazoa; phylum Arthropoda; class Insecta; order Mantodea; family Mantidae; genus Mantis; species Mantis religiosa. Next base: position 134,158,994 of record CM060951.1, read on the forward strand.
AGGTCGACTAGGGCCTTGCTAGCCAGTTGTTCAACTGCCAGGGCGAACTCCTACAGCGTCTCCCCTGGCTGCTGTGACCGTGCCTTTAGCTGACTGCGGTACGCTGCGACTAAGCGGTGGTTTCCAATTCGATTCTCCAGGGCCTCCTAGATGTCCTTGGGCGCCGCCGTTGTCTGTACCGCGTTCAGGACTTCCGCGGCCCGTTCCTGGAGGCTGGCTATTAGCTGTGTGGCCTCCTCCTCTGTTGAGCATTTGTTGTGCTTGGCCACTGCGTCCAATTGGCGGCGGAAGACCTCAAACGTTGACGCGCCATCATATTTCGGAGGTTTGACGCGCGCCGATGTTGTGTCGCTTCCCGGCGCGTCGGCCTTCAAATCCTTCAACCTCCTGCGGACGACGTCCTCCACCATGGCGTTCAGGGACTTTACGCTGCTGTCGGCCTTTCCTTCCAAGTTGTTAACGCAGTTAGCAAGGTCTTCGATGTCTTCCGCCATGGTGTTCAGGGACTTGGCGTTACTGTCGGAATTTTCCTCTAGGTCATTGAAGCGGTTCTCCAGGTCCTCGACGCGCTCGTCCACTTGGCCCATCCGCTTGCCCAGCTCCGTCACGTCATCCCTCTTGCCAGCCAACTGTTCTTCAAATTTGGCGGCGAGAGCCTCGTTCGCCACCTTCATTTCCTTGGTGAGTTCGGCCATCTTTGCGGTCATTGTCGTGGCCAAGTTGTTGCTTGCCGTTTCCGTCTTCGCTGTTAATTCTTTCATCTTCTCCAAAATCTTTTCCAATGCCGATTCCATGGCCGTTATCCCACTTCCTGACGCCATTGTGACTTGTGGGTTCGTGAAATTAAAAGTCCAATTGCACCACTCAAAAATGTTCTTAATTTCCACCGAATTACAATCGCAATACTTGCCGATTACACAGAGTTACGTAATGCACACAATTACGATTCACCAGTTCGTCTGTCACAGGTCCACTGCACACAGTTACGTACACTCCTCCGATGCACGTACTCAGTCCGTTACCCCAGTGGGCGCTCCTCACGGCTGCTCGACAAGTACTGACTCGCCAACTACAGGCCTTATATAGGGAAGATCGCCGTTTCTGGAAACTTCGCGGCGCGCACAATTATCTCGAGGTTTCGAGACGTCTGGTGGGAGGGGAAAGAGATGGTACAGGGCTCCCGCCGTTGTCCTAATCATCCCTTCAGTTAGTGACACGAGACAAATGGGTGGGCGTGCGCTGAATGCTTCCCCTCTGGCCCAACTTCCGGCCGGTTCTATAGGGAGTTCCGACGTTCGGGTTACAATACTTTTAAAAAGCAGCTAAATACGCCCTAAAAGCCCCTCAATACACCAAAAGTATCCTAAATATACGCCAAGAAGTCCCTAAGCACACCAAAGAGCCCGTAAATACATCCCGAAAGCCACTAAATACGCCTCAAAAGCCTCTAAATACATGACAAAGTCAGTAAATACGTTCCAAAAGCCCCTATATACGTCACCAGCACCTCTAAATTACAACAAAAGGCCACTAAGTACGCCTCAGAAGCCTGTAAATACGCTCCCAAAGCCCTTAAATACACCAAAAATGACTAAATACGCCCCAAAAGCTCCCGAATACACCTTGAAGATTCTATATACGCCTCAAAAGCTTCTAAATGCATCAAAAAGCTAGTAAATAAATCCCAAAGCCGCTTAATACATACCAAGAAGCTCTAAATTACACTATAAAGTCTCTAAATACATGCCCAGGAGTCTCTATATGAACAAAAAGGTCTCTAATTACCCATTGCTACGCCAGAAGTTTGTTGAAAATATTTACCATTAAAAGAGGAAAAATTTTGATGTAAACAAAATTCAGTAAGTTTAAAGTTTTCGCAACATTAACTATAAACAGACTGATAAATCGGCCGTAGCGGATCATTTTTTGTCATTTAACTATTAAATATATCCAGAAGTTCAATTATTAAATCAACTAAATGGTCCGATAGATTTAATGATTTCGGAAAAGATATTTATTTTAAAAATTAAAGATCGCATAAAGAGTTTTGAAATACCGGCATTCGATTCTGTTTTAAAATTTGTTTCATTTTGAGATTTTGATAGTACTAACGAGAACATATTAACATCTAGCGTTCGTTACGATGACAACAGCTTTGTTTCCGGCTGAGGATATATAGATGCTTAAAATGAAATCGCTATGGCAGACAATTTATAAGAAAATCATAATCATTTCTTATAAGTGAAGTTTTAAGTTACAAATCGTTATAGTTTATATTTGTTTGCTTCACTGTTAATAGCTTCATATTTTACGTATTTATTAGGATAATTCGCCTTTTAAATGCCAAGATCTATCGTTATAATGCCTTAATAGCCCGTTTTTTCATTCCAACCTTCCTCGAATGTATTTTCTGCAGCTTCAAGAATGTCGCCGAAGCGTTTCATATTTTAAATTTGTTTTCCTGTTATCTAGTGCTGGGATTTAAAAGTTAGTCGTAGTGGGGACAGGAAGATGCGCGCGCATATAGACACGTGCAGTGCATCAGTTGCTGAGATTGCGTTTTCAATTAGAAAGAGAAATCGCTCGAGCAGCTAGACGTTTAAATGGCAGTTTAAATGACAATGATTCCCAATTGGTAGCGTTCTCAAGTTTAACCAACCAAATATGTTTCGCGTTACTTTCCTGCTTTTTCGGTTCATATTGAAGTTTCGCAGACAAACGGTCCGATTTCCGTGTGAAATTCAGAGGCTAGAAACAGTGGACCTATGAGTAACAAGTTAAGACGAGAAATATTCAAGAAGTTTGTCCGATTTGAATATAGGACACTGCAACATTTTCACTCTCACATGAATTTCTCCCCACGTTCTTCTAATTTCCTCATTCGCATGTATTTCTCTCCTTGTTCTTCTAATTTCCACTTTCACATGATTTTATCACTTCGCTCTTCTAATTTGCACTTTATTTCCCCGTATTTCCTTGGTTAGTGCCACTTAATACTCTGTGGCCTAGAGTCGCATTTCGCGCCAAGTTGTACTCTCATGCTGCTTCTGAAGCGTAAGTATCAGTATAAGCTCCGAAGAGCGACCCTGTAGCATCCTCCAGCTTTTTTCCTACCAATCAGAAACGCTTTTATTTCCACCAGTTAATCCTCTACCTTTACCGTTGTTGAACAATCAAAAGCATTCTTATTTTAACCAAACAAAAACCTTACACGACACTTTCCGCCTTATTTTTAATCATGTTCCCACCTAATAATCTCCCTTTAGATCCTTGGACGCCCAAATCACGTCACCATTAATCCCGTGTATTCTCAATAAAAAAATAAAAAGATAGTCCCCTTTTAGTTCATTGTGATAACCATAGTCCACCAACGCATTAAAAGCCACACCGTCACTAGCCACTAAGCTGGTAAGTTCATGAAAGTCTCAGGATGTGTATGTTTCGCAGTGCCTGGGGGATGCAACAAGTGAAGAGGGTGACTGGGGGGGAGGGCGCAGCGAGTGGCCAGAGTACGTGGGGGTGCGTAAAGTGTGTGTGGAAGTGAGTGGGGTGTGTGGGGGGAGTGCGTGTGGTGCGTGGGAGTGCGTGGAAGAGTGTGAGTCGGGGTGCGCGGGGTAGGTGCGGTAGACAGGGGTGCCTGGGGGATGCAGCGGGTGGCCAAGGTGAGTGCGGGTGCGCGGGGATGGGTCAGGGATTCAGGAGAGGGTGCCTGACGGCGGGTGGGTGTGCGCGGAGTGCCTGGGATATACAGCGAGTGAAGAGGGTGCGTAGGAGTGTTATCCGCTTCTAATCTTGTACGTGAACTTTTTAAGGTCAAATTGCATGAACTTCAAGATCAAATTGCATAATCCAGCTCTATACTACTCCCGCGAAAACGTCCATGGTCAAGCCATGAAAATCGTACCCGGGCATCCTGAATGCGGGCTAAAGATAAAAATGTCCAATAAATTAGTGAAAAAGAAAGAAAATAACCTGAAAATGCATGTTTTTGTGTGTAATTTACGTACTCCAACTTTAAGTCATATCGGAATAGGTGAAATGATGCTCAAATCAGCCCAGGGTCCGTAGAGCTTAGAGTTACCCGACATTCGTCTTTCAGGATAAGGGATTACCCCGGGAAATCTTATCCAGGTAACTCACGCTGACTGAGATCCGAACTCGGACCTCTTGAAGGTGAGGCAGACATGCTACCTACCACCACGCTACCGAGGCGGGCAAAATGTTAAAAAACGACTATTTTGAAAATGTGGGAAAAATTCATTTGGTGACCTATAAAAAAACCACATGTATCTAACGTATTTGTTTCAGAATGCACCTAATTTCCAATAACCATCGTCTGTAACTACTCAAAAAAATGATCACTTTTCATCAAAATCTGGGCCCTAATTGTAACAAACCTGGTATTTAAGCTCAGTATCTTTGAAAACTGCGTCATGAAGATTTTCATGTATGCAGGGAAGAATTTCAACATTTTTTAAACAAATTTCATATTGCTTATTGCTTTCCAACTTATTTTGTGCATATTTATTTATGTTTTGCATATGATTCGCTTTTCTGATTATTTAGGTGCAACCATTTCATACGTAGAAATGCAGAGATGGTGATGATGGTGATGCAATGACGCACCACGTTATCTCGAAGCTGAACCTAACGTTCCCAGTTGCGTTTGATACTGACACTTAGCACAGCTGCTCCCGTTTTAGCAAGGAGATGTATTTTTCCGGCTATGATCACGGATGGGAAGCGATAATGGATTTGTAGGAAGATTAAATCATTTTTATAACGTTCTTTTCCAAAATGATATTTTAATTTAAAACAACCCTTTCAAACATTGAACAAATAATCACTTTTCTGAACGTCGATATTATGTAATTTTAAAGCAGCTGTATTACTTATACATTATTCTCTCCACCACCAACTTTCCGCAGACTTATGGACTGACTAACACACACGTCTGATCTCTACGGCGGCTAAATGCAGAAGAAGGCTTTCTTCAGTCAATTTCAAATTATTGGTCCTGCCTATGGCAACTCAACATCTCTCTATTGGTCCACGTCACATCCAATTATAATAATTTTCGTTGTAATTTGTAATAATATTTTCATAATTTTTCTTCTAAATCACTATTTCACATTATTTAACACTAAAATAATATTTAATTAAAATTTACATTAATATTGTATTAAAATCATGATTAATATTCAATTTCCTTTTCTTCTATCCATCCGATCACTTTCACACTTTCAATTGTTATCTTTAGCCTATTTCCCTATCAACTACAATCACAATTAATAATCACCAAATCTAAAATAACTGTTTCATATGCTGTTTCATCTATGTTTTGTTTCATAGTATGTACTTTTGATTTGTGTGCCTTTAGCACACAGTCTGTGTATATTTATGTCTATTATACCCATGTTAATGCACATTTCACTTTATTTCCCTTTATAGAAAACATGTATAACATATTTTATGCATGCGTTATTTATTACGTAGGACGTCCATTGCTTTCCAGAATCCTCTCATATTCAAAATTTTGCCTGCTTCGGTAGCTTAACCCGGTAGCGTGTCTGCCTCACGTTCAAGAGGTCCCTAGTTCGAATTTCGGTTCGGGTGAGTTACCTGGATAAGGTTCTTTCCCGGTTTTTCCCTTATCCTGACAGACGAATGTCAGGTAACTCTAGGCTCCATGAACCTTGCACTAATTTGATCATCATCATTTCATTCATTTCATTCATCTTCCGATATGACTTAATGTTGGAGGACGTAAACTGCAAAAAAAAAAAAAAAAAAAAAAAATCAAAATGACCATTTCACTATATGTATGTATGCTTAATACTTGTCTAATTTCTAGTAATGTTACAGTTTAAAGTGATACTTTCAGCAAATACACAGCTATAATGTTGGTGGTTCATTTATGTGTTTTGTCCAGTCAAAATAAAATAGTTACAGCCGTTGTACTGATTGGACAGTACTGACTGAAATGGCAACAGCTTTTACATTAGCCATAAAGCTTCTTGGTATACTAATTAAGAGTCAGGCGATTTGAACCGCGATTATTGGTTGTCACCATGGAGCCATCATGTGTAACAACTATCATAGAGAATGCTCTATCATTCTCTCTGGTCAGCTTAACACATTTTTCCCCTTACATTGGCAACGTTATTATCCAGTGTTAGCTTTGCAGCTGGCTAGACAATAACGTAGGTTACTTGAGAGATGCTTTTGCATTTTCAGTAAATACTTTTAAAGAGTGGTGTGTTTACGGTCTTTTCACTTCTACATGATGCCACAGTCTTCATTCAGTGTTTCATTAGTTCTGTTCATAACAGTAACAATGAGCTTCCTTAATTGGTTAAGTAGTGGCAAAAGAAAGGTTCTAGTGCTAGCAGAGACATTGAATTTGAATAAAACCATGCTACAGAGGACCAACCAGGCCTTCGAAAGGGGACAAAAAGCTCAAATAACAATGATAAGCAGATAAGGGCAGATGCAAAAATCCATTCTACAGTTTCTGATCAAGTAAGCTCACAGATTCCAGATTATTCAGAATGCTGGTCAGAGACTCATATATTTACTTTAAACGTGAAAGCAACTGGCTAGTAATAAAAAACAAAATGCTTGGTTGTGCTGAAGCTAACAGATATGGTTTGGGACCACAGCAAGGTTCAGGGTTTAAGCCTGCCAAGGAGTGGATTGAAGAGGAAGTCAATTATTTTGGGAATACAGGAGGAATACAGCAAAAGAAAAATACTTGATCATAAAAAAATCACTAATCTGCAAAACAGATGCACAGGCTAGAGCTAGTGCAGAGAGCAAACCTTTAGAAACACGTGTAGATAAAATGCTCACTAATCAATATATCACTATAAGTGAATTATTTAGAACTGCTTAAAAAAGCATAGCTAGGCAGACCATTCACAGGTTTGCCAATGGACATTCAGTTACAGGATCTTAATAGCCTTTACCTGGGAAAAGTTTTACATTCTCAATTTATTTGCACCAATATCACTGATCACATTTGTATAGAAATGAGAAGATTAACTGACCATCTTATCAAGAGGAACATTAAAATCAGTATTATGGTAGATGAGTCAAACACTTGCAGTAATTTGCTAGTACCTTTGTTGTGTTTAAGATGTGGCATGTCTGGGCAAACATGTAAGGTCATTCTTTTGGAACCTTGGTGAACTTAACGATAAAAAGGGCAGTTCAAATGAGAATACCATTTTGCAGAATCTGAGCTCTTACAGATTTTCTGATTCATACCTGAGAGATAACTTTGTTGGTTTTGCAAGTGATGGGACCTGAGTGATGTTAGGAAGAAAAAATGGAGCTGCCGTTGAGTTACAGAAAATATTTCCAAACTTAACAGTCTCGCGCTGTGCTAACCATAGGCTTGAGCTAGCAGTCTATGGTGTAAAAGATGAAGTTAAAGGGCTTGCTCAGTTTCACATCTTCATAAACAAAATTTATTCTGTATATAGCATCCCCTAAAAATCAAGCTCAGCTAGGAAATTGTGCAGCAGACCTCAGTGAAAGGCTAAATAAAATAGGAAAAATATTTTCGATCAGATGGGTAGCCTCAAGTACAAGCACAGTGAAATTTATTTGGAACAATTACAGGTCTCTTTTTAAACATTTCACTGAGGTTCCCAATGATAAGTTTAGGGATTCCAAAGAAAAATGTAAATATGGGAGCCTTTACAATACTTTGACTGCTGAAGAATTTGTAAAAAACTGGCAGCTATTTATGATGGCTTAATTTAACCTTTTTTCTACAAGGAAGAGGTATGACCTTCACAGAAGCTGACCAGGCTATAAAATGAACTATCAGGGTAGTGGAGTCCATGGTACCTTCTCCAGGATCCCATGCTTATGAGGTAACTGAAGCAGTTGGGAAAAAAATGTTTAGAAATATTGAGTTAAACAGCAATACAAAAATTGTTACAATAAACATAGGTCAGTTTTACCGCAATTTTGCTGAGAATCTCAAATACAGACTTGTTGGCAACCCTAGCCATGCATCACATCTGGGTTTACAGACCAAGCAGAGCAATGCAGAAAACAAAAAGCAACAGAAGACGGAACTTCTGTCTTGCCATTGTAACTATGAAGCTTAGGCCTCAGGTAACTGACATAGCTTATGGTGCAGGAGTGTTTCAAATCTGTGTGAAATGTTTTATCTTCCAAGCAAGCAAACGTACATACAGGTGCTCAGGGAATATGTGAACACGAACACTAAACCAAAAGACCTTAAACAGTTCCTGCAAATAATTGATTCAATTCTGATTTCCACACCAGAATGTGAACGAGCTTTCAGTGCCATAAACAATATTCACACCAGAAAAGAATCTGCTGGTAAAATGAACAGGTAGACTAATTTTCTTAAGAAGTGTTGGGCCACCATTAGAGAAATTCAATCCAGAACCTTATGTATGGTTTTAGTTCAGATCAGGAAGACGATCAGCTGAAGTAACTGCATGCCGGAGATGTGACCCATCGGAAGAAGTCCAGTACGAGTCCATCTGGAATCTTCCATCTACCATCTAAACCTTTATACCAGTTTGATGAGTAATGCCTAAACATTTTTTCCAACTACAGCACTGATAAAACCTTATGTTCCCCCCCCCCCCTCAAACTACTCTTACTTACAGGCTATGTACTTTCAATCATCTATCTGCAGTGCTAAAACAAAGTTATATTGTATTGTATTGTATCCTCTTTTCCTCATTGTTAATTTCTAGTTAGTGACATGCACAATAGAGACAGCAAAATTGCCGGTTGGTTGTGCTGTGGTGGTGCTTATGCTCAGAAAATATTATGTGCACCTGAGGGGAGGCGGTGCAGTCAGCTGGCCTCCTTATTGCAACAGGGAACTCCCTTGGGCTGAAGAAAGTGCCTGCACCTACTAGCGACCAACCTGGCTGTAGTGCCTATGTGATATGCTCTGGCCACCTGCAGGGTACTTTCATCCTATCCTAAGTTCTATGGTCTGATGCATAAGCCATCAACTGCACTTCCAGAATCCCTGACATGATAGACAGGAGATGCACAAATGAAGTTTTATATTAACTGAATTCCTACTTCTGACCAAAGAAAAACATAAATATTATGTTACCCTTACTTGCGTAAAATAAGAAACTAGAACAATCTTTTCTCTTGTGGAGGTAAGTTCTTCCAGCAGACTGTTCACAACACTCATCTTCCCAGAATATTCGTAACTTCTATCAGTCAACAGAAATTCCTGAGATAAACACAGATTTATGCTCTCCTGTAAACAGATGTGAACATTTTAGGAATAATATTTCAGAAAGACTAAGAAATTAAAGTCTTTAGTTTTGAAAAAAAAAAAAAAAAAAAAGGTTAATATTTCTGATTATGTATCTTCTGATATAGAAAGTATTTAACTGCATACTTACACTATCTTTTTCACTTTCCAAGGCAGTAGTTGGAGGTAACTTCACTAGATATGGATGATTACATATCTTCCTGAGTGTTGTAATAATAGCAAGATGCGTCACATTTTCATTAATTCTGCTGCCTCGATTTTCCCAAAGTTTGATTGCAGTCTCATACATTGCTTGCTGTATAAAAAGTTCAGTAGTACTATTATTCAAATAATTATAAAAATATTCAGCTGTGACAACTTTTCATGCAAAATAGAGTAATGCTTAATGTTTTCTATATAGGAAAACAGCAAACACTTTTTAGGTATTTGTGTAGTACAGAAAATATGCAAGATACTAAGCCATAAACAAGTATCATGGGAACAATGCACATCAAAGCCAAACAAAATTATAAACAGCCATCTAATGAGAAATCAGCACATTAATATCATCACTGCTGCTGCCACTGCTGTTACAAGGAAGACAAGGGATCGACTAGGGAAATTCATAGATAGATAGATAGCCTTTATTGACGTAAACTTTACACTACAGCATTGTCATAAATTAAAACTTACCAAACCACATTATAAAAGTCATTTATTGAATACATGGGTTGGCCACCAATGTATGGCATATAGTCCTTTTAAAACTGAAAATAGTGAGCTCTCTTAGTCTTTGTGGTAAAAAAATTACATAATTTAATCGAAACAACTATAAATCTATTCTGAACCTTAGTATGTCTAAATTTGATGTGTGTTTGGAGGAATTTAGTAACAGTGACGTCAAAATTAATATAAAAATTATTTGTGGGTGGTTTATTGACACTCGTCACTTACTTTTTCATATATTTATGAGAGACTAGTTTCAAAGGCCCTGGCCTCCATTTTCAATCTCTTTCCAACTGGCATCTGTTGTTGTCTGCTCTCTCTGGTGGTGGAACTATGTACTTTTTTGTCAAATTATCTACTGGCGGGATTTCAAAGTTCATTACGCAATCTTTATTTTTCCAGATGAATATGTTCTCCCATGTTGTCAATTTATTTTGGTTTATCACTCCTTTTAATAATTTTGGATTTGGATCAATGTCATGGTTTTCATTCCAAAACTGAAATGCTACTGCTGACTTGTCTTCTTGTTTCAATCTGATGTTTCTAAAGTGTTCTTTGACTCTGGTTTTTAAATTTCTTTTTGTTTGACCTATGTAGCATTTTTCACAATTCTTACAATTTATTTGGTATATTCCAGATTTGTTTCCTGAAGGAATTTCATCTTTTGTTTTTGAATTTAGTAATTTTAAAATTGAGTATCTATTAGTAGGCGCCAAGATGACATTTTGTTCCTTGAATATCTTTTTAAATTTATTAAATGTTTTTGGATGATATGTGAATGAACTGAATATGCTGTTGCTTTCTTTTTCTTTAATAAATGTGGTTGCTTCCTTAATGGTTTTCTTTAGTTTAGATTTTCTAATTTTCTTCAACACCAAACTTTTGTTGTATCCGTTTTCTTCTGCTATGTGTATTATTGCTTTTTGTTCCTTGAAATATTCTTCTTTTTCCATGGGTATGTTGACTAGTCTGTGTGTAAGGCTGTTTATTATTGCATGTTTATGTGTAATTGGGTTGTGGCTATTATTTTTTATATAATTTTCTGAATGTGTTGGCTTCCTGTAAATTCCAAATTTTATTTTTGTATCATTCCTGATGATATTTAGATCCAAGAAAGGTAGTTGTCCATTGATTTCCTTTTCTATTGTGAATTTGATAGTCCTTTCTTGCAGATTGAGTAATTTTAATGCATCATCTAAATGTTTACTTGGTACAATTGCAAAGATGTCGTCAACATATCTATACCAAACCTTGAAGATCAATGGGAAGGACTTTTTAATTTGTGTTTCAAATGCACTCATAAATAAGTTAGCCAAAAAAGGTGAAAGTGGATTGCCAATTGATAATCCTGATTTCTGCTTGTAGTGTTTTCCATTAAAGCTGAAGAAGTTTTGTTCAATGCATATTTTTGTTAGAGAAATATATTCTTCTGCTTCTATTGCTTCCATATCAATTGTAGCTAGCCATTTTTTTTAACACAGTCTGCAATTTTTCTGTTGGTATGCTTGGAAATAAAGATGTGACATCAAATGAAACCAGTCTGTCATTTTTGTCCAAATTTATATCTTTGATTTTTTCTACTAAATCTAAAGAGTTTCTTAAATTTGCACTTTCAAATTTTGGAAAACTATTAAATTTACTTAGTAACCATTTGGCTATTTTTACTTGGTACAATTGCAAAGATGTCGTCAACATACCTATACCAAACCTTGAAGAACAATGGGAAGGACTTTTTAATTTGTGTTTCAAATGCACTCATAAATAAGTTAGCCAAAAAAGGTGAAAGTGGATTGCCCATTGATAATCCTGATTTCTGCTTGTAGTTTTTTCCATATACATGTTCCCATGGGAACATGGATAGCACCAACAAGGTAGGATTTGGACATTTATCATTTGAAATCAAACAGGAAATAAAAATTTTCGGAAAATTACAGGAAAAAAGGAGAAAAATTGCAGCGGACATAAGATTCATAAATCTATGTATCAAGAAAAAAGTAGTGCCTAATTTCGTAAGAAAAGTAGTAAATTTTTGATAAAAATAGTAGACAACAAAAAGCAGCAGAGAGAAAAGTATTAATTGTAGAAAAGAATAAACACTATAGAAATAGGAACACGCTAGAAATGAAATTGTACAATTTGCATCAAAAACTTACCAAACAATTAGGAAGTATATTTTGGGAAAATTTTGAAAACAATTTATTCGCATATCTTAATAGAAAAATGAAGACAAAAACAGCAAAGTTAAAGAATAAATTAAAAAATTTATGCCAGAAAGCAGGCACTTTTAAAAAGATAAATCAAAAAGACAAACATAACCTAAAAGATCATCAAAACAATGTGGTTAACCTATCAAACCAAAATTTTACAAAAACAGAACTGAATATGCTGAATCTAAGTTTAAAGACATGTGTAGATTATTCCAACCAAATTGAAGATTACATTGCTGACATCCAAATTGCTACACAAACACTTAATGAAGAAAGTAAAAACACAGTAAAAAACAAATGCTCCAAAATAGTAGAAGAGATTAAAAATGAAAAGAAAAAGAATTTTAGTAACCAAATCATAAAAGCTCTTAAAAAGAAACTGGTTATTTGTACTAAAGCACACAAGGGAAATAAACTAGTAATTCTGAAAAAAGAAGAATACACAAAGAGGATGGAAGATTTGTTAGAAGACAGTAATTACCAAAAAGTAGAAACTAATCCATTAAAGTACTGCATTGAAACCACAAATAAAACGCTAAAAGAAAGCAAAATAATCAACAAAAAAGAATTGCACAAAATTAAAGTAGATAATCCAACATTACCAAGAGTATATGGGCTGCCAAAAATTCATAAAGCAGGGAAAGGCATGAGACCTATTACTAGAGTCTGTGAGGTTTAACTTGGCGTATTCTCTACTGTCCTTGTCTAAGACAGAATGCTGTCCTTGTCTAGCACACGTGGGCGGAACAACAACCCTGCTTTGTCGTGATTCGTGGAATGTAGAGGGTCCCAACCCTCATCCCGTTGTGTGTTGTTTGAAGGGTGTCAGTGACGTATAAGCTATAGAACTGTGAATTTTGTGTTTTGTGGATTTACACGTTACACAAAATGTTTTCAGTGTTGCAACATATGGACATAATGTTGAATTATTTTCTTGTAGTTTTGGTTGTGTTTGTGTTGTTTCAAGTTGGATCTCGACGGAAAGTTCTAAAATCAGATTCTAGAGAAATTGTAGTCAAAGTTCACAGTTTCTTCAGTGATGAATGTGAAGCTTTAAAATGTGGAAAGACAACTATTTCAGTGACGAGTATCGTTGAGAGAACTGCTGCTGCTACAGGTATTTCTTCTCGTTCTGTCCAACGAATTTTAAAAGAACACAAGAATGCCGAAGCTAGCGGTGGGAGACTGCAAACACCAGGCAAAAAGCGCCCTAATAGAAAACCCCGAAAAACAGAAATTGATTCATTTACAGTTGCTGCTATTAAGCGAACAATCTATTCGCTGTATCGTACGGACTTTCTGCCTAGTTTGCTGGACATATATGAGGCTTTAAGAGCTAAAGACTTACTTAAAGGAAGTGTGTGATCCTTAAGAAAAATTCTTAAAAAGCTTAATTTCACTTACAGTAAAAATTCGCAAGGAAGACGCTTTCTAATGGAACGAATGGATATTGTTTCTAAAAGATTTAAATTTTTAAGACGAATGAAAGAACTCAGATCTACTGGTAGGCCTATAGTGTACCTTGACGAAACGTGGGTAAATATAAACCATACGAGAAATAAGGTGTGGAAGTGCATCGCCGATGAAAATGAAAGTGATTTCCCTCTTAAAACACAAATCGGCAAAGGACAGCGATTTATAGTTGTACATGCTGGATGTTCTGCAGGATTTATTCCTAATGCCTTGCTAACTTTTAAGTCAAATTCAACCAAAGACTACCATGAAGAAATGGATAGTAACATTTTCAAGGATTGGTTTGTTAATAAATTACTACCTAACATCCCGTCTAATAGTGTCATCATTATGGACAATGCCTCTTATCATTCCATAGAAGTTAATAAAACACCCACGTCATCTTCACTCAAATCCCATATGCAGGAATGGCTTCATAATAGGAATATTGAGTTTGATCCACGAGCAACAAAACCAGTGCTATACGAATTAATTAAACTGAAAAAACATAATTTCAAAGTGTATGAAATAGATAGTCTCGCAGAGGTACACGGTCATACCGTAGTAAGATTGCCACCTTATCATTGCGATTTTAATGCTATAGAACTTATATGGGCGCAAGTGAAGAATGATGTTGCCAAACATAATATTTCATTTAAAAGTGTCGATGTAAGAGCCTTGTTTCATAGTGCGATTACAAAAGTTACCCCAGAAAACTGGAAAAGGGCGTGTGAGCATGTACAGAACACTGAACAGTTTTACTGGGAGAAAGACGGTCTGATAGATGAAATTACAGACAGGTTAGTTATAAATTTAGAAGACTCGGACTCGCAAGAAGAAAACGAAGATTCGTTTGAAATTTCTGACTGTGGATCGGGATATGAGCAACAATTGGACCAAGAGGAGAAGGGGCGCTCCGCCACTGATGCATGCTTGGCTGGGGTGTCTGCTTTGCCTGTCATAGAGTGAGACGGTGAGTATTCCTTTCTCTTTCTAAAAGGCACACGACTAAAGTCTGTGAGGTTTATCTTAGCGTATTCTCTACTATCCTTGTCTAACACAGAATGCTGTCCTTGTCTAGCACACGTGGGCGGGTCAGCAACCACTGCTTTGTCCTGATTCGTGGAAAGTAGACGCTGGCAACCCCCACTCCGCTGTGTGTTGATTAAAGGTTGTCAGTGGCGTATGAGCGATAGAACTGTGCATTTATTGTTTTGTGGATTTACACGAAACACAAAATTTTTTCATTGTTGCAACATATGGATATATTGTTGAATTATTTTCTTGTAGTTTTAGTTGTGCTTGTGTTGTTTCAAGTTGAATCTCGAGGGAAAGTTCTAAAATCAGATTCTAGGGAAATTGTAGTCAAAGTTCACGGTTTCTTCAGTGGTGAATGTGAAGCTTTTAATTGTGGAAAGCCGACTATTTCAGTGACGATCATCGTTGAGAGAAATGCTGCTGCTACAGGTATTTCTTCTAGTTCTGTCCAACGAATTTTAAAAGAAGACAAAAATGCAGGAGCTAGAGGCGGTAGACTGCAAACACCAGGCAAGAAGCGCCCTAATAGAAGACTGCGAAAAACAGAAATTGATTCACTCACAGCTGCTGCTATTAAGCGAACAATCTATTCGCTGTATCGTAGGGACTTTCTACCTAGTTTGCTGGACATATATGAGGCTGTAAGAGCTAAAAACTTAGTTAAAGGAAGCGTGTGACCCTTAAACTAATTCTTAAAAGGCTTAATTTCAGTTACGGTAAAAATTCACAGGGAATACACTTTTTAATGGACGAATGGATATTGTTTCTAAAAGATTTAAATTTTTAAGACGAATGTAAGAACTGAGATCTACAGGTAGGCCTATAGTGTACTTTGACGAAACTTGGTTAAATATAAACCATACGAGAAATACGGTGTGGAAGTGTATTGCTGATGAAAATGTAACTGATTTCCCTCTTAAAACACCAATCGGCAAAGGGCAGCCAATTATATATGAACATGCTGGATATTCACCAGGATTTATTCCTAATGCTTTGCTAACTTTTAAGTCAAATTCAACCAAAGACTACCATGAAGAAATGGATAATAATGTTTTCAAGGATTGGTTTGTTAATACATTTCTACCTAACATCCCGTCTAGTGATGTCATCATTA
The DNA here is from genome assembly GCA_030765055.1 of Mantis religiosa. NCBI lineage: Eukaryota > Metazoa > Arthropoda > Insecta > Mantodea > Mantidae > Mantis > Mantis religiosa. The sequence goes on from CM060951.1 coordinate 134,174,802, forward strand.
TGGACAATGCCCCTTATCATTCCATAGAAATTAATAAAGCACCCACTTCATCTTCACTCAAATCCCATATGCAGGAATGGCTTCGTTATAGGAATATTGAGTTTGATCCACAAGCGACAAATCCAGTGCTATACGAATTAGTTAAACTGAAAAGGATAATTTCAAAGTGTATGAAATAGTCTCGCAGAGGTACACGGTCATGCCGTAGTAAGATTGCCACCTTATCACTGAAACTTTAATGCTATAGAACTTATTTGGGCACAAGTGAAGAATGATGATGCCAAACATAACATTTCATTTAAAAGTGTCGATGTAAGAGCCTTGTTTCATAATGCGATTAGAAAAGTGACCCCAGAAAGCTGGAAAAGCACGTGTGAGCATGTACAAAACACTGAATAGTTTTACCGGGGAAAAGACGGTCTGATAGATGAAATTACAGACAGATTAGTTATAAATTTAAAAGACTTGGAATCGGAAGAAGAAAATGAAGATTCGTTTGAAATTTCTGACTGTGTATCGGGGGATGAGCAACATTCGGACGGAGTGGAGAAGGGGCGCTCCGCCACTGATGCACGCTTGGCTGGGGTGTCTGCTTTGCCCGCTACGTCATAGAGTGAGCGGTCAGTATTCCTTTCTCTTTCTAAAAGGCACACGACTAGTTAAACCTCACAGACTATAGTAGCATAAATGCCCCCACATATAATTTGGCCAAATGGTTACTAAGTAAATTTAATTGTTTTCCAAAATTTGAAAGTGCAAATTTAAGAAACTCTTTAGATTTAGTAGAAAAAATCAAAGATATAAATTTGGACAAAAATGACAGACTGGTTTCATTTGATATCACATCTTTATTTCCAAGCATACCAACAGAAAAATTGCAGACTGTGTTAAAAAAATGGCTAGCTACAATTGATATGGAAGCAATAGAAGCAGAAGAATATATTTCTCTAACAAAAATATGCATTGAACAAAACTTCTTCAGCTTTAATGGAAAACACTACAAGCAGAAATCAGGATTATCAATGGGCAATCCACTTTCACCTTTTTTGGCTAACTTATTTATGAGTGCATTTGAAACACAAATTAAAAAGTCCTTCCCATTGATCTTCAAGGTTTGGTATAGATATGTTGACGACATCTTTGCAATTGTACCAAGTAAACATTTAGATGATGCATTAAAATTGCTCAATCTGCAAGAAAGGACTATCAAATTCACAATAGAAAAGGAAATCAATGGACAACTACCTTTCTTGGATCTAAATATCATCAGGAATGATACAAAAATAAAATTTGGAATTTACAGGAAGCCAACACATTCAGAAAATTATATAAAAAATAATAGCCACAACCCAATTACACATAAACATGCAATAATAAACAGCCTTACACACAGACTAGTCAACATACCCATGGAAAAAGAAGAATATTTCAAGGAACAAAAAGCAATAATACACATAGCAGAAGAAAACGGATACAACAAAAGTTTGGTGTTGAAGAAAATTAGAAAATCTAAACTAAAGAAAACCATTAAGGAAGCAACCACATTTATTAAAGAAAAAGAAAGCAACAGCATATTCAGTTCATTCACATATCATCCAAAAACATTTAATAAATTTAAAAAGATATTCAAGGAACAAAATGTCATCTTGGCACCTACTAATAGATACTCAATTTTAAAATTACTAAATTCAAAAACAAAAGATGAAATTCCTTCAGGAAACAAATCTGGAATATACCAAATAAATTGTAAGAATTGTGAAAAATGCTACATAGGTCAAACAAAAAGAAATTTAAAAACCAGAGCCAAAGAACACTTTAGAAACATCAGATTGAAACAAGAAGACAAGTCAGCAGTAGCATTTCATTTTTGGAATGAAAACCATGACATTGATCCAAATCCAAAATTATTAAAAGGAGTGATAAACCAAAATAGATTGACAACATGGGAGAACATATTCATCTGGAAAAATAAAGATCGCGTAATGAACTTTAAAATCCCGCCAGTAGATAATTTGACAAAAAAGTTCATAGTTCCACCACCAGAGAGAGCAGACAACAGATGCCAGTTGGAAAGAGATTGAAAATGGAGGTCAGGGCCTTTGAAACTAGTCTCTCATAAATATATGAAAAAGTAAGTGACGAGTGTCAATAAACCAACCACAAATAATTTTTATATGTCTAAATTTATTTATATATAAATTCAAACAGTTATGTGTTGAGTAATTATGTATATTAGAACAAAGTTTAAAGCTACTAAAATTTTCTTTATTAATTCAGCACAAACATCAACAGTGTTACAATACCTAAATAAATAAAAAGTGGTTCACAATGTTCTTTTTAATGAACTCCACAAATAAATCTAAGAGCCCTGTTTTGCAATATAAATAATGTAACTTTGTGGGTTCGTAGAATTAAAAGGCTGAGTTGCAGAAATTAAAAATCTCCTTTATTTTTGTAGCAATACACTGTCCAATTCTCACGTAACAATATTACATCACACAATCTTCCAAGGTTGAGGACAATAACAAACACTTGTAGCTGATTACATTAGCTCTCGTTACAACAACACTATTGGCTATCTCTCATTTCACCACTACTCATCTGGCGTGTCACAATCATTTTTATATGTCCATTCATAAGTCGAGAACATTCCCGCACAAATAAGAAAACAGCCATTCTCCGTCAGTCAAGATATCTCTAGAAATTTACAAACATGAAACCCTACCTGTGGCGGCCAGTCCTTTATCTGACATAACATTGTTTGCCGCTTTTGTGATCACTCGCCATGTTATTGTTAACTGCTCATGCAAGCTCGTGAAACATTATCCGCCGTCTATCATCTATTTGTGCCAAAGCGTTTATGCCCAGCGCCACGACAATATCTTAGGTGCTAAGGAGTGATTACCCCAGAAAAGTACACCATAATTGGCATATGAATAAATATGAGCATAGTAAACCTTCATCAGAACATACTTGTTAACCCTGTTAATTAAAGGTCTCAACATGAAATTCCCTGTTGTCATCTTTTATATATATAATTGATATGTGTGGAACAGCCAATATCTGAATCGATATAAATACTCTAAAAATTTTATAGAGGAACCAGAACCAGCAAAGTTAAATTTATACTGAATATCAGTGGATTTTCCAGTGTTTACACTCAGATTGTTTGCATTATACCAATCATTAACCACTGAAGTTGCAATAGATAATTTAAGTTTTAATGTGTTTTCAGCTTTATCATATAAATTAATAGCTAGGTAATCTGCATTAAGATATAGAGTAAGGGTTTTGTCATAAGTTGAAACAGGAAGATCTTTAATATAGATGATTAAAAGTACAGGTCCCAAAATTGATCCTTGTGCAACACTATAATTTATAGATTTGAACTCCGATAATCTACCATTAACTGGGACCTATTATTAAAATAAGTATTTATGAATTTAATGCTTTAGTCCTGAAAACCATAATAACCAAGTTTCTCTAAAATAATATAGGAGAGACGACATTGAAGGCTCTGGAAAGATGAAAGAATTCCAATTGATACAATATATCGGCTGTTATTTTCTTCAAAACCCTGCAGTTATTATCTACTCCAGTACCAGTCTTGCAGGATGTTACAAATCTTGTGTTTTCATATCCATTACTTAAAAGCTGGAAGGTAATTCCTTCAACTTCACATATTCTTCAACTTGTAATCTTGTTTAAAGTAATGCTTCAGGACTGTAATGAAAATCCTTGTTGTCTCTGTTTTAAAATCTTCTATTACCAACTGCTATTTGACAACATATTAAAATATGGATTAGTTAACCCTATAAATAATATTGACAAAACTAAATCCATACATATGTACAATATAAACCTAGTTAAAAATCTAACATTCCTTATGAGACAACCTAATATTAATTAATAATAAGAATAATATTTTGTTTGCTGACACTGTCAACTGACAGGATCATGTGAGTGCCACCGGTATGCCAGAATAGCATCCTGCATAAGTTCTTTTAATGCCAGTAAATTTAATGACATGTGGCTGACGCTTTTAAGCACACTTAAAACCACTGGTCTACACTGTGTTTGAACCTGTGAATTGGAGATCAGTAGGGCAGTACTTCACAAACTGAGCCAGGCAGACTGGTGCTTTTATATAAAGGCTTCAATTTAAAAATTTTGTTCACTTCTAGTGTTATAACAAGAAATGTTGCTTATTGTTTTATTTACATTATTGCACTATAATAAGAGAATAACCCAATAAATTAATACAATTTTGAGTCGAACTAATACTCAATGCCCCATTTATTGCTAGTATTTACCTAGAATGCGTTTCGTTAGGATCTTCCTAACATCATCAGCTGTTGTCAACTAATGTTGTCGACTAACAGCTGATGATGTTAGGCAGATCCTAACGAAACGCGTTCTAGGTAAATACTAGCAATAAATGGAGCATTGAGTATTAGTTCGACTCAAAATTGTATTAATTGTGCTTCATTGTATCATAGTTCTTAAACAACGGAACCCAATAAATATTCAGATAGAAACTGTTAAGAAAACAAAGATTTATGTATACTAATTATGTTCTATGATCTTGAGTACATTACAGAATTTAGAGAACCGATAAAATTTGTGTTTAGAGCATCTTGAAATAAAACAGTTCTTGTTTAAAACAGAAACATTACTGAAGAAAACTGAAGTCCACCACTTTCTGGAATATTTATATTTGCAGAAACAAGAACAATTTACCACTGAACAAAGCACTGTATTTGGTGATCGAGCTGTCAATGCTCTGAAATAGGATATGTGCTGTAAAAACTAATGAAAAGTATCGAGATTTAACTGTATTGGAACACCACAGTGAAGCGAAAAATTATTAAATTTTAGATGAGTCATATTTCTTACACATCTGCTTCACTTTCGTACCTATTTTGAGGACATGTTTCGCAAATCTTCGTTTGCATCTACGGCTCTTGTGCGACTGACGCTAGATCCAGCGGTGTGGGTAATTCTGGGGTTGTTGCTGCCATCTGTTGATTTAGTGATGAACTGAAATGTGGGATTCTCTTCTAGCGGGATTTCAAAATTCATTAGTTGGTTTTTATGTTTTTCTATGTATATCCTCTCCCATATGACGAGTTCACTATGTTTTGTACGTATTTTAGTAATTCTGTGCTATCTTCAATTTCATGATTTTCAGACCAGAAATGAGCGAAACATGTCCTCAAAATAGGTACGAAAGTGAAGCAGATGTGTAAGAAATACGACTCATCTAAAATTTAATAATGAAAAGTAAATAAAACTGTTAAGGCCAATGCTGGTCACAGAGAGAAGTGCCCATCAGTAAAGATAAGGATAGAAGAGACTGAAAAAGAAATTGGCATGACTGTACACACATCCATTTCCACTATCCGGTCGGGGATTTATGACCTTCCCTTTTCTCACATTATGCGTAAAACAAAGTGAACTGGACAATTCTTGAATTATGGTAGTTTTCTTTCAAGTTCTCATATAAAAGTATTAGTACACGAAGTAATGTGGGTGATGCCTGCTCCTTAACCTTCTTATTGGAGAACAACTTGTCACATATATCGAGATTTAACTGTATTGGAACACCACAGTGAAGCAAAATAATTAATTTATAGATGAGTTGTATTTATTACATCTGCTTCACTTACGTACCTATTTTGAGGACATGTTCCGCAAGTCATCGTTTGCATCTTCAGTGTGGGTAATTCTGGATCAAGCTTTAGTCACATAAGAGCCGAAGATGCAAATGATGATTTGCGAAACATGTCCTCAAAATAGGTACGTAAGTGAAGCAGATGTATAATAAATATGACTCATCTATAAATTAATAACTTGTCACATATGTCTCAGAGTGTGTCAATGTACTGAAAATAATGCCATGGCAGCAGGAAATACCTACTATAAAGGGACTGAATGTAGTAACCTTATTCCACCGTTTTTGTTATTTGCCATGAGGAGCAAAAAAAAGGAACATTCAAGAACAGCCACTGGTTGATGTCACAAAGTCAGAAGATGAGGAATAGAATGTCCAGGGGAAGGATATCGGGATGGAGAGGAGCTGGAGTGAGGACAGTAAGGTTGTGGACAGTTTGCACCACAATGGTGGTGAAGGATGACACCGCGGCCTCAAGGGTAGGGATATCCGTGATGTTGATTCATTGTTGTACTATGCTGAAGTTTTCCAGACCTCTGATTTTGTGAGATCTTGAATATTCGGCTTCAGCAGTGTTTCATTGCCTCGATTTGAGATATTTCGGTCTCCTGAATGCTTCCTCTGTGGCCGGCAGGTTATAAAAGGGAAGTGAAAAAGCTAGCCTATGAATCAGTTGCTAATTATGAGTAGAGTAGTGAGTATTATTGGCGAAATATTCTACAAGAAGCACAAGTTTGTGCATGCTAAGACACATTAATAAATATGCTTACTCTGTGAATTTGTAAACAGTAAAGTTATTGTAACTTAGCATTGGGCTAATGATTCCAGTGGCAAATAAAGTAGCTTTGGTGGAACTTTGTGTTGTCATTTTAGTCACACTAGTGTCAAAAGTGAGATGCACGCACAGCGACCAAGAATTGGTGTTGGACCGGAAGATGCCTTTGGACAGACTATGCATCAGCCGGGCATTGTCGCCGTGCCGGGAGGTAGTGCCTGTGAGGCTGCAGAATCCTTCAGACACCGATCAGAACATACAGACAAGAATGGAACTGGCAAAGTGTGAATCTGGACAAGACCCTTGCACCCTGACTGAAAGGTATATTAAAGAGGTAGGCAAAGCATCTAACAGTGGCACAACGGGAAGGCGTCTGGCGATTACTTGGATGCTAGCAATTAGTTTTCAGTCAAGGAGAAATAATTACAGTCTCACGACTAAGTATGCCACCAAATCGACACTGGAGATGCCCGATCCATCCAGTAACTACCTAGATGCGTTCTTCTAGCAAAGCAAGCTGGTGTACGGGACGTGCTGCAGGACATATGATCCAGAGGAATCATCGACGAGTACAGTAGTCCTTGGTGCTTCCCTGAGGTCCTGGTGAAGAAGAATGGCATATTATGCTTCTGTGTGGACTACAGGAAGCTGAATGCTGTCACTCAGAAGGATTGATTTCCATCACTTTGGATCGAAGATATGCTGGACACACTTGCTGATAACCAATAGTTCTCGAGCCTGAACTTAAACCTAGATACTGGCAGGTGGCCTCAGATTCTAGAGACAAGAAGACCATGATTTCAACAGGACGAGGGTTTCAGGAGTTTAGGTTCTGCCCTTTGTACTCTTCAAAGCACCAACCACCTTTCAGCGCTTAATGGTCTTGGTGATGAGGGGTCTAACTTACGACGCCTGCCTACTATACCTAGACGAATCACCGAGATAACTCATGAAGATCATCTGGAGAACCTGAGCAAGGTACTACAGAGATTGCAGACAGCCTAAAGCCAAAAATGAAGAACTGTCAGCTTTTCTGCAAGAAGCTTCACTATTTGGGCCATAGATCCGGAGAAGGCTCAGTTTGTAAAGGATTGGCCTTGCCTAAATATAAGTGGGAATTGTGCAGTTTTTTTTAAGTCTGTGTCGCTATTACAGATGGTTCATCAGAGGCTTCTCCAATATCACAAAGTCCTTTATCCGTCTGACAGAAGTATACCCGCCTTACATGTGGACGGAAGATAGTGAGTAAGTGAGTGAGTGGGTGGGTGGATGATTGTGTGGGGTCTCAGAGCCAGTTCGACATCTAGATCATTTTGGCTCGCAGACGGAAGAGGCTCCAGGCACTTAAAGCCAGCAGTCTGCTGTGCACGGGTTTAAGGTTTCCTGCAATCGGAGGTTTCATCTTTTTTCTTAATTAATGTCCTTCAACGTTCAGTTATATCGAATGATAATGCAATGGGTGTAATGACATTCAAATGAGTCCAGGGTCCATAGCGCTTAGAGCATCCGATGTTCTACTTTCAGGATAAGGAAAAACCCTGGGAGAGAAGCTTTATCCACATTATTTACCCTATCCAAGTTTCAAACTCGCAAGTTCCTGAACTTGAGGCAGGCCGATTACATTGTGGATACTCACACCAGCAACAGTGGTATTGGAGATATACCATTCCACATCCAGGATGGATGGAAACGAACAATAGTCTACTACAGTAAGACTTTCTCTAAAGCATACTTTGTTTCCTGGTAGTTGTGAAGGCATTGGAACATTTCCACAAGTACCTGTACAATCAGCCATCAATCTGAGAACTGACCAATCCACTCTCACCTGGCTATTAAGATTCAAAATTCTGGAGCCCAGACAGCTTGTTAGGTCCAGAGGCTCCAACAGTATAATTTTACATAGGAACATCGGAAGGGAAGAAGCTATTCCAAAGTGGATGCTTTGTCGAGAAGATCCTGCCTTGGAGGAGTGTAGCTAACGCACTAGGATGGAGGCAAAGGAGCGCATTGCACTCATAAGCATTATTTCGGCAGTACCTGTATGGGATGCGTGAAATAGTGCAACCTGAGGAGGGAGTAGCTGTTTGACATTGATTTGGTGCTACTCCTATTAGAAGTAAAAGTTGGAATAAAGGAGTTGGAACACTGCACCAAGGGGTATTGAGCATAAATCCTAATGGACCCAGTGGGAGTCACGGAGGATCAAAGACAAGTGTTTCACTGAATTTGGGAATCACCTGATGAGAAAACCCACAGGGAGCAGTTGGTGCTTCTACAGAGGTGGAGGTTATGGAAGTCTTAGAGGAAGTATATGTAGATTCCTTTGAAGGGTATTTTGGATCCAACCGAATGATTAACAAGTTTCAAGAGAGGTAAAGATGTACTGGTTGAGTCTATGAGCGGATGCACTTTAGTCTAGGAGCAGTATAACATGGGAACACCTTTTCTGCACATTGCTATCAACATTACAGGACCATTGTCAGTAATATCAAGTGATCAAGAGGTTCAAACCTTGGTCACAGTGAGTTATCTCGATAACATTTTTTCTGAGACTTTCCCTTATCCATAAAGATGAATCTCGGGTAACTCAAAGCTCTGTGGAGCCTATGCTGAACACCTTTTCATCCATCTCATTCATCATCTGATATAAACTAAGTTGGAGGATGTGAAATGAAAAAGTGAAAGGTTAGGTTGTTAGCATGAACAAGTTAAATGAAGAGCTTGATAAGGGATTTGAAATAGAGAATAGACACGGCAAAGAGAGCTTATAAACAATAAACTGTGATAATGTATAGAATTTTGGAGGTAAATAATCTTATGATCTGAAATTAACTGAAAATGTCAAACTCAAAATGGGAAGAAGAATGTTCAAAGTGTGTTGGGCTATATAATATTGTGACTTTGTGGGTTCGTGAAATGAAAAGTCCAATTACACAAACTCAACAATGTTCTTTATTTCCACCGACTTACAGTTTAACACTTGCCAATTACACAGAATTACGTACTGCACACAATTACAATTCACCAGTTCGTCCGTTAAAGTTACACTTGCACTCGCGGTTACGTAAACTCCGATGCACATACACAGTCTTCTCGTCCTTACACTAGTACTGCACTCTTACGCTGATTGCCAAGAACTCTGACTGACTCCTCTTGCACGACGTGTTGCTCATATAGGGTCCGCTTGCCGATCTGGAAGGTTCTCCATTAGGGGAAATATCCCGTAAGTTTGAGAACACAGGTGGAACAGAAAGAGACGGCGCAGTGATGTTTTTTTGTCCCAGCCATTTCCTGTCACCACTATAAGACAAAAGAGGGGGGGCGTGGCTAACACGGACCTCCCCTGCTTCCCGCTCTCAGCTGCTTCTATAGGGTTTTCCAACGCTCGGGTGACAATGTGCTCATCAGATGGTGAGCACTATTTCTAGGCCTTGAGGTTATGAATATGGTAAAATCAATCAATTCCTACTGAGATTAAAACTAAAAAAGGAAATAGTGGCAGGAAGGGAAGTTTGTAAATGTTGGGAAGCAAAATATGAAATTTTTATAAATAATTAAACTGAGAAAGCATTACAAGAGGCAATAGAAAGTTTACTAAATGCAGATAAAATTTAGCAAGTATAGAAACATTACATTATAATATAAAATAGGCTGGTGGCAGAATGAAAGTGGGGATTTATAGACAGCAAAAGTGTTTAGAAATTGGAGACAATCAGGTGAAAAAAAGAGGGGGAAAAGTCTCACTACTTGGATAGGCATATAGATGCCTTATTGAGGAAAAGAAACAAGAATGCAGCATAGAAATTAGTTAAAATGGTAAATGAAGTGGCACAAATCTATGACACAAAAAATATATGAGCAATAATAAAATGTCTATACAAAAATGAATCAAGGGAGGATGAAAATAGAGCCAGAAAAATGGTGTATACATTTGTCATGTTAGTCAAGATAAATAATGAGAATAGAATTGTGGAACCATCAAGTTACTGATGAATTTCTTAGGGAAATTATTTATACGTAACTAAATGATCAAATTAACAAAACAAGTAGTATAGATGGTACTCTAGGAAAATTTTGAGTTGCCTATTCAAACAATGACACTAAGAGAAAAATAATGATGATTTTTTTGAATAAAATAAGGGCACACGAGAGGTACCTAAGAAATGTGGAATAAGTATGTTTATACCAACATATAAGAGAAAGAGTGAAAAAAATAATCCAGCGAAATACAGGGGCTGTATACTTTATATATCAGATAAGATGTTTACAGTTATCCTAGCTAATAATATAAAGAACAGGGTAGAGCTGGGAAATCCAAGTATGATTAAAAGTAGGTAGGAGAATAACAGATAATATATTGCTACAGCTACTATGAATGCATACTGTAAAGGGATCAAGTTAACCCATTCCACCACCTTTGTTACTTACTGCCAAGAGGAGACAAAGACAGAGCATTTGAGAGCAACCACTGGCAACATCATGAAACAGAAGCATGTCCCTCTTTGTTGTAACATGCTATATTCCCAGGCCGTTAGATTTTGGGAAATCTAGAAGAATCTACTTAGAGAATGTTCCATCCTGGCAATCTGAGAGATTTTGGTTTCCAGAACATTTCTTTCATGACCTGCTGACTATAAAAGGGAACTAAAAGCCAGCCAAGGGGTTCAGTTTAGTGAATTGTGAGTGAATTGGCCAGAGAGCCAGATATCGGATTCGGCCAATAAGTATTTAAGTCTGCAAGCAGTAAATGTCAGCATGAGTTGGTATATCCAAAAGAGGCATAGAAAAACATTACCTCTGACATACCTCTCAATACCTCTGCTGTGTATTTGTAGAAGTGAGCACTGTGCTGTTTTGTGATACTGAAATTAAAGGATTGAAATAAGTAAAGAATCATGATGGATTTCAAAGGAATGTTGGTTCTTTGTTACAACATGTGCAGGGGCAGTTGAGTCAAATAGCAGCTGGGGTGAATAGTTGTTTTAACAAAAGAAACGCCAGAAACAGTGTCCTTAGCAGAGTTCTAAAGGGTAGCACTTGACTTTGTTTGAATAGGGTATTCTTCGGGCCCTTCATAATGGCATGACAAAATAGTCACAAAGGGAATCTTTGGTTGAATAAAGGGCTTCGAGAAAGTGAAAGTCACACACACCCACGCGCAGCTGTGGACATTCATTTGGTGGCTTGAAGCCGATTACGACAGTCCTCTTCGGCTCTCTTGATCACAGCAGAGCAGAAGTGATGAGAGAAGATATTTGTCAGTTCATATGTACGTGAAGAACGAATTAAGTTTTATCGACTAATAAGCATTTCACATACAGTAACTTTAAATAGTGATATTGGTAATCCTTGGTCGGCAAAATTCAAGTTTGATGTTCTGATAAAAAGAAGTAGTCTTTAAACCAGTTTGAAACGGGCATTAGTGTCATTACAACTATCCTTCTCATACATACTCACGCATAACCTGGGAGAAACCTCATTGCTATACCCTGAGCTAAACACAATTTGCTTCAAACTGGCACCCAACATGGGGCTGTGTACCACCCATTATTTACACTTGCTGCTTCAAACTGGCGCCCAACGTGGGGCCACGATACGCGAAGGAGCTTTGACATGAGAAGCAGATTCAACCCAAGGAGGTTCAACCCGAGAAGGAGGTTCGACCCTAGAAGGAGGTTCAACCCGAGAACGAAGTTCAACAGGAGGAGGTTCGACACGAGGACGTTCGACAGCAGTCCTACTGGAAAAAAGAAAGGAGGCCGGCATCATCAGTGACATCAGGAGTCAGTAAAAAATCAAAGGTACAGAGTGTTACACTATCTACTAGACTATTGTGAATGTATTTGAGGAGTGGAAAATTGCTGAGTCAAAATTCTGTAGAAACATGGAAGTTCAGGAGATTGATGATAATAGCAGTAGGCAGGAAGTCGAAGTAGCAGAGTGTGGTATAACTGTACCAAATAATGTAGAAAGGGTAAGAAATATGTTAGGGGAACTCAGAGAAATGTTCGAAAGTTGAAGTAAAAAAAAATAGATGATACTAATCAAAGTTTAAGAAAAGAGATGAAGAATGAGAATGAAAATTTAAGAAAAAGATAGATGATATTAATCAAAGTTTAACTAAAGAGATATATAATAATAATCAAAGTTTAAAAAAGATAGAAGGAAAGTTATAAAATAGTGTTCAGAAGTTAGAGGTAGGACAAATAAAACTAGGAAAGAAGTTATAGAATCAACAACAGGCGTTAGAAAATGTCAGACAACAAGTTAGTTAGGAAATAGAGAATGTAAGGAAAGAAGCTGGTCAGATAACAGATAATGTGAGAAAGGAAGTTAGTCAGGAGATAGAGAATTCTGAAAATAAAATTAACTTAGTTAAGGAAAAATCAGATAATGAAAACAGAAAACTGAGGGAGGAAATAGCACAGATATCAGACAAAGAGAGAGAAATAGCTAGAAAAGAATTAGAAGAAACTAGGAGTAGATTAGAAGTATAGGAAAGGGAAAGTAGAAGGCAGACGAGGAATTTGGAGGAAATTACTGATGAAATGAAAGAGGTAGTGACAGAAATCAAAGGAGTAAAGGAAAACTTAGAAAATTTAAGAATAAATGGAAATATTCCTAGTTCTAGTTCTAGCAATGTAAGTGAGGTAAACACACGAAACGAGGTGATGCCCAATACTTCAGCTGACATTTCGTTGCTAAATATGGGTGCTAGCACCTCCAGTAATGACACGAGATACAAAAATGGAGACAGAAATGGCGGTCCAAATATGACATGACCGAACCATACTCTGAACGAATTTGTACCACCAATTTTTGAGAAAGAGGCTTCTGATGATCCTAAAGTGTTTATTGGAGGATTACAGGAGTATTTTGTGATCAAATGTATACCAGAGGAGTACAAAATGACCATAGTGAGAAAATGTTTTAAAGGTAACGCTGCGAATTGGCTAGATTTATCCATGGGAAATAGCATGGGACCTTTATTAATTTATTCCTGAACCGATATTGGGGAGCAAACAGACAGGCCAGCATAAGGCTGGAGATAAGCAACGGGAAGTTTAACCCTAGAACCGAACAGTCAATGGTGAGCTATTTTATGAAAGTAGCCAGAAAATAAAAAGTATTAGACATCCTCCCCCTTATTAATGAGAAAGGACTGATAAACCTTATGACAACTCATTTTCCTGAGACTATCCAACATTATTTGATCATAGCTAAACCCAATAATGTCGCCGCCATGATTGATTTATTGTTAGCATTAGAAAGCAACAAGCCGAGAAACGATTCGGACAGTAAAAATCAAGAGACAATTGGAAGAGAAAGGTTGAGTAATATCGGGCAAGGGCCACAGTCACATCAGAATTGGAATGACATTAGAAATAGATATCGAGGTCCAGTGCCTAGGATGGAAGCGAACCCCTAGGAAGGTACAAGTAGAAATAACTTTGATAGGAACAATAGAAATCGGAATGGGGAGAACCGTGAAAGGAACATTCAAATAAACTACATGAATGCAGGCCGATTTGATAGGAACAGGAGGGGACAAGAATTTAGATTTAGAAGACATTCTGGTAGTGAATATTGGAGGAATGACGATAGTTATGAGTTTAGGCCGAGGTTGCCGAGGCAGGGAGATAGGAACAGAGATGGTCGTAATTCACCTGAGAACTCAAAAAGGTCTGAGGCAATTAATGCAACTAGACAGATTGTAGTAAATAATCAGAAGCAAGTGCTGGAAACCCGGAATATAAACAATGAAACTGGAACCGGAGTTATAAGTCGGACGCAGGGAAACGCCAACAACAAAGAATTTGAAAGATACAATAGGTATTCATGGGGGAAAATGATATAAGTTTCATGAGAGAACTAAGCAAAAAGCAGAAAACGGAAATAAAGGAGAAAAGAAAGAAAGTATAAATGGGAGCCAAAGATCGGTGATTTAGTACTGGTAAAAGACCATAAATTATCAAGTGCATTAAAAGGTACAAATAAAAGGATGGAATTGTTATATAAGGGTCCTGCAGAAATTTTCGCGAAATTTGGGGAACATACATTCGAATTGGTAGATGCCACAAATAATTAATATACTCTTAGGTAGGTGGCATAAGCAACTCATTCGTCCTTACCAGTTGGATGCTCCTGACTCCTAAATAAGTTGTGGATATAATTTGCTCAGGAAAGACGGATATGTTCGTATTTTTAAAGGACTGAAGTACCATAACGAAATTGTAAAATTACAAGAAACACAAACTGTACAGTTGTGTATAGGTTAAGTATAAACAGTGTAGTGTAAAATGTATAGTTTAAGTATAAACTGTGTGGTGAAAGTGCAGTGAAATTTAAAATTAAACAAGTGATAAAAGAAAGGAAACTAAATGAAAATCCGAACACTGAAAGACTTTTGAAAATAATATTTATATAGAATACTCGAGAATTATTCAGAAATGTTGTATGAGTAAAGGAAAAAAAAAATCAAAATGAGAACATTGAAAGACATTTGAAAAGAATATTTATATAGAATCCGGAAGAAGAATTCAAAAATATTGTATTAAAAGAATATATTATTATTAATGTACAATGATTTAAACATGGAAGTGTATATTTTTGAATTGTTCTAAGTGTAGCAATAATATGAATTAATTTTAAGTAGATCACATGGAGAAAGAGAGAGAGAGCTGATGGTGTAGATTGAACTGTTTTCCATTGAGTAATATTTAAAAGTTGAAAATTGCAGATCAGAGTGTTGATAAATGTTAAATGAACTATTGTTATGTAACCATGTGAATAATTTTTATGAAATGTCTATGTATTATGCAAAATTAATGTTGTGAAAGGAAATTGTAAAACGAATTGGAAGTTGCTGACAAAGGTCTCGTATTTTACGTTGTATTCGGGCAAGACATATATATATATATATATATATATATATATATATATATATATATATATATATATATTTTAATAAAATAATATCTATGGGGGCATTTGATACCGAAATTAAAGGATTGAAATAAGTAAAGAATAATGATGGATTTCAAAGGAATGTTGGTTCTTTGTTACAACACGCGCAGGGACAGTTGAGTCAAATAGCAGTTGGGTTGAATAGTTGTTTTAACAAAACATACGTAAGAAACAGTGTCCTAAGCAGAGTTATAAAGGGTAGCACTTGACTTTGTTTGAATAGGAATTTCTTCGGACCCTTCATAATGGCATGACAAAATAGTCACAAAGGGAATCTTTGGTTGAATAAAGGGCTTTGAGAAAGTGAAAGTCACACACACCCACGCGCAGCTGTGGACATTCATTTGGTGGCTTGGAGCCGATTACGGCAGTCCTCTTCTGCTCTCTTGGTCACAGCAGACCAGAAGTGATGAGAGAAGATATTTGTCGGTTCATATGTACATGATGAACAAATTAAGTTTTATCGAGTAATAAGCATTTCACATACAGTAACTTTAAACAGTGATATTGGTAACCCTTGGTCGGCAAAATTCAAGTTTGATGTTCTGATGAAAAGAAGCAGTCTTTAAACCAGTTTGAAACGGGCATTACAGTGTCATTACAACTATCCTTCTCATTCATACTCACGCATACCCTGGGAGAAACCTCATTGCTATACCCTGAGCTAAACACAATTTGCTTCATTTGGTAACAAAATGAGATTACTCTAGCTTTATATAGTAATTTTGTCACAATATTCCAAATTAATATGACTGTCAACGAAAACTTGAGCAATTAAATGGGACTGTTGTGCATGGCAGTTATTGATTTAAAGGAGGTACTTGATACCATAAACAGAAGAGAATTATAATTAAAATTAAAAAGCAAAATGGAAAGTAATGCATTTATAGTAATATTGCAAATGATTTATTACAAGAGTGAACTCTTTATAAAACTGCCAGACAATAAACTAACTAAATGCTAACAGAGTAGCACAGGAGTAAGGCAGGGATGCAAAGAGCTATTCAACATTTACTTTTATGACACTTTAGAGGAGATCCAAAGAGATAAGATACCAGTAATATACAAATTCCAGAGCTTCCTTTTGTAGGTGTTCTAGTAATTGGGTCTGTATCACCTTGTGGCATTTCTGTTGCTACTGCCTGACTATGAGGTAGTCTAATCTCACGCCAGGGAAATACACCAACTCTTTGTTCTGCCGCCACTGAGTTCCCAAACCTTTCAATTTTGGCAAATCTAGACTAATGGACTTAAAGAAAATTTGCAACATATCTACTGTGACCCCAAAATTTGTATAAAGATATTATTAAATTTCCCTGGAAACTGATTAGCAGGGTTAGGATTTTTGGATGCACACCTCTTTTCTTACAATAAATTTAAGCACTTCGGAAAGATGCCACACTCTGAAGTTTTGTTTCTAGTTGCCAAAAAGACATTTTTTCATGCACCTTTTTCTCTTTTTGGGTACCTTTATCCCTTTTTCCCCAACCAGGCCCATTATCCCCTTTTCCCCCTTTTTTCTTTTAAGTTGCCTCCCATTTTACTTTATACAATTTTAATCAATATAAAATATTTAACTTTTATTTAACATTTCAGCTTGTTGTAAACATGTGAAGAGTAAGCCTAACTCTTTCAGTAAACACTGCACAGGAGTTGAAAGCACACCTATAACAATGGAAAGTAATTGTGTACGACAAATCCTCTTCTTCTGGCTTTATTGCTATAAAACAGCCCACAATAATGCAACTGACAATGACTCATTGTCTTTATATATCATTCTATCCTTTTAATTTCACCAGAATCAGTAGCCTACTGTTTCTGAATGTGAGCTTATTATTGTGACAGATGTCATCTGTTCATGGGGAATCGAAGGTCAAGCAGAGGGAGCAGTAACCGCACATATGTAGTTCTCAGAAGTAACTGGGGTTTGCTTGAAGCTACTAGAAGTTGCTGACAATACAGTTCCAGCAAAAATGAGAACATTCTGGTATTTGTTGCAGTGTTATATAAGAGTGTGGACAGCAAGTGAATGAGTTATGCAAGTCACATTGAGTTAGCAAGTGAACTGCTGTTAGTGCTTTGTTATATTACTAAACGAGTGTATTACTAAATTTTACCATGCCAAAGGTGTCCAGTGCTCAACTTATTATTCTGGCTCAGGAATTCAAACAAGTTTTCATAGGCACAGAAGGAACTGTTATTCGATGTACTATTTGCAATTCAGGAGTTTGGTTAGACGAAAAAAACAGCAAGATCACTTCAAACAGCCCATTTCCAGCTCTATGCATCAAGCAAACAAGTCTCTTTAGGCAAACAAATCGCGGCACCTTCTTTTACGAAATGCATTTCAACTAGTACTTCAAAAAGATAAAATTTTAAGGAAATCAACAATGAGTTGTGTGCAGCTCTTACACAAGCAGAACTTCCTCTCAAGAAGGTGAACCATCTATACTTCAAGGTACATCTTGAAAAATACACAAAGATGTTGATGCCAAAGAAAAACTACATGGAGCCTGTTTACCAAGAAACCATACAAAATATTAGGGTGACAGTATCTGATTGCGATGTAGGAATCATTGTGGATGAAACCATAGATTCAACGGAACAGTATGTTTTAAACATTTTAGTTTTTCCCTTAGCGGGGGAGAAAGTTAACAATGTATGAGCTGCAGAAAGCCAATGCCAGTACAGCAATGCAATCAGTTAGAGAGTTAGAGACTTTTGTCAAAAAATTCTAGCCTGCTGATATCGAGTTTGAAAAACTTCTTCTTGTGGTTACGGAATATGTTGAAATGTGACATGCTTGGTTCATGGCCTTCACAGGGTTTGTGAAGCCACAAGGAAAAAATAAGACATCGCAAATCAGTTCATCTCTGCTCTGAATAAGATTCTGCTGAAAGCTCTGAATTGTGTTTTGATCTACAAGGAAACCATTGGCCTGCCCCTTCAAATTTCCCTCTTATTATTTACCATGACCTTGTGTGCTGGTATGCTGTGTGAGAATTGTGACAAAATTAAAGGGTTTGTGCTTTCTTTGAATCCAGACAACTGTGACAGGAATTTGGGACTATTCGTCGTTATATTTCTCTCCATCTTAATCAGCCACACGTTTGGGCGCAATTTGGTACAGGATTTCTATGTTTGAGATGGGATGCATGTTGACTTTTCGAAGATCCACGTCGAGGAGCCAGAAATAACAGATTCGTTGTATTTTGATTTGTTTCTTGATGATTGTGCTTGATTAAATAAGAGTCATGAGAATCTTGGTTTCAAGGCATGGTTCGGAATAAAGTTTCGGAGAAGTCAAATTTTGTAACTATTTAAGTGTATTATTTAGATTACATTTTACTTGAACTTCCTTTCCCAGTCACTTCCAACATATCGATAAATTCTTACTTTGTTATATTTAAACAGATTCAAACTATTACTTAAATATTCTTGATCTTGCACCACTATTCATCATACTCACCATTACAAAACATCTCTACTAAGATTATTGATTTTTCGTAACTATCGTTACTCCTCTCTTAATTTTGTGATTGGCCGATTTGATTCCACGTCACAACATTACATCATACAATTATTACTACGGCCAATCACAAAATTACATATATTTTTATTTATTTAAATTACTAAATACATTTAATCATTTTTTATAAATCTATAAACTTTTCATACCTGTGAAACCTGTGAAAAAAGCTACATAGGAAAAACTAAGAGAAACTTGTTAACCAGGCAAAAAGAACACCAGAGGAACATTAAGTTGAAACAAACAGAAAAATCTGCAATTTCACACCATTTTTGGACAGAAAACCACAACATTGGCCACAACATTAAACTGTTAAAATCTTTAAGTGCACCCATAGAATTGGATATTTGGGAAAAAATATTCATAAACAAAAACCGTGATAAAGTTATAAATTTTGATATCCCGGCATTAAATGAAGTATTAAAACTTAGTGCCCCTAACACCAGATGGCAGAGTGATTGGAGCTCCGTAGTAGTGGAAGAAGAGGAAGGTTCATTTAGTCACCAAACAGCTGAGGATGAGATCGAATGATGTTGAAAACGTTTCAATCATACAACAACAAGTAAGTGAAGTTTGAGTGGAAACATAGTGACTCATAAATCAAACTAAAATATGAAGAATAGTTCACTGTTAATAATGCTTCTGCTTTTAATATTTATTTTCATACCTCCTCCAAACATAACCCAAAACTACTGTTACACAACACAGGTGCAATTTCCAAAGCCGAGCAACTTCTGCTACTAGAGAAAATAGATAATTTGCAGACGAGCTATATTGTGTCCATAGTTAAAAGTATCTGACTGCAGCTATTAAACAATTAGAAGAACAAGGTTTGTAAAAAGAGTAACATTGGGATATTTTTACTTCCATAAGGGAGCACCTTGTCAAAGACAAGTATGACTTTAGTCTTCAGAAGAACCCTGACATTGAGGATTTCATCACACCTGTAGAATGACATTCCAAGTGAATACAACATTTGCCTCACTGGTTTCTGTGGACGTCAAAAGAAGTTTTAGCATCTACAAAGACATTCTGTCTGCCAATAGACACAAACTTACTTTGAAAAATATAGAGATGCTTAATGTCTTGAAGTATAACAGCTTCATGTGATTACCTTCTTCTGATGAGTGATAATTTGATGTAATTGTTTGTACTTCAATAAATTTGAATAGAGGAAAGATAAATTGTTGAGTTAGTTGAATAACTCAGCACCCTTTTGTCCCTTTTTATTACCTTATTTGAACACCTTCTCCCTTCCTTTTTACAACTGAAATTTCCACCTAAAAATTGTAACCTTGCTGATTAGTCTACCAACAGTGAATTAGTGAGGGTAAGTCAGCCCATTATTGAAGCAGTGCAAGGTGGTGCATGCAACAGTGGAGGAAGTAAACATCAGTACTAAAAAATCTTTACAGAACAGTCTGAGCAGCGGTAAAAGTGAAATAAATTTAACTGAGCAGGTCTTTTATATATATGTATATATAAAATTTACGTCCTCCAACATTGTCATATTGGACGGTGAATGAATTGGGTGAAATGATGCTCAAATGAGTCCAGGGTCCATGGAGGTTAGAGTTACCGGACATTCATCTTGAAGGATAAGGGAAAACCCCGCAAAAACCTTATCCAGGTAACTCACCCTGACCGAGATTCGAACTCGGGACCTCTTGAACATGAGGCAGACATGCTACCATCTATGCTACCGAGGCGGGCTACCTACCTGAGCAGTGCTAACAATTTTCGTGACAAGTAGAGTGAATGTAGCATAACTTGATTATGTAATTTTCCTAAATTAGTTTTTTTAACAATGCTGTCAATTGCTAGGATTACAGCAAAACCACAGGAGTAACAGAATTTCATCCCACTGGAGTTCTTTTATATGCCAATAAATCTAATGACATTGGACTGTCACTTTTAAGAATATTTAAAAAGTTTCAGTTTTGGCCAGGTTTCCTCCACCCTCTTTTCTGTGATCTGTAATTAAGCATAGGATTTGACATAAATCCAAACCATCACCTTCATAGACTATAATCAGTCTCTCTCGTTTGAATATAGCCATAATGAAGCCTGAGCTGCTTCATCAAACTAACTCTTTTGGTTGATGTGACTGCTGTGTATGTTTAATCTTTGTACACCATTTAATATCCTTCAGTTCAGTATGCAAAGAGAAGTATGGTAGGTCTGGTACACTGAACAGATGTCCTTCAACTGGGATCCAGTTATTGCTTATTCTTTTTTTCCATTTAAAACTCAATTTTTTAATTTATATTTAGAAGGCTACAGTATAAAAAAGCTGTACTTCTTTATGTTTTGGTTTCTCTGGCAGAATTCTGGTAATTGATCTGTACAATGTTCCAGTGACTGCAGTAACTCTTTCTTGCACCTTCTGGATGTCTTTGCAATTATGGAAGAGAAAATCTGTCTTTGTGTTTACCCTGTTTCTTCATACACTCCCGCTCAAAAGTTTCCAGACACTAAGGGTGGAATGTATAATTTACAGAAATGGACAGGAAAGTGTACATAAAGAAGCAAAATCTCTAGCTTGGTTTATTGTCTCATCAAAGTTTAATTTAATTACCTAAGTGTATAACAATATGATCACAAAATATTGAAAATGATACTAAAATAATGACAGTATTGTTCAAAGTGTGATAAAGTTACTTGAAGTATTTTAAACTTTCTTTTTATTGGAAAAACGTCCTTTCACTGAAATCACATTCCCCACCCTCTGGGCATTCTCTGCATAAGTTTTTTAATATAAGATGTGCATTCGAAAGTGCATTTTGAGATGTAGGGCAAGTTTTCTTTACCTGGTGAGCCAATTCGTCCTAAAGTTAGCAATTGGGATTAGTTTCTGAAATTAATTGGGATTAAGTTCTGAAGACTGAGCTGGCCACTCTATAATTTTCAATTCTCCTGCCCTCTGCTGCACATTTTTAAGTATGTTTAGAGTCATTATCCTGCTGAAATATTAAGCCCCTATCTATTAGACGTTTACCTAATGGGACTGCATATTTGCTTAAAATGTTGTGAAAGCCATTTTTGTCAAGTATTCCCTTAATATTGTGTAGGGCGCCTACACCACTGAATGCAGAACAGTCCCACACCATTACAGATCCTCCATCACGTTTGACTTTTGGGATTATGGAGTCTGTATGCATCTGTTCAAATGGTGATCATCTTACATAAGTCTGTTGTCTGTTTCCAAAAACCTCAAATTTAAAGTCATCAGTCCAAAGCATCCCTTTCCAGTCATCAACAGACCGACTTTTGAGTTCCAAAGACCACTGAAGTCGTTTTCGTTCCTGAGAAGAGGTTTCCTCACAGCTACTCGCCCAAACAGATTGGCTGCTTTACGTCATTTCTTCACAGTATTAACTGATATTTCCTTATAGTCACTTGGATTAAATTTAGCTCCAATCACATCAGCTGTCATCTTTCTATTTCACTTGCTTATTAACACTGTAGTGTTATCCTTTGGTTGTGAATGCAGGCCTCCCACAACTCTTTTGGTCCTTATTTGATCCGTTCTCCCTTAATCTCTTTATGGCAACTGTTGTCCTGGGAATCTTCAGCATTTTTGATATTCCCTGAATTGAATAACCTGTTGTCAATGCTGAAAGTCTGCTTACAGTCTATATCCTGTAATTAAATACAATCATTTTACTTAATTTTGTGAAATTCCTCAAATTTTGAAAATACCTGAAATATTGGGCTATATTATTCTGAAAATAATGTAATAATCATATAATAATTTGAAATACACTTTTACTTACCCTTTTACAGATGCAGCAATCACTGCACTCGTACAAGCTGCTCTTAAAAGAATGAAGTGCTACACAATAATTCAGAATATGCAACTTAACCTGTCAGTAAGATTATTCTCACTCTGCATCTGTGTACATATAACTCAGCTTGAATAGCATGTATAGCAATATCAAGGAGTATCCATGTCTGTTTACAATGGTGGCACATATTTGAAATCTGTGATAAGATATGCTGGCCTTAGATATCTAAGTAGAGGTAGTTATTTTAGTTGAATTTTGAATTGCATGATTTTTACTGGGTGTCTGGAAATTTTTGAGCGGCTGTGTATATTTACAAAAATTAGCAATAACCTCAAGACTTTGACTTTCCTAAGTTGTACTTTTAGTTTTGATATTACAAGTGGTACTAATTAAGAAGTATTATCCCATTTCTTAAAATAGAACTGAATTTATCCATACTACATCATAATCTTACACTCAATGCACTATATGAGGACAAACAGAACAGAGAAGAATTTAAGTTAATTGATGGAAATCAATCATACCTTCACATCAGCCATGCACAGGCTAAGGTTTTGGATAGACTGAGTAAAACTGAAAAATTCAATGCCATGGTTAGGATTTGAACCACGGATAGATAGAGGTTTTGGATAGAGTAATAATCATTCATTCACACTAGTCGTGTACAGGCTAAGGTTTTGGATAGATGAAGCCCGGGACTGAAGCACTTGCATATGAGTCAAGTGAAGAATTTAATATCATGACAGCACATTGGTCATGGTTGCTCAATGGATAAGAGCAACTGGACGGAAAACAGAAGATCCGTGGTTCAAATCCTGGCCATGGAATTAAATTTTTCAGTTTGACTCTATCTATCCAGAGGAGAGTTGTTTATTTGGATCAAGTTATCACAACCTAAACAGTTTACTTTATGTCATTCCATTTACACAGGTTGATTTTCTACTCTACTACTCTAGATCATTTGTCAAGGTCTTATAACAGAAGAAGAGAGATAATTATATTACGCTGTACTGTCACCTATACAGTGGGAATAAAAGTCGACATCATGCATGAATTATAAAATAACTGTTTTAAGACTTTAATTCCCTGAATTTGAAACATATTTTAATATTTCTTTATGGACATGTGCTTTTCATTTTGTATACTAATCCTTTATTTTCTAAAACATTCTGAGAATATTTACTTTCTTATCCACTGTTATGTTGCTTGTATATTACAACTGACCTGAAGCCATGTAGTAATGCAGAATATAACCGCTTCATGTTTAACTGGAAGATAATGGCTAATTATATCCTGAGTGCGACGTAAAATAAATGTGCTAGTCAGGTGGTTCAATTCTGAAGCTCTTTTCTCTCCAAGAATTTTTTCATCATTTGCAGCTGACGGCTCTTGAGATGCAATGATAGGTTCCTCAAAATATCTACGAAATGCTGCAAAGCACAAATATAGAATTCAAAGACATTAATGATTTGCATCCTTATTCCTGGTAATTTATTTTAATACAAAATTTGAAATATACATATAATAGGAGTAGAATTAACACATACTCAAGGGTCAAAAAATTAAAATTAGGTATGAAGAGGAACTTGCACAAAACATTTTTAAAATTTAGGGGATAATGAGAATAAAGAGAAAACTGGGATTGTAGAACAACTGTAGAGGCAAATTAAATAAGTTATAGAAGAGACAGCATTGGAACCTTCAGACACACAACCTAAAGATCAAGAAGAATGGCGTGGCTTTTGTTCAGATTTACGGACATCCCCCAACGCCTGCACCACTCTTCTGTGAGATGGAGGTGTCTCTGTGTTGGGTTGAACGCTCTGAGAATGTGTCTGTCCTTGCTGAACTACAGCACATCGTAATTAATTATAGGCAAATAGTTTGATCAAGAATTTCAAAATAGTGGATGTGATATATTTATATAGAAATGGTTAAACAAGCCCACAGGAGCCAAAAATCAAGAGTAGAAGATTTGAGGAACGCATTGCATAAAGTATGCTGAAATAAAAAGAGGAAAAATACAGAAGCAAGTACTAAATGTAAAGAAGAAAATCTTCAAGGAAATAAACTAAGGAGAGCATAAATGAAGCAGTCAGATACTTATGAAAGAGCTTCAAGCCACAAATTAACAAATGCAAAGATAAAGAGGGTGATCACATGGTCAATAGAACATTTAGAGGAAATTAGATGAAAGGAATATTTCCATACACTTTTCAGTATAACAACAAAATCAGTATAACAACAAAATGGAGCGCCCAAATGAACTTGTTGTCGACGGGCCCTAATACACCACCACACTACACAAACTGGAGCAAGAAAAATAAAAACAAATGGAAAATGGAAACAAAAACAAGAAAAGTCACCTAATATAGTATTACAGAAATAGTACTGCAAACAGTGCAGAGTAATAGATTTCTAGGAGCGCGCCAGTGTGTAGGCCTGGATCAAGACACTTGCTGAGAGAGAGAGGCAAACAGAGAGCATGAGAAAGAGATAGTCTGGAATTTCCTGCTGCCATCGTGATTGTTGTCAAATGGTCCACTGAATTCTAGAACAATAACTGTAATACAAAAGCGCTGCGGCTGTCAGAGCAGAGTCAGTTGTTAATTGCAGTTGTTAACTGACATGTGTGGACATTTGAAGGTACTGTAATCAATTCTTTTGTTTGTTTACGTGTGACACGACCTTGAGGACTGCGTTTGGGTATGTTATGTCATTTCGCTTCTGTAAGGGGTGTACAAAGCGTCTTTTTCCTGAAATAAATAGCATTTTAAATTTCTGTAAACTAGATTTAATTGTAAGAACCCATAAAGTCACATTTGGTGTCAAGAGTTGAACACGACGATGGAAGCTGCATTGGCAAAGATTTTAGAGAAGATGGAAGAAATGAAAGCGGCGAACGACAGCCTGGCCACGGAAATGAAAGCGGCAGACTACAGCCTGGCCACGGAAATGAAGGCGGCAAATAACCTGGCCGCAAAGATGGAAACGCAAATAACAACCTGGCCGCGAAAACGACCGAAATGAAGGCCGAATTAGCCACAGAAATAAAGGCTCAAACGAAGGCCTCGCCGCCAAATTTAAGGAGCAGTTGGCCGGCGTGAAGGAGGACGCCACGGAACCGCCTTAACGACCTAGAGGGAAAGGCCGGAACACAAAGCAGGAACACAAAGTTTCTGAACGCCATAGTGGAGAACATCGTCGGCAGAAGGTTGAAGGATTTGAAGGCCAACGCGCCGGGATACGACTTAACATCTGTACGTGTCAAAGCACCTAAGTACGATGGCACGTCAACTTTCGAAGTCTTCCGCCGCCAATTTGACACATTGGCCAAGCACAACAAGTGGTCGCCAGAAGAAGAGGCCGCACAGATAATAGCCAGCCTCCAGGGATAGGCCGCAGAGGTTCTGAACGCGGTCCAGACAACGGCGGGGCCCAAGGACATCTGGGAGGCCCTGGAAAACCGCTTCCAAAATCATCGCTTGGCCGCAGAATACAGCAGACGATGAATTATAGTCGTTGCAGGAGTTCGCCCTGGCAATCGAACAGATGGCTGGCAAGGCTTTGGACAGCCTCCCAAATATATTGCTATCCCATGAAGCCACCTACTTCATCGGCGAATGGGTAAGAGACGCCGAGATAGTCAGCGCCTAATGCTCGGCGACTAAAAGATCAACAAGGCGCTAATAACCGTATTAAGGATGGAGGTAGCCAAGATGACGGCTACCTCCACTTCGAGAACAAGGTCTATCCGCGACAATGCAGACTAAAGACCAGCCGACGGACTCCACCAACGACCATGTGGCATGTGTTGGCTGTGTGGCCAGTCAGGATACCTGGAGAGACTGCCCACACCAGGAAGAGCAGCCGGAAAATCGACTAAGGCCCGACGTGGCGAGGGGCACGTCGACACCATTATCACAATCCCCTCAAGTGACACTGCGCACCGTCAGCTGACGTATGTATGACAGCTTCATCGCGAAGGGTGGCTGAGAGGGAAGCCGTGCCGCGCGGTTGTCGATACCGGGGCAGCCGTGACCATCATCAGATCTGACGTAGTCAGGAGTTTGCCGAGCCGACCATACCAGCTAATTACGGCAGTATACGGTAAGTGTTCGTCGGAAAGGTGGCTGAGGAGGTAATACTGAGACTGAATGCCCTCAGGAGCCACGAGGCGACGGTCGACGTCGCCAGGAAGGTCCTGCGGCTCAATAGAGAAGAAGTGATACTTCGGCATTCCGAAGAATGCCTTGGAACTTGCAGTCATCCTGTGGGAAGACGTGGTTCTCCCCGCGAGAAGCGAGGTAGTGGTGACGGCGCAACTGGAACGCCAGCGGACGAAGAACATGATTTTGGGCCGGAAAACGCCTGTGCACAGACTGTGTACAGCCAGATCATTTTTGCCCTGCAGAGAGGAAGTACCGGTGAAGCTGCTTAATCCAACATACACCGATCACGCCGTCCAGGCCAGGACGGATTTGGGGACTGCAACCCCTTTGTCAGCATAGCGCTAACTAACCAGACCCAGTAGCCGCAACACCTGTAGCCCCGGCTGAAAGGCTCATTGGAGAGGTCGATCGACCACCTAACCACAGAGTAGCTAAAGAAAGTTAAAAAACTGGTGGGACGATACCAGCGCGTCTTCAGTCAAGGCGATAGCGACTACGGCCGCACGGATCGATTAAGGAGACACTGGAAACCTTGGGGTAAACAAGACCTGCACCGCACTTCTACATCTACAGTTGGACGGCATGGTTGAGAGATACGTCAAGACCTTAGAAGAACACCTGAGGAAGGATGTGGCCAGCCATCAGCGAGACTGGGACGTCAAGGTGCCTCTGTTCTTGCTGGGCTACGGCCCATAAAGACAGGACATCATTGGGGTAATGCCAGGAAGCTTACTGTTCGGCGGAAAGTTACGCGACCCTTGTGACCTGGCTTTAGGGCGACCCCGGAAGTGAAACAGCCAGCAACCGAGTATATGGAGAACCTCGTGGACCTTTTCCACGACCTGCATGAGATGGTTCGTCATAACATCCAGATGGTGAGCGACCGCAAAAGGTCCTGCTACGTCAGGTAAGGCAACAGCCAAGGATTATAGCAAGGTGAGTTGGTCTGGTAGTACCGCCCTACCCGGAACAAAGGACGCTGCCGAAAACTTCAACGACCGTAGCAGTGGCCATACCGGGTGGTAAAGAGAATTAACGACAACGGTCTACCGCATCCAGGTGATTCCCCGAGTAAAGGTGTTCTTGATACAATACAATAAAATAAAATATATATAAAATGGTGGCACACCTGGATCCTCAGGCCCACTACGATAGTGCTGTTCGGAACGACTAGCCTTGAGGAGCGAGCAATGTTGTGAGGGATTGTTGTGCGGCGGACCGCACCCAGCACGTGGGCGCGGAGCTGGACGCTTGCCGAGAGAGAGAGAAACAGACACATAGTTGGAATTTCTGCTGCCATCGTGATTGTTGTCAAACTATCCACTGAATTCTATGAACAATGAGTGAAGATATACAAGCGTCGCGGCTGTAAGAGGGGAGTCAGTTGCGAGTCGCAGTTTTAATTAAGTCTGCAGCTGTGTGGACATTTGAAGATACCGCAGTGAATTCGTTTGGCGGTTTACGTGTGGCAGACGACCTTGGGGACTGCGTTTGCGTATATCACATCATTTCGCTGCTGTAAGGGGTGTACAAAGCATCTTTTTACTGAAATAAACCGCATTTTAAATTTCTGCAAACTAGACTTTTAATTTTAGGAACCTACAAGGTCACAATAACATATAGCTGAATTTTATAAATGTGCAGCAAGGCAAAAAAAAAGAAAATATAAAACTGATAATAAAGATATGGAATGAAGAGGCAGCACAACGGAAAAAATTATAACCATGCTAATATATTGTGACTTCGTGGGTTCGTAGAATTAAAAGTCCAATTCATCGAAATTCTAAATGTTTTTTATTTCCATAGAAACACACTGCGTAACAGCAGAATTGCATCACATATCACAATCTACAACACCAAGGTCGATGACAGTAAAAAACAGCTTACTCAACTTCCACTGTTTACAACACTCGTGTTACGCAACATCTGTTCACAGTTACGACTGACCCTTGGCAAGTCGTCGCTCTCTTAAATACCAAATTGATAAATTCGAGACTTCTCAAGCAAATAAGAAAAAAAACTATACTCTGTCAATCGAGATATTACTAGAACCTTCCTTACGGGAAACCCTATCTGGGCCGGCAAGTCACTCACCTCAAGCGCTATGTTTATCTGCTTATGCAAGTACCGTCCGCCTGTTATCTTTATGTGGAGGCTCTTTGTGTACTCAAGCCGCGCTTATCTCTCGGCACCGAAATTTCTGTGCTTTTCGCCGCGACACTTCTCCCTCCTCAAGGCTGGTCGTCCCGAACTTGACCATCGTAGCGGGCTAGACGATCCAAGTCTACCACCAGCATCTTCCTTCGCGGCAACTTCTAGATGCGGTAGACCACGTCGTTAATCCTCCTCATCACCCGGTATGGTCCTTGCAATGGTTGCCGGAGTTACGGGCATCGTTCCTTGGTCCGGGTACGGCGGTACAACGAGACTAGGTCAACCTACTGAAACCCTCGGCTGTTGGCTTGCCTGTCGTATCGGGTCTTCATGCGGTCGCTCGCCTTCTGAATGTTCTGACGAGCCCGTGGTGTCGTGTGTAGACAAGCGGTAGGCCAGCAAGAACAGTGGCGCCTTGATGTCGCAGTCTCGCTGATGGCTGGCCACTACCTTCCTCAGGTGCTCTCCTAAGGTCTTGAGATATCTCTCCATCATGCCTTCCGACTGTGGATGTAGGTGTGTGTTGCGGGTCTTGTTCACCCCAAGTCTTTCTAGTGCCTCCATCAGGTTAGACCCAAAATTCGTGCCTTGGTCGCAGTGGAGCTTAAACGGCACCCCAAATCGGCAGAACACCTCCTCCACGAGGCAGGTTTTGATGGTCCTCGCCTCCTTGTTCGAAATGGGATACACCTCCGACCACTTGGTGAATTAGCCCACGAACACCATTAGGTACTTGTTGCCTCGGTCGGACACTGGGAATGGTCCAGCTATGTCTACGACGATCCTTTCGAATGGCGCTCCGAAGCTGTACTACTGCATGCGAACACGGCTCCTAGTCTGGGGGCCGCGACTCGCCGCGCACATGTGACATTGACGGCACGATCTATCAGCATCTGCTCGGAACTTCAGCCAGTAGTAGTGCTGCCGAAGTTTTTCGATCGTTCGGAATGCTCCCAGGTGTCCCCCTGAAGTACCAGCGTGCACTTCCTCCAAGACTTTCGGGGCCTTCGGGGAAGTACCAACTGCTCGCTCTGCGTCTTCCCATCAGGCGATTCTTATATCCGGAACAGCACACCCTCTCTTGTCTTCAGTGAGTTCCATTGGGTCCAGTACGACTTGTAGGTGGCGTTCCTCGGTGCGATGTCCTCCCAGGTTGGTCTAGTCCCTGCCTCCACTTCCCTCAGGAGTGGTCCCAAGTCTGCGGCCGCCAGCTGCTCCTTCCTCAGGCCTGCGCTATCCCAGCCTTCCGCGGGCACGGCCGTAACCGCTCTGACAGCTGCGACACGCTCCTTCTCTTCCGCTCTTGTGCATTGTCCGCAATCGTCTGGACAGGGTCTTCGGGACATGGCGTCTGCGTTGCTGTGGCTCTTCCCTCTACGATGTTCATAGCTGAAGTCGTACTCCTGCAGCATCTGGACCCAACGGTGGTCTGGCCTTCCAGGTTCCTAAAGCTCAATAGCCAGGTGAGGGCGGAGTGGTCAGTCCTCAGGTGGAATGGCTGACCGTACAAGTACTTGTGGAAGTGCTCGAAGGTCTCTACTACCGCCAGTAACTCTCGCCTGGTGACGCAGTAGTTCTTCTCTGCCTTGGATAGCGTCTTGCTGAAGTAGGCTATCACCCGTTCGTGGCCATCCTGAACTTGCGATAGGACACTTCCACTGCAGTGTTCGCTAGCGTCGATGTCCACAAGGAAAGTGACGCCTGGTTGTGGGAATTCAAAAATAGGAACACTGCACAGTGTCTTCTTCAGGTGCTGGAAAGCGCCTTCGGCGTCCTCCGTCCACGCATAGCGTCGATGTTCTTCTGACACGTGGGTAAGGGGTAGGGCGATTTTGGAGAACCGCTTTATGGAGCGGCTATAATAACTGCACAGCCCTAGGTAACTGTGCAACTCTCTCTTATCCTTTGGCCGAGGCCAATCTCTCACGGCCTGTGTCTTCTCCGGATTTGGCCATTCCGGTTGGTGAGAATATGTGGCCCAGGTAGTTCACTTCCTTGCGGAAGAGCTGACACTTCGCGTTCAGCTTCAAATTGGTTGCCTGCAGTTTCTGTAACACCTTGCGCAGGTTGTCGAGATGGTCTTCGAACGTCTTGCCGTCAATGATGATGTCTTCCAAGTATAGGAGGCATGCGCCATATGTCAATCGTCTCATTACTAATTTCATGAGGCGTTGGAATGTGGCTGGGGCGTTGCAGAGGCTAAAGGGCATAACTGTGAACTGCCAAAGCCCTTGGCCTATCGAGAATGCAGTCTTCTCCTTATCTCTCGGGTCTCGAACCACCTGCCAGTAAATCAACTTCAGGTCCAGGGTCGGGAACCACTACGGACCAGCAAGCATGTCCAGGGTGTCGTCAAGCTGGGGTAAGGGGAAACAGTCCTTCCGGGTGACAGCGTTCAGCTTCCTGTAGTCCAGACAGAAGCGTAGCTCGACGTTCTACTTTGTCACTAGAAATACAGGGGGAACACGAAAGGCTTCCAGACTCTTCAATCACTATCCTAGACTTCATGTTCTCTAGCATGTCTCGTACAGCCGCTTGTTTTGCAAGCGGAACGCGTATAGGTGGTTGCCGAATGGGCCGGGCGTCTCCGGTGTCGATATGGTGAAGCACGTTATACGTGCGGCCGTAATCACTGTTGCCTTGGCTGAAGACGTGCTGGTATCGCCTCAGCAGTTGTCGAAATTTCTCCAGCTGCTCTGCGGTCAGGTAGTTCGCCGCCCTCTCCAATGAGCCTTCCAGCCGGGGCCCCAGGTGTTGCGTCGGTACCGGCTCCTGTGTCTAATCGATTGCGGTTACGCTGATCACGGGCTCACACGTCCCCAGCTCCGTTCCGGCCTGGACGTCGTGATCGGTGTCTGCCAGGTTGAGCAGCCTCACTGGTACCTCCTCCCTGCACGGCAACAATGTTCCGGCTACACACAGTGCGTGCACAGCCGTCGTCTGGTCCAGCATCATGTTCTTCATCCACTGGCCTTCCAGTCGCGCCGTCTCCAGCACCTCGCTTCTCGCGGGGACAACCACGTTTTCCTTGAGGACGACTCTGCAGATTCCATAGCGGTCTCCGGGCTGCCGGAATATGACCTCTTCTCCATTGAGCCGCAGAACCTTCCTGCCGATGTCCACCGGGGCGTCTTGTCTCCTGAGCGCATCCAATCCTAGTATCACCTCCTAAGCCACCTTCGCGACGAACAACCACAGACGTACGGCACTCCATCCCGAGGTCAGTTTCAGCAGGGCCTTCTTCTCCACAGGCAAGGTGTCATCCGATGCCTTCACATTTTGGTATGGTGGGCTAGGCTTCCTCGTCGATAAATCCTTGGCTACGTCAGGTCTGATGATGGTCATGGCTGCCCTGGTGTCCACCAGCACACGGCACGGCTTCTCTCTCACCCAACCGTCCGCGATGAGGCTGTCATCCACACGCCGGCTGACGGCACGGAGTGTCATTCGAGGAGAGGGTGGTGATGGCGCCGACGTGCCCTACCTACGACGACGCTTACTCGTTTTCCGGCTGCTCTTCCTGGTGTGGGCAGTCTCTCTCCAGGTGTTCTGGCTGTCCACATGTTATTTTTATCATATATTATTTTTAAAGGACAGTTGAAAAGGAACCCCATTTTGAAGATAAATGGTCAAATTATCACACGTGAGACCCATATTAGATATCTGGGATTACAAGTTGACGAGAAGTTAAATTTTGATGTGCATGCAAAAAAATATCGGAAAAGGCTGGGAATATCATGATGAAAATAGCTACTTTGTGAACTAGGAATTTGAAACTACCGATAAAAGCTATCAGGACCTATATCAACAGCACCAATGAAATGTGTAGTGTTTAACGCCCGCTTTTACTACATACGGCACCGCAGGCGGTCAAGAGCATCATGATTGGTATCACCGGTTATGGTGCAGCCATTTGGGCTCATCGACTTGGGTTGCAGAAGAATATAAAGATCCTTCGAAGTATGCAGAGACAGTTCTTGATACGATCAACTGGAGCAGTTCGGACATCTTCGACTATGTTATTACTGATCATCCTGGGAATAGATTCTGTCATCAGAAGGAGAGGTGCATTATATTGGTTAAGGAAAGGTAGACAAGATTAGATAGAAGAGATCATGGGAAATAGATGCGAGGATAAGCGAATTGTAAATCAGATAATTCTAGATGAGTGGCAACGCGAGTGGAATATGGTAGAAGAAAGTAAAAGAGTATATAGTATTTTTTCAGATGTGAGAGAAAGAATTAAATTGACATATATCACCTAAGCAAGGATTAGTACATTATCTGACGGGACATTGTGCCTTTGGAATGTACCTCAAGAGAATAAATAGAATCGATTCTAATGATTGTATTATGTGTAGTGTGCAGGATACTGCTGAACATTGTCTATTTGAATGTGTGAAGCATGAAGAGGAGGTATCCGGACAACGACAAATTTTAGTAGGAAAATCTATTTATGAAATAATTCGGAACAGTGAGGATTATAAAATTCTGGAGGAAATAGCAAGGATCATTTTTAGGAAGTCACGGGAGAGTTATATCGAAAGTAGACAAAGGGAATCCAGAAGAGGAGCTAGAGTATATAATGATAGGCAGCCACAACTAACGAGAGAATCCATTAGATTATGAACCAGATGACTTCCACCACAAGAGGATCGGAGATCACAGATGAGTGAGGACCTGGAGGAGCAGGAACATCAGGAGCCACGATAGATCAACCGCATACGACCCTATTGGGTGTAGTTAAGCAGGATCGAGGCGGCTGGCAGAAGAAGGATGGTGGGAGAGATGCAACTCCTACAAGAGGAATGAATAGTTAGAGGAGATAGGATGGTTTAACACTTGGAACTGATGAAACTTCCTTTTCTAAGGATGCACATGGATAGCTATGTGATACCGTTTGAGAAAAGCATTGGATACCAGGGACAGGTACTTATTCAAATGTAGATGGTAGGAGCGGTAATTCTAATAGTTTTGTGGTAGTAGTGGTTTTTGTACAGTGTAAATGTAGTTTAGGTTTGTTGTTATGTAGAGAATTACCGCTTAGATATAGTTTAGATTGTGTTTTGTAAGTCACAGGTATTAGTGACCTAGGTTTAGTTAGTTTAGTTATTTAGTTTTAGGAATTATATCTGCAAATATGTAAATAAAGAGGAAATAATAAAGCTGAAAAGAGGAAAAAGGAAATAAAATTTGTGGAAACTATGCCTTGGTTTTGCTTCTAGATGCCAAGGCATGGTTAAGCAGATTTTATTTTTGTCCACATCCACAACACAGGACACTAGGTCTTCGCCGGCGTCCCTCGACTGGTCTTCGGTCTCCATTATAGCGGATACTCCTTGTTCTGGAAGTCGACGTAGCTCTCACCTTGGCCACCTCATTCCTCAATGCTGCCATTAGCGTTTCGTGGATGGTTTTGTAGTCGCCGAGGATTAGGCACTGACGAATCTCCGTATCTCATAGCCCATCAACGAATGGTAGACGGCTTCCCGGGATACGAACTCTGGTGGGACGTCGACTAAGGCTTTGCTAGTCAGTTGCTAAATTTCCAGGGCGAACTCCTGCTGCGTCTCCCTTGGCTGCTACGAACTTTCCTTCAGCTGGCTGGGATAGGCTGCGGCTAAGCGGTGGTTTCCAAAACGATTCTCCAGGACCTCCCACATGTCGTTGGGTGCCGCCGCTGTCTGGACCGCATTCAGGACTTCTACGGCCCGTCTCTGGAGACTGGCTAATAGCTGTGCGGCCTCTTTCTCTACTGAGCACATGTTGTGTTTGGCCACCATGTCGAATTGACGGCGGAAGACTTCGCAAGCTGTCACGCCGTCGTATTTAGGAGTTTTAACGCGCGCAGATGTTGTGTCGCATCCCGGTGCATCGACCTTTAAATCCTTTAACCTCCTGCCGACGACGTCCTCCACCATAGCGTTCAGGGACTTTATGTTGCTGTCGGCCTTTTCCTCCAGCTCGTTAACGCGGCTCGTCAGGTGTTCGACGCGCTCGTCCACTTGACCCATCCGCTTGCCCAGCTCCGTGACGTCATCCCTCACGCCGGTCAACTGCTCTTCAAACTTTGTGGTGAGGGCCTTGTTTGCCACTTACATCTCCATGGTCAATTCGGTCATCTTCTCGGCCAGGCTATCTTTCGCCGTTCTAATTTTCTTCAGTTCCGCGGTGAGGTTGTTATTAGCCATCTTCATTTCTTTCAATTCCGCTGCCAGGTTGCTGTTTGCCGTTTCCGATTTCGTCGTTAATTCGGCCTTCATTTCTTCCATCTTCTCGGTGATGTTGCCGTTCGCCGTCTTCATTTGTTTCAGCCCTGCGGCCAGGTTGTTATTTGCCGCTTCTGTTTTCGCAGCGAGGTTGTCATTTGCTGCTTTCATTTGCGAGGTCAGTTGGGCCTTCATTTGCATCTTCTTCTCCAGAATCTTTTCCAATGCAGCCTCCATGTGTTGTTATTCGTGTTATGTCGCACTCCTGACACCAATTGTGACTTCGTGGGTTCGTAGAATTAGAAGTACAATTTGCCGAAATTCTAAATGTTCTTTTTTTTCATAGAAACACACTGCGTAGCAGCAGATTTACATCACATATCACAATCTATAACACCAAGGTCAATGACAATAACAAACAGCTTACTCAACTTCCACTGTTTACAACACTCGTGTTACATAACATCTGTTCACAATTACGACTGACTCTTGGCGATTCACTGCTCTCCTAAATACCTTTTAAATACCTCTCTTAAATACCTGAATACCTTAAATAAACTTGAGAGACTTCTCGAGCATATAAGAAAAACAATTGTTCTCTGTCAATCGAGATATCATTAGAACCTTCCGTACGGGAAACCCTGTTTGGGCCGGCAAGTCACTTATCTCAAGCGCTATGTTTATCATATTTGGCATATTACCTTGCTTGTTTTTGCTGATATAATCTCTCCAAAACCGAACTAGTATTTAATCTTCTCTATATCGTACGTAATTAATTATAATTTTATAGTAACGATTCTATTTCAATTTGAACCTTCAATGAAAATTACATATGTTTCCTTGCCATTCCATCTGAAATTTGCAAACAATGTATATTGCA
The DNA here is from genome assembly GCA_030765055.1 of Mantis religiosa. Taxonomy (NCBI): domain Eukaryota; kingdom Metazoa; phylum Arthropoda; class Insecta; order Mantodea; family Mantidae; genus Mantis; species Mantis religiosa. The sequence continues at coordinate 134,210,950 of CM060951.1, forward strand.
AATCATATTTTGTATGAGGCACATCCATCACGTAAACGCTGCCAGTATGCCTCTACATTTGCAATAATTATAAAACACGTCTAAAATTTCTAATATTTTCAGAAATGAAATAAATAAATTACATTAAATATTTTGCTCATTAAAATTTTACTTAAATCATCTTTTTCTTTCTTTTTCTTTCTACATGGTTTTATCTTCTTTACTCTTCCAAAATTTTAGAATACCGTATGTTCAAATTTTAATAACAATTTTCTTTCAATCGCCATTTCATTTCAAATTATCCTATGTTTCTGCCAATAATATTAATTCCATTAATTCAAGCTACTTTCTTTTAATATCGATGTGTAACATTTAACTATTTGATATTCTAACAGACTATAGAACACACTATTTCTCGCTCATGATTAGTTTGATAACCACGATTTATTACTCCAATACGTCTTTGCATTTCGATAGAATATAATTTGTTAAAATACACACTTCAAATGCGTTGATACGTTCATCCTTTAATCATAAAGAAGATTAAGCCACCTTATTTTCCGACTACTAAGTAACATTATCACAATATGTTTATTCGTTTTTTTATCTTTCTTAAATTATATCACTTTTTGTTTGAATTTATTCTACTCACCTTTCAAACGCAAGCAGCTACTCCATGAAAATTTCACTTTTCGCAGTACACCATTTCCTTTAACAGTGAAATTGAATCTACAACCGCTTCCGAACACCCTCTTATTGCGAATTTATTACACTAATAATATACTTGTGCTTTTTGCTTTAGATAACATTCACCACATCCAAACAACTATAATTCTCACCCGAAACATTAACACGCAAAATTAAATTTATTAATGCGTCCTTCATCTGAGAACATACATTCCCATACCTGAACACTACTAGACTAGATTCTGTCTGCTGACAGTGTTAGCATGCAACGAGTTATCCCTTAGTTGGCAATTCCCAGGCGGACACCCAACACTTGCTGTATCGACCTCTTGCCAATAAGTTACAACTTCCTTTGGCCTTCGCAGAACGAAGTGTTTATCACCAACACGTACATTCTACATACTTTATTCTAGGATATATAACTCGATAATCACACCGGCTACACATTACTGTTTACAGTACTTATCTAAGCTTATTTTACTTTAGATAATAAACATTTTTTTCCATATTTATGTCCTAGGTTTCCTCAGTAACAAGTTTCTTTTCTTTACATGTGACACTTTATTTGCTATCAATAACTAGTTCTATTTAAACCTTTATGTTTACGCCTTACTGGTCTGTTATGCTATTTGTTTCTATTCGTTTGTAATCTAGTTCAGCCTACGAATGAAACGCCTTATAACTACTTTGCTTATCTCAGTGGCATATTACCGATTACGTCCATTTATTATTTCACGAAAATAACCCCCTCAAATGAGACTATTTTTACATAGGCTTAATTCCCGACAGACTGTTCCTAATTTCTTTAAAACGCATTCCCACCTTCTTACCGGTTTTAACATGAAAGGTTCTCCAATTCGTAACGATTTGTTTTTCCAAGAAGTATCTGTGTTTTTGTTTTAATTTGGAAAGATATTCAAACGATATTTTCTGAAGACTTCTTAGTTTTCCACTCTTACAGGAAACTCATATTACACCTGTTTCTTTTCCTTAACACTGCTTACATTGGAAATTCTCACAACGGTGACTTGGGAACCGTTGACATAGCAAACCGGATCACATTTGTAACAGCAACACCACACTTTCGACAAGCAAAGCATCCTTTGTACAAGGCGCGAATCTCTTCGCTCCTCAGAATGTTATACAACTGTAACCTTTCTTATTATAGTCCTAATAAAAATTCAAACTCCAATTTCAAGCTTTAATGTTACATTTTGTATCGCCATCATAGGAAATAATTCTTTTGTCTTATGTTATTCCCCTCCAAGCTTTTAAAATACACCAGAGGTGCACCGTGTTTTTAATTATAAATCAGTTCAATGTGACCTTATATTCTCTGTGCTTAAAAGTTATAAGTTATGATCGTTGTAACCAAATGCTTAGGATTTGTTAAGATAATGATTCTTTGTAAGTACCCTTTGACTTTAAGAACAACCGCGAGGCGTTCTTAGAGGTTCCTTCTAAGTGATTATACATTCTAGTGTTAATGTGTTCTGTTACGAATCAATCGCAAGATTTTCGGAGACAATTTTAGTGAATATATACGCATATACCATGGTGTCCTCAAGTTTCAGGCTTCCAAGCTATAAGAGTTTTTTATGTATGAGTGACAGGGGCTACATCCTTCGGAGATCGCAAGACCCCGAGGCGTATAGGCCACTCATGGTGATTTGATATAGATAAAGCTGTTATGATATAAAAGGGATTTTTCGCGCAAGCGTTTTCCCCTATAAACATTGCAAAGTCAAAGCTATATAATTACTGATCAGTATAAATGAAGAAGAAAAAGAATGATGACTGCGCAGTATGTATGTGAAGTTTGCTGTGGGGGAGACCTCCCTCAATCAGCTTACAGTGAAGAGTGATGCTAGTATGAAAGATAATAAAGAAACACAAATCCTAAGATAATATAAATAGTTGTATTAACGGCAATAATTTGAGGAGAAAGCAAGGAAAAAGCACCAAAAGAACAATAATCAAAGGAACGCACAGAATTTTCTTTTTTTCAACTCACGTGTTACCTCAGATTATAAGTCGTAGAATTCAGATGCTTCCCCAATTCACCCTTAAATATGTGTAAAGACACGCGCCACTTATCTTAAAAGTATGTGTGTGCAGATTATTCAATTACTTTTAATCATCATGTAGTGATAGTTTACAAGCACTCAAGTTATTTTAAATCCCTCTATATGTCGTGTACCTACTCTTGTGACTGCCCATTAATACAGTCTAAAGCACAAACTTAAAGACTCATAAGACTATTCTAGCTATGTATGGATAATATAACCAAAAACAAATGATTGAACTAATCAATCTGTTGAGGTCTCTTTGCAGACATGGTGCCATGGAACTTACAATGAAAGCCACTACATTTATTATGACCATACCCTTCTGTAATAATTTATACTCAAAATGCCACAGAACATACTCACATTCATGGTAGGAAATACAGAAATAATAATAATACAGAAATAATCAACAGGAAATACAGAACTAGTCATTGTTATGTAACATCCATTTATATCAGTGACCTAACTATACTCAACTCAGTGCTGTTAATCTCAATATCAAATCATACTATACTATATACTAAAGGCAATAAGATCGATGCTGTTTCATAAATATTGTCACCCAATTATCGGAAAGCCCGACCAACGACAGCTGAGAAGGGACCAGAGGCATCCGGGCCACACCCACTCATTTATCTCAGTCACTAACTGAGGGGATGATTAGGGAAGTGTCACTTGTCGCTGGCCGCCTCTTCCCCCTTCCCCTGGCGTCTGGAACCTTCACGGTGATTCACTGAAACGAGAGACTTCGAAAAAACGGCGATATTCCTATAAAAAGGGCTGCAGTGAGTGAATTGAGTCAGTTCTTGGCGAGCTGTGAGGAGCGCCCAGTGAGGGGACGGACTGCGTACGTGCGTCGGAGGAGTTTACGTAATTGCGAGTGCAAGTGGAACTGTAACGGACAAACTGGTGAATCATAATTGTGTGCATTACGTAATTCTGTGTAATTGGCAAGTGTTCAACTGTAAGTCGGTAGACATAAAGAACATTTTTGAGTGGTGCAATTGGACTTTTCATTTCACGAACCCACAAAGTCACAATATCCTAGAACACACTTTATAACAGCATGACTCTTGTATCAATATCTCATGTTAGCCCAGCGACTGCCAGAGTCATTTAACCAGTTTTTGTCGTAGGAACATAAAGATATAAAAATTTCCTCTGTATGTTATTAAAATTATTTTCTATGTATATGTGATGAATTGTTACTTCCCAGTATGAAGACTTGTTATATTCATTATTATTTATGTGTCTTATTCAATATCTACTGTTCTGTCAACCTACCAGACACAAGTTTTGTTAATTAATCTAGTGCAGATATAATTAAATACTGCTCTGTATTTATGCAACAAGGTAGCTAAACAGTGTATTCACTGAATTCTTCCTCTGAAATTCTAATAGTTTAATTTTTAACAGCAATTACATATGTTTTAGTTCAACACAGTGACATAATGTAATTCATGATGCCACTATAAATAATATATGTAATCTGTTTACTATTGGTAGCACATTGTCTTGTTAAATATTTGTTATTTAGTATGTTAAGAACAGAGTGGAACATCTATGTATTTTCTTAATAACTTTGCTTATGGTACTTCGCCATAAGTCAAGCATAAAATTTCATTGTAGTATACTTCATAATGATTAACTAATTTTTTTCTCTTTTTCTTTTCTCCCTTTCTCCCAGTTCAATTGTTTAACATACTTTCATACATGTTCTACTACCATCAATTACATTCAACTGGTAGTTTCGATTATTTACAATGTATTTATTTTGTGTTGGATTTCATTTTTATGAGTTCAATTGTAAAAGGTGTAATACCTGGAGCATATATCCATCCCTTTAGTCCCATTTACCAAACCCCTATCCTATATAAATGTTTGATATTCCCCCCTAATCCTAAGTTGTTTTCTGTTGCTGCATAAAATGGATCACCGTCGCCGGACACGAGATACCTGCACCATGGTTGAGCTACCAGAAGAGAGACCTCCACGAAGATGGACCCTCACAGCTGCTACTGACCTGGGACAACAGCTCTTCCCAAATGATTTGTACCTCATTAGGAGTGGCTCACGCTGCAGTCAGCTCTTCCCAGATCAACTACTGCATCTCAATGAATGGTTGGAGCTGTCATATGTCCTGGGTAATCAGTGAAGCAACTATACTAAGATGAAATCCAATATTGCGAGAGTGACTTACGTAAACAATTTGGAATTCACTCCTACATGTTTTCGTCAGCTCACCTGCAAGGACCTATAACAGTGACGCAGGAGGGCAAATCTAGGTAGTATACCCTTTATACTGCAGTTCTACCTTTGAATCTGTTCGTCGGCTCTTTTGAAAGGACTTAGCAAAGCGACGCATTCAAAGCCAATACATACTGACAGCAAGCGATAACCCCAGTTTTTCATCGGCTTCCCTGATCAGACTATTATGACAGACTAACTAGGATGGGGCAGAAAACACAGTGAAACTTTTGTCAGTGATACGGCAGGGTTAGCAGCTAGGGACGTATGGGCACAACTTTAGTGACACTTCTATGCATTTAGTGACAGTGCCTTGTGGAGTGACTCCCTTATGTTATAGAATAACTCATATTAGTGGTGCAGTGGACATCCATAAAACTCTGGCCTTCGTTCAACGCGGTAGTATCCAAAAAATATCTGCTTTCCTTCGTTCCTGGTCTTCCCCTTTCCTTCAATTTTTTTCTCTAATTTCTTTTTCAGGTGTTACACTTTTCATTATATTACTATGTACACACAAATTTTAATTAACTTTGCATTCATTATATGTATTTGTACCTTGCAAGCATGCTTGGGTGTCTATGTACCCAGGCACAATATTTTGGTAAGTGTAAATTATTCTTTTATGTATTTACCACTTAAAAATTTGTATCTCATCCGTAAATGTTAGCAGTCGTTTGGATTTGCTGAGGGCGCAAACTCTAAGCGATGGGGATGTGTTCATGTATAGGCTGAGCAAGATCGGGAAATTACTATAATCATTATTTTGTAACATTTTTTTCCGATGCGTTGAGTTTGGGCAAAGCTGTTTGATTATGAGTAAGCGTAAATTCTGCTGACTGGCAAAACATGTACTTTAGACTGGTGAAACATACATCCTGCTGGTCAAGGGAAATAATGCACAGGTGGCCAGTAACAGGCCTCAGCTTGTTCTCCATGTTGTAAACAATGAATCACACATCCTGCTGATCAAGAGAAATAGTGCTTAGGTGGTCAGTAACAGGTCTAAATATGTCCTCAATTATGTAAACAATGATTGCACAATATGGTGCAATAGTTGGGAGGAAATTAGCAGTTTTTGTGGGAATTGCTGAGTTGGCTTTTTAGTAGGACCCCTATTTAAGCTTGGTTGAGTTAGCACCCGGGGGACTTGACCGATAGATTTGAGAGGGGACTTGCTGATGGTCTCTGTAAAGATTAACAAGAGTTTATTTTAAAGTGCTGCTACGAGTAAGATCGCTAACTGGGAGCACCAGGCCGTACATCTCTTGCCAGTCACACAAGGTTCGGCCATACAAACAACGCATCTATAAAGGTATAGTTGCATTATGTTATTATGTATTTAAATGTTACAAAAGAGCTCCTGATCTCATCCAGATCCACGGAGTGCCCTGTAGAAACGTTGGGCATCTCTGAAATACAGTTACTCAGTTCATTTTGAATTAAATGGTTTGTTCTGCTCTACCTTATCCATAGCTACGGTCCCAGTTACATGCGGTTAAAGGTGACTATGCCTTACCTGACAACATCAGATAGTTTTGTCAGGTAGCGCATGATCTCGGCACCGGGTTCCAAACCCTGTACCTTTGCACCTCTCGCAATTTCTATCAACTCCCCAAAACCGGCATCTAGCAATACTATGAAATTTCAGATAACTTACGGAACATGATTATTTGGCCAAACACTTACACAGAATAGGAATTTATACAGGTCCAAATTGTCCTCTGTGCAACAAAGAAGAGGAAATGACTGAAGAACATCTTTTAACCTGTGAAGCCCTACCTGCCGGACCCACTACACAAAAATATTGGAGAGCAAAAGAGCTAATGGCTTCATTGCCAAAGCCTAGCATTTGAAAACAACAACAATACTATGATAAAAATAACATTTTTATAACATTATAGGTGCATATAAAACACAATAATTGCCATGTTTTCTGTTTAACTGAGAACTAGCATTTTCACAACTCCTTTGTCAGAAGAAGAAATGAAACATTAGATTTAACCTTCCGCCATGCGCAACTGATCTGACAGACACACCCGTTAATGTTTATTTCGTATTGGTCATTAGAAAGTGCGCAGCTACTTCCAACACTGAGTAGCTTCCAGTTTCTTGCTAAGTCACTGTCGGTCTGTTTGTCTTTGAGCCAGCTGGAGTGTTGTTATTATAAAAGTGATCCGTTAGACGTATTGTGACCACTAGTGCACCAATTCACAAGGTACGTTTTAAATACTTATTTTTAACAATATAACTAATTTTACTTACTTATGAAACATGGCAGTATTTTATAAATATATGTATATACAGTATTATTTCTGCTCCTGTGCTTGTCAGACACATTGCGTCCGAACTTGACATACATTTGTATTTCTTCGGGTTTTATACTTGAAAATGTCAAACTCAAAGAGAGTGTACGACTTGGACAAAGCTGAAGATCTTGCAGAGGTAATGAGATATCTGGAAGATGATGAATACCTGAATGAGGAGTTTGGTGATGATAGTGATACAAATTCAGAAGATAATTTAGAGGATCGGGTGGTTATTATGAAGCTGAACAAGAGGACAATGGAACGGATGAAGATGAACCAACTTTGGGCACCGATTACTTTTTGGGAAAGGATAAAATTATTAAGTGGAGTTGTAACCCACATTTGAAAAGTCTTAGAAGGCGCCCACATAACCTGCTTACTCATCTTCCCGGAGTAATAGGAAGTGCCAAGTTGACAAAAAGTGCAACTGAGAGCTGGACCATTTTTACAGATGAAATCTTAGCTTTAATTGTCAAATGCACCAATCAGTATATAAATAGTATCAAAAATAAATTTCTTCGGGAAAGGGACGTATATAATACTGATGATATAGAAATAAGAGCATTTATTGGACTTTTTTACTCAGCTGGAGCTTATAGAGGAAATAGAGCTTAGAGGAGCTCTAGGGAACCAGCGCAGATGGAATAGAAAAGTTTAGAATTGTAAAGAGTATTAAAAGGTTAAAGACTCTACTGCGATGCATACGTTTTGATCATTGGGACACTAGATCATCTAGAAGAGTAGATGTTTTCTGCAAATTTGTGGTGAACTATCAGAAAAGTTATTTACCTGGGGAAAAATCTACGATAGATGAAATACTTTCGGTTTTTCGTGGAAATTGTGCTTTTCGCCAGTACATTCTATCAATTCCCAATAAATATGGGATAAAAATGTATGCACTTGTGGATACTAAAATTTGTTATTAGTTTAACCTAGAATTCTACCTTGGAAAGCAACCTGGAGGTGCTTTCATGATCGTAACAAGCCAAGTAATGTGGTTAAACGTATGGCTAAGCCCTTATTTCGTACAGGGCGTAATTTAACGGCCAATAATTGGTTAAGTGATATAGAACTATGCGAAGAAATAAAATAGAGAAAGCTATCCTATGTGGGTACCTTGAAAAGAAAGAAAAGGCAGTTGCTAGATAAACTTGTAGCCACCAAAGGAAGAGAAGGGTACAGTAGCATTTTTGCCTTCAGGAAAGACACTACGTTAGTTTCGTACATCCCCAAGAAACAAACAAATATGATTCTTGTATCTACACTGCATAACGATGGAACAATTGAAGCTGACTATAAAGGTACAGAAACCGAACCATAATCACCTTTTATAACTCAAAAAAGAGAGTGGTTACAACAGCAGACAAAATGTGTGCTACATTTGACGATTCACGGAACACTAAGTAATGGCCAATGGTGATACTTTTTACCTTGCTGAACATAAGGGGTATCAATTCCTAAATTATATACTTGGGTAATGGATTAGCACCAGTACGAAGGAGAATATTCTTGAAGCAACTGTCACACGAACATGTTATAGGAGAGATACCCAGAAGAATTATTACAAATCTTGCGGTGCCTCTAGACCTTCAAAAAAACTAAAGACATTTCGACCAAACCTGGAGGAAGAAAACAAAGATAAACCAAATCCTGGGCCTTGCACAAAAAGAAGAAGTGCAGGACACTAGTATTAGAAGGTTATCCTGATTTGAGAGCAAAAAATGTAAATGTGCTCTTTCTATGTCATATAGCAATCTAGTTTGTAAGTTGAGCTACGATAGTTTTTGCACAACTGAAAATGCACAACTTTAATCCAGTGGTTGCACTAATTTACCATAAGCATTGTTATTATTATTATTATTATTATTATTATTATTATTATTATTATTATTATTATTATTATTATTATTATTATTATTATTATTATTATTATTATTATTATTATTATTATTATTATTATTATTATTATTATTATTATTATTATTATTATTATTATTATTATTATTATTATTATTATTATTATTATTATTATTATTATTATTATTATTATTATTATTATTATTATTATTATTATTATTATTATTATTATTATTATTATTATTATTATTATTATTATTATTATTATTATTATTATTATTATTATTATTATTAATATTATTATTATTATTATTATTATTATTATTATTATTATTATTATTATTATTATTATTATTATTATTATTATTATTATTATTATTATTATTACTATTACTATTACTATTACTATTACTATCAAAACAATGCATAGCAGTCACTAGTCTTGATGTCAAAGGTGCCTTTGATGCATACTCAAGAATCTAAGACAGCTTAGATGCCCTAAGAATTTATATAATTTAGCAGTGAATTACTTCAGCAACAGAAAAGCAGTATTTTCAGTGAACAGCTATACAGCAGAAAGAGAAGTACAGAAAGGCTGCCCACGAGGATCATGCTGTGGTCCAGGCTTCTGGAACATAATGTACAATTCGATGCTGAATTTAGAATATGATCACCGGACAAGAGTGATCGCCTTCGCAGACGACCTGGTAGTAATGACAAGAGGAGCATACAAATCAGAAGCAGAGAGCGTTGCAAATCACGATCTTAGAAAAATCCAAAAAGGGGCTGATGATAACAAAATTCAATTTAACCAAAAGAAATCCATGGTTCTATTTATCACAAGAAGAAGAAATGTAGATAGGGATGTCAACATATTTTTGAATCATCATAAACTTAACCAAACCGAAGAAATAAAATACCTCGGAATATATTTAGATAGCAAATTTAACTTCAACGCGCACATTGAATATACTGCAGACAAAACAATCTCGTTGGTTCATATGCTAGCAAGAACAGCAAAGCTACAATGGGGGCTAGGTCACAAAGCACTTAAGACAATCTATGAAGGTGCTATAGTCCCTGTCTTGACATACGGAGCTCCTATATGGATAGATGCGATACGGAAGAATAAAAATAGTGCAATATATAGAAGAATTCAAAGATTAATCAACATAAAAATGACGAAAGCATATAGAACTCTCTCGTATGATGCATCGTGCGTACTAGCTGGAGTATGTCCTATAGAAATAACTATAGAGGAAAAACTCCAAATATATCTGGCAACAAAAAGTCACATAGCAGACTTCGACAAACCATTAGAAGTAAAACACTGGCGACATCCTGCCGAAGTGGCAACGATTCAGGAGGTGAACAAAGATAACATATATAGAATGGAAGCGTACACAGATGGAAGTAAAATGCGGGAGAAAGTTGGCGCAGCAGGAATTATATTTGAAAACGGAATTATGACACACCAGTTAAAATTCAAATTGCATGGCCACTGCACCAACAATCAAGCCGAACAACTTGATATTTTAAAAGTACTAGAGAAATTAGAAGAACTATATTATGCCAGTTCAATAGATAGAAACGGAACCGTTGCAATATACACTGACAGCAGAATTACTATAGATCTACTGAGAAACAACTGGAAAAGGAATCGACTAATAGAATCTATCAAAGACAAACTTCTTGCACTAAAACATTTAAATTGGATCATCCACTTTGGCTGGGTTAAAGGCCACTGCGGAATAGAAGGGAATGAACTAGCAGATAAGCTTGCAAAACGCGCTGCTATCGAAGATAGTGAAATAGTGTACGACAAAATACCAAAAGACGTAATTGTGACGAGAGCGAAGGAATGTGGACTCAACAGGTGGCAACAAGTCTGGACGAACACAACGAAACGTGCAGTGACTAAAGCATTCTTCCCGTTAGTGAAGAACAGATTGCGTCAAAAGATTCCAATATCCCCAGAACTCACTACAATGTTAACTGGCCATGGAAAATTAAACGCATATCTATACCGATTTAGAATAATAAATAACCCACTCTGTCCTTGCGGAAAAGAACAGACCGTTAACCCTATAATATTTAATTGCAGAAGACTTGATGAAAAAAGACTAGAATTGGCAAAAAGTGTAACAAGCAATGGAGGGAAATGGCCTACCACCAATGAGAAGATTGCGAATAATCACCTGAAGTCGTTTGTAAAATTTGCAACTTCTATAAAAATCACGGACATGGACTGAAGGATTTGGAGTGCAACAACGACAAATTGTGAACTCTATACAGTCAACTTACTCCGGTTTCATCATAATCTTACAATTAACTAAAACATAAAGCACTACTTCTAAAAATATGACAAGTATTTAGATTGAAATAATTACAAATTGTGAACTCACAAAAATCAGCTAGAGGAATAGACTCAATTTAATGTACATAGTGTCAAAAACACAGAATAACCCAATGTAAAATTGTTGTAATGTTTACAATTACTAATTCAAAATAGGACATGTAACTATAAAGCATGTAGTATTACTATGTAATGGAGCATGCTGTTGATATCAATAAAGCAAAAAAAAAAAAAAAAAATCATCATCATCATCATTATTATGATTATTACTATTATTATTATTATTATTATTATTATTATTATTATTATTATTATTATTATTATTATTATTATTATTATTATTATTATTATTATTATTATTATTATTATTATTATTATTATTATTATTATTATTATTATTATTATTATTATTATTATTATTATTATTATTATTATTATTATTATTATTATTATTATTATTATTATTATTATTATTATTATTATTATTATTATTATTATTATTATTATTATTATTATTATTATTATTATTATTATTATTATTATTATTACTATTACTATTACTATTACTATTACTATTACTATTACTATTACTATTACTATTACTATTACTATTACTATTATTATTATTATTATTATTATTATTATTATTATTATTATTATTATTATTATTATTATTATTATTATTATTATTATTATTATTATTATTATTATTATTATTATTATTATTATTATTATTATTATTATTATTATTATTATTATTATTATTATTATTATTATTATTATTATTATTATTATTATTATTATTTTTTTTTTTTTTTTATTGAAAAAAGTCTGAGCAGCATGCCCTATTACAATATAATACTACATGCTTTATATTCCGAGACATCGGTTCAGAGCGACTTGCGATACATTGGCCAGAGTACATTGTTCTATTTTTTTAGCCTGCGACTGTTATAATACTGTTGAACCACTTATTTTAGTATAATAATATCTTAGTACTGCGCTTCTGAACTGACGTGTCGGTCACAATGATTCATTAATTTAATTTAATAATTTAATTAACATAACATATTTTTTAACAATGTCTTGACAAGATGACCTCCTATATATTGACATTTCGCCAGCGTAAATTCACAGTGTGGTCACAATATCTCTCACAATTATTATAACTTTTTAAAGTCTATTGCATTTACGAATCTGCTGAACTGTCTTATGAATCTTCTTGTGAGGTCCTTCTTTGCAGTCGGCCATTTCCCGCCCTGGTGAATTATGGCTGCTGCAAGATCCTTCCTTTGTTTGCCGAGGATAGGACAGTGAAACAAGAGATGATCCACAGTCTGTTCTCCTGTATTACATGGACAAATTGATTCGTCCATGATTTTAAATCTGTGCAGGTAGCTTCGTATATTGCCGTGTCCAGATGTTATGCAAGTGAAATTTGGCGTAATTCTTATATTGTTCTTGATACGATCGATGACGCTTGGGAAGAATTCCTTCGTTGTCGCTCCTTTGGATGTTTTGTCCCATTCTGTTTGCCATCTCCTGATTCCATCTTCAATTCACTCTTGGGATAATTACGTCCTTGGATATTTTCTGGTAGACTGCTTCTCCTTCCTCTGCAGCTGCTTCCTTTGCTAATCGATCGGCTAGTTCATTCCCTTCTATCCCAGCGAGTCCTCGGACCCAGCCAAAGTGGATTATCCAGTTCTGTTCTGTCAATTCAATTATTTTACTTCTGATAGATTCTATTAATCTGGGATGTTTCATTTTATTCTTCAATGAATCTAGAGTTATTTGACTGTCAGTGTCTATTGCTACTCTTTTCCTGTTTTCTTCAATGTCCTGCAGTTCTTGGAGTTTTTCTAAGACTTTCAAGACAGCGATTTGCTCTGCCTGGTTGTTTGTGCAATTTTCACCCAATTTAAACTTAAATCTGTGGGTCACTTCTCCATTTGTGTATACGATTGCTGCCGCTCCTACCTTTCCTCCGGTTTTACTGCCGTCTGTATATATTTCAGTCTGGTAGAGAGTGTGTTTTTCGACTTGGTGGATGATTGCTGTTTCCGCGGGGTGCCGCCAATACTTCACTTCTAATGAAGCGTCGTATTCCTGGTTTAGGGATTTCGTTGCTGTATATATTTCAGTTTTTTCTCCTATTGTTATCATTATAGGTTTAACTCCTGCTAACACGCACGAGGCCTCGTATGATACTGTTCTGAACGTTTTGGCTATCTTAATATTCATGAGTCTTTGTACAGGCTTGAATTTTGCAATATTTTTCTGCTTCTGCACTGCTTCCTTCCAAACGGGAGCTCCGTAAGTTAAGATTGGTGCGAGCGCGCCTTCATAAATTGTCTTGAGCGCTTTATGACCCAAGCCCCATTGAAGTTTCGCTGTTCTTGCCAGCATATTGATTAGTCCCAGAGATTTATCTACTGTGTGGGCTATATGCGCATTGAAGTTAAAGTTGCTATCCAAGTGAATTCCTAGATATTTCATTTCCTCTACTTGTACTAGTACCCTATCATTTAGGAGGATACTGACGTTCTTGTCGCCCCTTCTTTTCCTCGATATTAACATCATTTTTGACTTTTTAGTGTTGAATACCATTTTGTTGTTAAGAGCCCATCTCTCTATTTTCTTCACATCGTGGTTTGCGTAATTTTCTGCTTCTGCTTTGAAGTCTCCTTTTGTTAAGATGAGCAAGTCATCCGCGAAGGCTATAACTTTAGTTCTCTTGGAGAATGGTAGATTCAGGAGGGAATTATATAATATGTTCCAGAATCCCGGGCCACAGCATGAGCCTTGTGGACAGCCTTTCTGGATTTCTTTTTCTGCGCTGTAGTTGTTTATTGTTAGAGTTGCTTTTCTTTCACCAAAATAGCTTGCGGCTAAATTGTACAAGTTTCTTGGACACTTCAGTTCTCTAAGGTTCTTCAAAATGCTGGGCCACCAGGCAGCATCAAATGCACCTTGCACGTCCAGACTTATTACAATTGTGCACTGTTTCTGCTTCAGACTGTTTTCTACAAATTCCTTTAATTACATTACAGCGTCAACTGTTCCACGTTGTGGGATGAACCCATATTGGTTGTTGTTGAACAGGTCATTAGAATTTATATGGAATAAAATTCTGTCTATCATAAGTCTTTCTAGCAGTTTTCCCCGGATTATTATTATTATTATTATTATTATTATTATTATTATTATTATTATTATTATTATTATTATTATTATTATTATTATTATTATTATTATTATTATTATTATTATTATTATTATTATTATTATTATTATTATTATTATTATTATTATTATTATTATTATTATTATTATTATTATTATTATTATTATTATTATTATTATTATTATTATTATTATTATTATTATTATTATTATTATTATTATTATTATTATTATTATTATTATTATTATTATTATTATTATTATTATTATTATTATTATTATTATTATTATTATTATTATTATTATTATTATTATTATTATTATTATTATTATTATTATTATTATTATTATTATTATTATTATTATTATCATTATTATTATCATTATCATTATCATTATCATTATTATTATTATTATCATCATCATCATTATTAGATGATTAGATTATTAGATTATTAGATAGTTGGTAGCAGTGCTTTTTAAAACAAATGTGTAAGAAATCTTTGTTCGAATTCTTTCTGTAAGTTAAA
This sequence comes from Mantis religiosa, assembly GCA_030765055.1. Taxonomy (NCBI): domain Eukaryota; kingdom Metazoa; phylum Arthropoda; class Insecta; order Mantodea; family Mantidae; genus Mantis; species Mantis religiosa. Next base: position 134,226,167 of record CM060951.1, read on the forward strand.
GATATCTTTATATTTTGGTGAAGTGTTTCTCGTACGTCAGTATATTGTACAAGTTTTCCGTTACGTGTGGTAGTGTTAGTACAACGAGGGAACTATCGGTTTAGTTTTTGTGATGAAAAACAATTGTGCCTGTGGAGCCACGATGACGTAAGCTGTTGACAGCGTATTTGAAAACGCTCTAAATAAGTTTCTCAATATAGCTGACAAGTGCGTAAAAATGAGAAGTGTTCGAAAGAAAGATCTTTTTGACGCAATCAGTGATATCAGGAAAGAGTTCAGCAGTGTTAGTAGGGCAGTGGAAGAAAAGAACAAAGTGATCAGTGAACTGGAATCGAGAGCGACAGAAGCGGCATCCATTGTCCAAGCCTTGCATTCAGGCGAGGATGAGTACGCGAGACATCTAGCGCCCACGGGAGACAACCACTGGACCTGCGAGTGGAGGGTGGTGCCACCTGCAGGTAGGTCAAAGAAGTGCTACTCCGAAGTTACCAAGACAACAGCTTAGATGTCCTAAGAATTTATATAATTTAGCAGTGAATTACTTCAGCAACAGAAGAGCAGTATTTTCAGTGAACAACTATACAGCAGAAAGAGAAGTACAGAAAGGCTGCCCACAAGGATCATGCTGTGGTCCAGGCTTCTGGAACATAATGTACAATTCGATGCTGAATTTAGAATATGATCACCGGACAAGAGTGATCGCCTTCGCAGACGACCTAGTAGTAATGACAAGAGGAGCATACAAATCAGAAGCAGAGAGCGTTGCAAATCACGATCTTAGAAAAATCCAAAAATGGGCTGATGATAACAAAATTCAATTTAACCAAAAGAAATCCAAGGTTCTATTTATCACAAGAAGAAGAAATGTAGATAGGGATGTCAACATATTTTTGAATCATCATAAACTTAACCAAACCGAAGAAATAAAATACCTCGGAATATATTTAGATAGCAAATTTAACTTCAACGCGCACATTGAATATACTGCAGACAAAACAATCTCGTTGGTTCATATGCTAGCAAGAACAGCAAAGCTACAATGGGGGCTAGGTCACAAAGCACTTAAGACAATCTATGAAGGTGCTATAGTCCCTGTCTTGACATACGGAGCTCCTATATGGATAGATGCGATACGGAAGCATAAAAATATTGCAAAATATAGAAGAATTCAAAGATTAATCAACATAAAAATGACGAAAGCATATAGAACTCTCTCGTATGATGCATCGTGCGTACTAGCTGGAGTATGTCCTATAGAAATAACTATAGAGGAAAAACTCCAAATATATCTGGCAACAAAAAGTCACATAGCAGACTTCGACAAACCATTAGAAGTAAAACACTGGCGACATCCTGCCGAAGTGGCAACGATTCAGGAGGTGAACAAAGATAACATATATAGAATGGAAGCGTACACAGATGGAAGTAAAATGGGAGAGAAAGTTGGCGCAGCAGGAATTATATTTGAAAACGGAATTATGACACACCAGTTAGAATTCAAATTGCATGGCCACTGCACCAACAATCAAGCCGAACAACTTGCTATTTTAAAAGTACTAGAGAAATTAGAAGAACTATATTATGGCAGTTCAATAGATAGAAACGGAACCGTTGCAATATACACTGACAGCAGAATTACTATAGATCTACTGAGAAACAACTAGAAAGGGAATCGACTAATAGAATCTATCAAAGACAAACCTCTTGCACTAAACCATTTAAATGGGATCATCCACTTTGGCTGGGTTAAAGACCACTGCGGAATAGAAGGGAATGAACTAGCAGATAAGCTTGCAAAACGCGCTGCTATCGAAGATAGTGAAATAGTGTACGGCAAAATACCAAAAGACGTAAGTAGTATAGAATTGAGAGAATCAGCACAGTGTAGATAAGATGCTGAACTCTCCTCTGTGTTAATATATGAGTGATGTAGAATGCTCATTGATTTAGAACTCTCCTATATGAAAATCGAGTTGTAAAAGAAGGGGAGTGTTGGCGTAGTGCCGTTCTCCTCTGTGCAGTGAGATGTGTTTGAGGGTTGGGGTGATGATGATGATGATTGTGTGTGTGTGTGTGTGTGTGTGTGTGTGTGTGTGATGTGTGATGGGTGGGGTGGGTAACGGGGGTTCCGGGGATGTGTGAATTAAATGTGAATTCTTTTCGATGTGTGTGCTTGAACTCTCATGTATGAACATCTAGTCTAGGGTTCGATATTGTGATGGGGTGGGGTGGGTAACGGGGGTTCCGGGGATGTTTGAATTAAATCTGAATTCTTTTCGGTGTGTCTGTGCTTAAACTCTCATGTATGAATATCGAGTGTAGGGTTTGATATCTATTACGTTTAATGTATGATATATGATGCAGTATCGTTAATCTTTAGATAAAAGAATATCGAGAGAATGATTAGGTATGTTTACTGGGAGAGATTTATGAAAATAAATGTAATAAGACATTCTGGTAAGGGGTGTTCCCTATGCAGAATCTCTCCTTGAGCTATTATATCCAAGAGCGATGTAAAGGTTAAGAAAAGGTTAAATTCCATTCCCACATCGAGGTACGAGAAAATATAAATCTATTCCACATTGATGAAGTATAAGAATGGAAATGTAAATCTATGTGAGAGGGTCGCATGACAAAGAAATGTCCCCTCTAAGCATGATAAAAGTGGTACATAGCAAATGCAAATAAAAATAAAAGCACTACCCATCTCTTTAAGAATGATAAAAAAAATATTGAGAGAAAAGTATAAGAATGCAAATGCAAAGCTGTTTGAAAGGGGTTTCATGATAAAGGAACGCACCCTCTAAGCACGATAACTTAAAAAGAATATTCCCTCTAAGCATGATAAAAGTGGAACATAACATCGAAAATAAAATAAAAGCACTAACCATCTATTTAAAAATGATTAAGATAACGAGAGAAAAGTATCTCATCTTTAAGTAGATATGAGTAATACAAAACTGATCAATCAATACGATAATATATATACGCAAGTAGGGGTCTATAGTGTAGATATCCTAACTATTCATGGCAAGGTATCACCCTCCATATAAAAAAATTGTCTAGAAAATCTCCCCTCAGTATTACGAATACTCCACTGAACGTCATCCCCCTTGGTATGTAGGTCAGAGAAAAAAAGAGTTAATCTCTCCAGACTGGTGACAGGGGTGATCAAAACATTCCTATTGCTGTAGCGAAGTCTAACTTTGTCAAATAACGTTAGGAAAAAAAAAGAATATATTTTAAAATTAAACGAATGAATCTATATATTTGTATGAATGATGAAACAATACTATGAATGTGTTAGTATACCAAATGTAAAAAAAATCAAATGTTCAGAAAAATATATTTTGTACAAGTATGTGTGTGTAAAGAAATGTGTAATTATATCCCCCCCTCCAAGATGTAGGGAACGAATCACAGTTAGTGTGCGCACGCAACATGGTGTTTGGGAAGGAGAGATACGGTTGGAGGGGGTGTAAAAAATGATGAACCTATATAAAGTTTAAACTATGATAATAAAGTTACTAGTAATATGTTTTAACTCATAACGTAGTCACAACAACTTTAAAGTCATAGTGTAATATGTAGACAGTAACAGCTCTCCCGGAAGGAGGAGGCGGAGCCTCTCTCAATAAATATCCCGGCACGGATGTGTTAGGAGGCAGTCGATTCTCTGGAAATATGGATCCTACAGGTAAGATAGAAAAGTTGTATATTGTATTTCATTTTTTATCTCTGTTTACGAAGAGTGTTGAAGTAATAGTGATTCGTTTGTGCTTATATGTTTGTTTCAGATCATGAGATGCTCCAGCTAAATCAACTAGCTGAAGGTGGAACACATCTTCCCACAAAGAAACTACGTGAATTAGACCAGTCCGTTCAACACATCATTCGATCCGTCAAAACCGTGAAGACCAGATATGGTGAACGGGTTGTCGTCGAAACATCAGAATTCCAAGTCTTCCTCCCGGAGAGATTCAAACACATGACCGCAGCGCAGAAAGATCTACTAAATCGTGGTGACTGCATACTCCAATACCATGGCGAGGAAACACTAGAAAGTGGTTTCAAACGACATAAATTGTCTTTTTTAAGCAGCCCGTAATGTCGTCAAAAGGTGAGTACAATTATTGAATAAAATTTCATAAAAAAAAGTGATAATGTAGTTACTTGCATGTAAATGTGAAATCGTACATGTTGTATTAGAACTTAAAGTGTTAATTATCGCACGTCATGTAGTATTAGTAATTGAATGTAGTTACTTGCATGTACGTACATGTTGTATTAGAACCTAAAGTGTTAATTATCGCACGTCATGTAGTAGTAGTAATTGAGAGTGAACGTTGTAGGGTTAATTTTCATGTGTAATAATTACGTACATGTGAATATCGTAGTTCAGTTACGTTATTTCACATGCATGTTAGTTACGTTTGTTTGTTACACGTAAAAGTAACGTTGTAGGTGAAAAAAGAACGTTAATTTATATGTGTAAAACGTACATGTGAATATCGTAGTTCAGTTACGGTATTTTACATCTATATGGTTTACGTTGTGTGTTTTTATCATTTATGTAAGGGAGAGAGCATTACGTAAAACAGTTACATACTATCTGAATATTGTAGTTACGTGATGATAGCAATAATTGTAAAAATACATAATCATTATGTAACTATTTTCATATGTAAAAGTTACATGCATGTAACGTTCTACGTAAAGTATAGAGTTTACGTAAAATTGAGATTCATACATGTAAAAGTTATTAACATGTATGTTATTTCTGTTACCACCTTACATACATGTAAATCAATGTTCCCGTATGTAAAGTTAATCGAATGTTGTAATTGCATTTTTCAGAAACGGCGACAAGATGCTCCGATACTGCCACTGGACAACCCTCGATTCAGCAAGAGGAAACCTGTTCGAACGTGACCCAGGCTGAACGATTACGATGTAATCACAGTGAGTCAGCATTCAAAAACAGATTATGTACCTATGAAATTCACAACTGTGTTAATATACTTGATCCCGTTATATTCTTAGCAGAATGCAAACCTTTAATTTTGAATGAAATTGATAAGGGCTTAAACATGTATAAATCAGGTCTTAAGATAGGATCCTGTTTATCCTGTCAATATGTCATAATATCACAAGAGAGCGATAATATTCATACATTTAACTTTAACAGTAAACTTGAGGTGATATTGCAATCTACAGATAAATCTATATGGTATGAAGAGAAGATTGTACAACCTATACTAGATCATATGGATAATTTTGAATCGCGTACCAGTTCAAAAGCTTTATACAGTATTGAGAAATTAACAATATATGTGACACAATACGATTCATTGAATGCAGGGATGTATACTGAATTACCCGACTTTATAAAATCGAAGAGAGCTGTTATTAACATTCGTAATACTGATAAATATTGCTTTGCATACTGTCTGTTAGCATCCAAATACCCAGTAGAACGTAACAAGAATCGACCCACCTCCTATAAAAGATACGATTTTCGTAACGAATTTAACTTTGAGAATATAACATTCCCCGTATCATTGAAAGATGTAGAAAAATTCGAGAATCAAAATTCAAATATTTCAATAACGATATACGGTGTTGAAAATAAATCGATTATTCTCTTATATCAACCAAGAGAGATAAAATCACATCATGTTAATCTTTTAATGTATAAAAGACATTATTGTCTGATAACAGACTTGTCACGTTTGCTAGGAAAGCAGCTAACGAAACATAATGGGCGAAAATGGTTATGTAACAATTGTAACTTGTATTTCACATCAGAATCACGTTTAAATAGCCATAAAAAGAGGTGTATGATGAATCAAATTATCAGAATGCCCGAGGCTGGTAAAACTGATCTCGTTGAATTTAACGCATATTCGAAATGTCTAAAAGTTCCATTCGTGGTTTATGCAGACATAGAATGTATCTTACGTAAGGTAGATTCGTGTCAAGATGTATCGAGTAAAAGCTGGACACGTAGCATTCATAAACATGAAGCGTATGCAATTGCATTACATTTGGTCTGTAGTTATGATAAAAATTTAACACGTTTCAAATCATTTGAAGGTCCATATGCAATTGAAAATTTTCTTAAAGAATTAACGTTAATTGCAAATCAGGTCATTAATATATATGCTAATAAAATTGAAATAAGTATGAGAGATGTGGATGAGCTAGAATATCAAAATGCAACACGATGTCACATATGCAAACGTGAATTTCTTAACTCGTGTATAAAGGTTCGTGATCATTGTCATTTGACTGGAAGTTACGTTGGCCCAGCTCATAAGTACTGCAATTTAAATAGGAAAATGCCAGGATTCATACCAATATTCTTTCATTGCTTGTCAAAATACGATGCTCATTTCATAGTAAAGAAACTAGGTTACGATACGGAACCTATCAACTGTATTGCACAAACTTCTGAAAATTACTTATCCTTTAGCAAAAGATATACAAATTCGAATGGAATGAGTATATATCTAAGATTTCTGGATAGCTATCGTTTTTTGGATTCAAAACTTAGTAACCTTTCGGATATGTTAGAAGCAGATGATTTTCATTATACCAATAATATGTACACGAATCCTTTGCATAGACAACTGATGAAACGTAAAGGTGTCTTCCCGTACAGGTATGTGGATTCTATAGAAAAATTATACGAGAATAGTCTACCATCCAAACATCAGTTTGATCGTGTAAGCGATGAGGATTATAGTCATGCTAGAACGGTATGGAATGAATTCAATGTTAAAAATCTGGGTGAATATTTAAATATATATCTTAAGTGCGATACATTAATACTAACGGACGTGTTTGAACGCTTCCGTGAATTAAGTATCGGTTTGTACGGACTCGACCCGTGTCAGTATTACACACTTCCCGGGTTAGCCTATGATGCAATGTTAAGAACGACTGGTGTACAGATTTCATTATTAACAGATAAGACTATGCTAGATTTCTTCGAAAAAGGAATACGAGGTGGAATTTGCACTGTGTCCAAACGGTATGCAAAGGCGAATAACAGATACATGACTAGCTATGATAACACTCAACCAACTAATTATTTAATGTACGTTGACTGCAATTCTCTATATAGTTATACAATGGAAAATAATAGCTTACCATACACTGATATAAGGTGGCTAACTGATGCTGAAATTAAATCAATAGATTTTATGTCTATTACAAGTGATTCTGACGTGGGATATGTGTTGGAAGTAGACTTTAAATATCCACAGGAACTTCATGATATACAAAATGATTTGCCATTATGCCCTTTGAATGAAATCGCGCCAGGTGATAAGTATACAAAATTGCTAACAACATTGAATGATAAAAATAAATACGTATTACATTATCTCAATTTTCAACAATGTGTTAAACTTGGTTTGATTCCATCGCGTATACATAGAGTAATAGGTTACAAACAATCTAACTGGATAAATCCTTACATTGAACTCAACGTTCGTAAACGTATTGAAGATAAGACGAAATTTGGTCAAAATCTATGGAAGTTAATGAATAATTGTGTTTATGGAAAATTTATAGAGAATGTAAAACGTTATAATTCATTTCATTTAGCTACCAGCTGGAAACGAGCGCGTAAATTGTTAGCTCGACAGACATGTATAAGGTACGTGATTTTTGATGAAAATTTAATAGGTATAGAATTGGTCAGAGATGAAATATTGATGAATAAGCCAATATACATAGGACAAGCAATCCTGGATCTATCCAAACATAAAATGTATGATTTTTATTATGAAATTCTGAAGAAAAAATTGAAAGATGTAACTTTAATCTATACGGACACGGATGCTTTTCTCTTTGAATCTAGCTGCGATATATATGAATTTATTAAAACCAATATACATTTATTCGATACATCTAATTATCCAATGGATAATGTGTATGGTATTCCGTTAGCAAATAAGAAAATTTCAGGATTATTCAAGGATGAGCTAGCCGGTAGAGTGATGACTGAATATGTAGGGCTGAAATCGAAATTATATAGTTATCGATATGATACTGAAGTGATTAAAAAATCAAAAGGTGTAACAAAAGATTCCATGAGATTCATAACCTTTGAACAATATCTCTCATGTATTACACATCCTGACACTATACATCGAAGCATGCAGACATGTTTCAGAAGTTATAAACATGATGTTCATACTATTGAATCTAATAAGATAGCTTTAAGTGGTATCGATACAAAACGATACATTCCCAATAATTCATTTTCAACATTAGCATGGGGACATTATGCTATAGAAAATTGTCAAGTGTAAATTTCTTTTTCTTTTCTCAATAAAGCATAGATTCAACTGAGTTAAAAGGTATTACTAGGCCACGATAATAACATATTACTGTATTTCAAAAAATAAAATAATTGAGTTTCAAGTATAATTGTAAAGTGTGTTACAACTGAGTTAAAAGGTATTACTAGGCACATGATAATAACATATTACTGTATTTCAAAAAACGAAATAATTGAGTTTCAAGTATATTTGTAAAGTGTGTTACTAATTACATGATAATAACATATTTACTTCATTTGAAAGATAACGTGTTGCTTTTTTTATGTTTATGTTAGGGTGAAGGAATATTTTTTCCTATTCATGTCGTTTTGAAATGTTAGATAGCAGAAATCAATGAAATGTTAATTCAACTATAATCATGTATGATTTTTTATTAAAATATATTTACTAATTATATCAAAATGTTATTATCATGTCTCCGTTAAGGGGTGAGGGGAGATTTATATATATCAATGTGAACTAGCATGTACAAAGGCTCTTATTTCAGCTATAATCATGTATGATGTTTGTTTAACGTATATTACTAATTACTTCAAATTGTAATTATCATGTTTACGTTAAGGGTAGGTGAATTTATATATACTCAATGTGAACTAGCATGTACGTTATATTAAAATCTCTACAATTAAATGTTAATTCAACTATAATCATGTATGATTTTTTTTAAAGTATAAAAATGTTATTATCATGTTTAAGTTAAGGAGATGTGAATTAGCAGTTACAGAAGATTTTTAAAAAAGTATAAAAATGTTATTATCATGTTTAAGTTAAGGAGATGTGAATTAGCAGTTACAGAAGATGTCAGGAATCAATGTGAACAAAAAAAAATCAAACACAATATATCATTAAAATTATATTTCTTTATTGAGTTGTGTGTTTTTTTATTTATACAATGTCCACCTCATTAATCCATTCACGGGTAGGAAATCCTAACCATTTCACCAGAATCCTATCACCACGACGTCTGATGATCCTTTCAACTAAATACGTGTCTGGATATTGAGTTTTCTGTAATTCATGACCGTAGAATGCTCCTTCAATCAGTTTACCCTCCAGATCCTCGATGAGATAGGTCAATGGATGTGTCCTTTGCACTGTACGTATCCTAAAGACTTCAACACTCCAATTTGGTAGATAACCTTTCTCCATAACACCTTTATGCTTAGAAATCCTCACGTAGTCACCAACACGATGAAGCCTAGATCTTCGCTTCTCACGCAGACTTCTATCATATTTGTAGACGCTGAGCAGGAGAGAATTATCACGAACTTCTACAGGCTTCATACGAATCGTTCGATGGTAAGTATTATTGTAGGTATGAATAATTCTAGGTAGTATGTTTATCCATTGATATGAGCCTTGAACAATAAATTCCTTATGCAAAATCAGTTTGATCGTTCTTATTAAACGTTCCACTGCAGCAGCCTTAACGTGTGTGAATGTACTGTAATGATTAATATTATTACGATTCATTAGTTCGCGGAAATGTTTATTGTAAAACTCCCTTCCTTTATCAGATTGAACATTCTTCGGAAACGATTCCATTTCATTCAATATCTCCTCCATAGCAGTCGAAACGTTAATACCACTTTTATCACGTAATGGTCGTGCATAAGCCATCTTGGAATAAAAATTGCATGCAAGAAGAATATACTTATAATTCCTATTGTCTCTTGCATAATTAGACATGTCCATAAGATCTATTTGTACTAAATCGTTCATTCCTTTGCTTATGATCTTACGACGTAAAAATCGTCTTCTAGCTGGTGCATGTAACTCGGTTGCAATGCGACGTTTTATCATGCTATAATTTTTGATGTTTTAAGTTCTGTAATAATTTCTTCTATCTCGGGTGAGTGATTCAAATTACCTGCATCCCTCGACGCAACTAATAATCTTAATCTGTTTATCATTTCATTCGGATCGTTCCAGTAGACGTAATCTAATTTTCTCTGCGGTACATGTTCTTTCCAACGTAAACCAAATCCAGTTCGATTACTAACAAGGTCACGAATGATATGACGATACTTGAACCCTCGATTTGCTCTTAAACGTCCATCTCTTGAATAACCGTGTCTGTAAACTTGAGTATTTTGTAAGATTTGCGAATACACGTCTAAATCATCATCTGTGTACGATGTCTTGCGAGGTAAACGTTTAAATAATAATTCATATAAGCCTGCTGTGGGTTCATACGTTTCTGTTCCTATCTGAACACTATCAGATTTAAACACAACTGTCTTGTTACCCAATTTATACTCATTATCCTCGTAACGTATGCCGTAAGTATTGTCCATGTCACTCGAACTGGCAGTTCGAACCTTGTGTAGATACTTTGACACGAGATCAGATCCGTTAGCATCATCTGTAGTTTCGTCGTCGTTGTTGTCTTGGTGTGCTTTCGCTATTACTTTCAATGGTTCGGTTACAGGTTGAAGAACTTCAGACATGACTCGTTGCGTTTCGAATTTCATTCCTTTGAGAGAACGTAACTTTTCTCTTATTGCCCTACTGTGACGGGCAATGGATTCCTTAAGTCTTATAGCTTCAGCATCCATATCGAAATGAATGTATAATTAATCAGCTACTGCTAATTTATATGAAACTATCAGTTCTATACTTAATATATGACCATCTTTAGCACGTCCGACTGGCGCTGTAAACGATAGAATATCGCCAGTTTCAACTCTTACAGGATATCTTTCAACTAATCTTCCGTTTATTGCAAACAATGTATCATTTACAGCATGCGGATGTACCGATGATACGATGGAACACGAGAGTACACTTCCATTTCCAGGAACTTTATAGTATTCGAGTCCCGATGTTAACGTATACCTTAAAGAGGGACCTCGAAACGGACGTGTTTGCAATGAAATTATGAGTTGTGCTTTCAATTGTTGTAACATAGTGTTTACAACATTTCTCATTCGTGTTTTCATAGTATGAATATCATTATTTATAGTGATTAGTTTATTATCAAGTTCCGTTTGTCGTGCGGCTAGTTCTTTCACTTCTTTTTCTACAGCTGTAGTAATAGTCTCGCTAGCGGAGGTGATTGTTCTAGTTAACTGACTTTGTAATTCATTCTGTTTCCGTGTAATAGTATCAGCAATGTTTGCTATAGTCTCAGTTAAACCCGTTTGCAATTCATTATGTTTCTGTATAAAGAAATGATTAACATAACTCATGGTGACTGCATCACTATCATCTATCGGGTCGGCTAAATCCTTCAATCTCTTCATTCGAAATGATAGAGTTTCATTAGAGTCGTGAATTGGAATCCTATCATCTACATATTTTTTATTAGGAACATCGTGTTCGTGAAGGGGGTCCAACAGCGTTTTCATTCTTATACCATCTATAATGACATTATTTTCGGAATCACGTTTAAATGCATATTTACTTAAGTACTCCATTAAATTGTTGTATTGGATGTCGAGCGATTTTTGTATGTGATCCCTAAGCATAGCTTCAAACTCGCCCATACGCTGATACGAGGTCTGCTCGCTGAAGATCTGCATTCGATTCTCGACGTCAGCCGTATGCGTATCCACATAACGTTTAGTCGATGCATCGTCACCTTCTTCAGGGTCGTGAATATTGCACAACCGCTTTCCCTTGAATCGATAGTTTCCCGATCCATCTCTAGTTATGATATATCGATTGAACACACCCCTAGAGGGTATGATTCTTCGGGATCCGAACCTGTCGATACTCATTGCTTAAGTGATGGATTATTCTATTTATTCATTCTGATAAAGCGATCAAAACCGTGACGGTAGCGTCCCTCGTTCAGTGGATATTCTGGTACTATAACAACAAAGGATCGTTCATCACTCTCCCATATATGTTTACACATATCCTTAAATTCATCATAGGACATATCGGTATTTACATAATCTTCGTATATATGTTTTAAATTGAGATTATCCTGTCTAAAGAATATAATCATATTTGCATTATCTCTAATTAAATGTTTAGGTACTTTAGCATATGATTGTGCTGAATATATAGCATCGACATTACGATGTCTACCCATACTGTAATATGAAGCTATCTTACCCTGTTTTTCATTTATCACATCATCAAATACGAATATCGAATTTTCTCTAGCATCCGACGTTTGAATTACTTTATCACCATCATCGAACGTAAATACACCTATATCGGGTATAGTTTTCAGTAACCTGAGTAAATATCGATATTTAGGTTGTTGCAACGATTTCGAGTATATGTAGAGGTTTTCGAATCTCAGACCATTCTCGCGAATAAGCAGGTTGAGTAAAACGTTCGTTTTTCCAGCATTTGAACTGCCCAGTATGAGCGCTCTAACGTTACTCGGAAACAACGTACCGTGTCGTCCTTTGCGAATGTCATCCTCGAAATCTAACACCTGTATGGGTAGCGTACACTTTTGCTTTACTATCTCCATATCGCGACTAATACTTATAAAGCATAAGTTTTGTCTTTTATTTCGTTCGTGATAAGGGCAATCTATGTCTTTACTGGATTTAGCCAATCGTCATAGGAATCGTATACTTATAAAGCGCACGTTTTGCCTTTTTTATTTCATAGTGAGACATGCGCTCTACACGTGCACGCAAAGGTTCGGGAATTCTTAATTCCTTGATTAATTCATTACCATTTGAGGCACATTTACCGGGTTATCGTTTCTGCGGTCCCGGAACGAAACTACATAAACGCTTGCAGAGGTGACTTACCGGTGAACGGGTTAGATTCAGCGTGTCTCGATCACGATCGGGCTTACGCAGAGAGTACTGATACAGAATCTCGTCGTCTAGCCGATAAGGTGTTGGTAGAGAAAGCTTGGAGACGTGTAAAGTCTGCCGACGCTTCTTTGGGCGAACGACTTGCAGCTCGACTTGTGACTACACTTATGAAGGGTAAATTGGCAGCGGGCGCTGGCATGCGTAAACGTCGCAACAAGAGAGGTGGTTTCTTACCTTTGCTACCACTTTTAGCAGCTCTAGGTGCAGCAGGTGGTCTAGCTGGAGGTGCTGCTCAGATTGCTACGGCTGTCAATAAGAAACGTTCCGATGCAAAACAACTTGCGGAATTAACACGTCACAACGGGCGCATGGAATCTTTGGCTCAGGGCAAAGGTCTTCGCCGTAAGAGACGTCGTAAGGGTAGAGGATTATATCTTCGATCAAAAAACTCGGGGCGAGGCCTATATTTATCCCGGAAAAAGCCCTGAGTGCTAACGAGATCGATTCGTATGCACGACGTCTACACATTCCACATTTTAGAGGTGTCTACATGATCGATAAACTACCTCCACGTCCTCGATACTATGAGAGAATAGTAGTGAATCTGGATACATCAAATAACCCTGGTACACATTGGGTTGCTGTACGTAAGGATGGTGACGTTGCCTACTACTTTGACAGTTTCAGCGATCTGAGACCTCCGGAAGAGATAGAAACGTACCTTTCGGGTGTCAAGCTCCTATATAATACGACGAGATTTCAAGAATTCGATTCTGTGATTTGCGGTCACTTGTGCCTTCAGTTTCTCCTCGATGAGTTACACGATCACCGTGAGTGGTAGTGATACCAGCTTCTCTACATTTCTAAATCCACCATTACATCTGGATCCTAACGGACATTACGAGATAGCTCTATTGAATTTTGAGACTTTTTACTCGATTCAGAATGTGAACGAGAGTAATAATCTATTCCATTACGTTCGCGATGGAAAAGTCGAACGTATAGTAATTCCACCGGGTACTTATGAATTGGATGATATCGCCAGATTGATCAAGGATACTCTCGACATCGGTGACGACTTTATTCTACGTGCTAATAATAACACCATGAAATCAGAAATTCAATCTCCCTATATTATCGACTTTAGTCGTGAGAGATCTATTGCTTCTCTTCTCGGTTTCACCTCTAAACAGAGGGTACCGGCAAACGTGCTGACCGAGTCTAATGATTTGGTTAACATATTCAAGGTCAGCATCATACGTATCGAGTGTAGTCTTGCAACGGGATCTTTCATCAATGGTAAAAGTGGTCATTCTCTGTATGAATTTTTTCCATCGGTACCTCCAGGTTATCATATCTCGCAGGAACCATCAAGTCCTATATATTTACCAATCATCGATACGAATCTCATTGATCATCTCGACATTAGAGTGGTAGACCAGAACGGCGATAAGTTAGATTTCAGGAACGAAACCATCACTGTACGATTGCACATACGTCGTAATGGGTATAAGTTTTAAGAGACGATGCTATATTAAAAAACATCTCTCGAGATTGAACTCTACTCGATCATCGACCCGCAAGCTAATCACATCGTCTAATCGAAAATTTCTCGCTAACTTAGGCTTCAAGGTTCTATGATGGATGTGTTGGACGTGACCGGGATTCCGACCTTTGATGATAAGATCAGTAAGGAGGAAGAACACGTATTCCTACCGTACAATACGTCAGCTCTCGATGTGAACGATGAAATTAGAATTCCATGTCAAGCTGAAGATTTGTACACGCTTCCTAGTAGAAGTTATCTCTACATTGAGGGGACTCTCACTAAACCCGACGGCACCGTTGCCACAACGAAATTGAGTAACAATGCTATTACATTCCTATTCGATGAGATTCGTCTGGATATGAATGGAACGACTATTGATAGAACTAGGAATCTGGACATTTCATCAACGATGCGTAACTATGCTGCACTGAATGAACTGGAATCGAATCGTTTACTAAATGCTGGATGGATCTATCCTGGAGGTGTGGTAGACATCGTGAATACATCGAATGGTATCTTCAATGCTATCGTTCCTCTTTCGATGTTGCTGGGTTTCGCCGACGATCACAAGGAGGTCATACTTAATAGCAAGTTTGAACTTATTCTCATTAGATCTAAGGATTCTAATAATTGTATCATTGGAAACGATCCTACAACCATACAACTAACTAGACTCGAATGGAGGATGCCTGTACTTCGACTTTCAGATTCTGAACGAGTTGATAAACTTAAACTCGTCAAATCGGATAAACCTCTACACGTCGCATTTCGAACCTTGGACCTTCACACTCAACCTGCTGTACCTCAAACTAAAGCGTTCACATGGAACATTGCAACCACGACTAAACTTGAAAAACCACGTTTCGTCATAGTCGGTGCACAAGTGGATAGATTGAATCATCTCGCTAAGGATGCCTCTCTATTTGATAATTGTAATATCACCAATCTGAAACTTTATCTCAACAGTGAATCTTACCCCTATCACGATATGAATTTGGATTTCGCCAATTCGAAATTTGCATCTCTGTATGATCAATATTCCAAATTTCAATCATCCTACTATGGAAAGGAGAATTACCCTCTTTTGAAAAGGAACGACTTTCTGAAATATGCACCGCTATTCGTCATCGATTGCTCTCATCAACCTGAGGATACTGTGACGGGGGCAGTGAATGTCAGATTGGAAGTTCAAGCATCATCAAATTTTCCTGCACAAACTTCATTATTCTGTTTAATTATTCATGATAAATTATTCACTTATAAACCATTAACTCATGTTGTACAATCTATCATATAGGTGTAATAAATAAAACATTACAAATTCAAATTATCTTTTTATTGACTTTAACATACATCTCCAATATCCTCTTCCTTGCACTCCTGCTTTTTGCATCATATGAACATAATGATTTATGAATATCATACAACTGATATAAATTTCTTTCAGTATATGGAATTAGTCTTTTAAGTCCATTGAATGCAGTACTATTCAGATTTATACTGCCCACATTTAAACATGTTTCCACAAACGTTATTTCTTGCATCTTATTCATGCATAACATTATATTAAATGCATATATTATATTTTCACTGTACGGTGCACATGGATGCTTACCATCTTTCAGATACGTATCCAAAACACACAAATTTGACATTATTACCTCCCAATCCTCTTTTGTAATATACACAAACGTATCGTCATGTGTGGCTTTAATGTAAAGTGATGGGAGTTCATTGTATAATCCTATGTTCACACGAAAGTCAATGCTGATGGAGATGTCGTTATCGTTCATGCACACACTGTTTACCATCACTCGCAACTTCCTCCTCTACTTCTTCTGCGAAGGGTGTGAAGGGTTCGAACATCATTATGATGAAACTGTCTTGATCGAACGTCTTCTTGGCTTTGACGATTCTCGGTTTGCAGTTCGTCTTCTTCTTTTTCTTGTCTCCTTTCTTACTGGATCTGCGGACATACACGAACTATGTCTCAACATCGTGAATATTTAATACACTTGTTAACGTAAAACTCTTATTATTTTATACTCACTTTTCTATGACTTCCTCCTCGGGTTTCGATGTACCGATATCCTTAAACGGACGATCATTGTACGGACCGCACACATCTTCACCTTGATCCTGTTCGGAATGTGGAATAGATTTATATTTTCTCGTACCTCGATGTGGGAATGGAATTTAACCTTTTCTTAACCTTTACATCGCTCTTGGATACGTAGCTCAAGGAGAGATTCTGCATAGGGAACACCCCTTACCAGAATGTCTTATTACATTTATTTTCATAAATCTCTCCCAGTAAACATACCTAATCATTCTCTCGATATTCTTTTATCTAAAGATTAACGATACTGCATCATATATCACACACTAAACGTAATAGATATCAAACCCAACACTCGATACTCATACATGAGAGTTCAAGCACACACACACACACACCGAAAAGAATTCAGATTTAATTCAAACATCCCCGGAACCCCCGTTACCCACCCCACCCCATCACAATATCGAACCCTAGACTCGATGTTCATACATGAGAGTTCAAGCACACACACATCGAAAAGAATTCACATTTAATTCAAACATCCCCGGAACCCCCGTTACCCACCCCACCCATCACACATCACACACACACACACACAATCATCATCATCATCATCATCATCATCATCATCATCATCACCCCAACCCTCAAACACATCTCACTGCACAGGGGAGAACGGCACTACGCCAACACTCCCCTTCTTTTAAACCTCCATTTTCATATAGGAGAGTTCTAAATCAATGAGC
This sequence comes from Mantis religiosa, assembly GCA_030765055.1. Lineage (NCBI taxonomy): Eukaryota > Metazoa > Arthropoda > Insecta > Mantodea > Mantidae > Mantis > Mantis religiosa. Next base: position 134,243,611 of record CM060951.1, read on the forward strand.
ATTCTACATCACTCATATATTAACACAGAGGAGAGTTCAGCATCGTATCT